>CAWUFW010014151.1:0-429377 GCA_963921515.1 Calotriton arnoldi
TGAAGAATGACGATGATGCAGACCAGCAAGGTCTGAGGAGCTCACCCAGCAAGGGTAAGTGAGGGCAATCCTGGAGCAACCAGGGAGCCCAAAAAGAAAAGGATTGGCCTTCGTGAAGGGCTACTAGCCAACGGGCTAGCGACCGCAAAGGAGCCTTGAGACGTCGCACGTGGAGCTGGCTCACAGGACACTCGTGGAGTGGAGGCCAGTGATCTTCAGAGCAATTGGTGCTGGAGGCTAGGGCTACTCGGAGCCCAAAGCACGACTTGGTGGGAGACCCAGAAGAGGATGCACTAGCAAATGCGTGCGGTGTCCAGGGGTCACGGTTCCACGTTACCCACGACAGCTACGGGCCTCAACTTTGCTGGGGATTCAGGGAAGCCTCGGTAAAGTCTGGAAATCAACCTTTGGTGATGCAAAGACTTCGGCGTTCGATGGGAGCTTAGGCGATGCAGACCGGACAATTGCTTCTTTGGTGCCTGCCAAGCAGGGGAGTCACTCCTTGACCCCAAGGGAGATTCTTCTGTCCTCTAGACTTGAGTAGAGCGTCGAAGGTCCAGGATTCTGTTTCAGAGTTTCGTCCAGGGATAATCTAAAGTCCTAAGGACTGGGTTCCTATACTTATACTAAGTTTAGGGGTTGGACTACTCTGTGGCCCCACCTATGGGTGGGTCAGGGCAGAGGGGTGGCTACACCCCTTTCCCTTTGTCCAGTTCGTGCCAAAGCAGGGGCTGCAAGCCCCTGATCCGGTTTGAACTGGGGTATGCACAGGGACACCAAGTGTGCCCCCAGTGCAGGACTTCAAAGCACCCGAAAGTGCTCCCGCCCAGCCCCAATACATACTATCCTGTCTGGGGAGGTGGTCACACCTCCCTGGGACAGGAAACCTATTGTCCAGGCCTCCCCTGCCGGAGTTTCGTCCAGCAGCAGGAGGCCAGACTTGTGTCTGTGGCAGCAGCATCCATTTTGTGATGCCAGGGCTTTAGAAAGAAGTTACCGGCCAGGCCAGGGTTAACATGTCTCTCCCTCTAGAAGGGTGGAATGCTACCCCCGCCGCCAGAATTGGCGGGGGGGTAGTATTCCAAGATGTTTGATACCAAACACGACATGTTTCGGTGCAGCCATTCAAAAGTTAGCATTTAACGCGAGGTTATAATGCGCTTAAGAGTATATGGTCAGGCTGCACTACAAACAGCATCAGAGAAGGGTCTCCGAACGCTGCAGAGGGGCCCTGCTCATGCAGGGGCAGACTCTCACATAGGAACCACGCACTCTGCCTTCAGGATTGATAAGGCCTGCCATAGGAGTGACTTATAGGTTTATATGTGTGTATGTATATAGTGATATAGGTAGCCTATATCACAGTAAGGGGTGCATGCACCACCTTACCCAGGCTGTAGTAGCAGACCTGTGGTGTCAGTTTGGATGGTCTTCCAGGGGTGGCACAATACATGCTGCAGCCCCTGGTAGGCCTCTGAGGTACCTATGCCCTGGGTACATAGTATACCATATACTAGGGACTTATAAGGGCACCCAAGATTCCAATCAGAGATGTGCCTAAGGCACATGGAAACCTTTTACAGAGAAAGCAGATAGACTGGGGCCCTGAATAGCAGGATCCCAGCCCAACTAAGTCATAAACCAGCAAAACACCATAAAAAAAAGTGGGGGCAACCATATAGTCAGATTCCACCTTCCTACATAACCCCCCCAAACGAAAGGAGATAAGGCTAACCTTGGCCAGTTGAGCCTTTATTGACTAAGTGGCCATATAAGGAAGCACCTGCACTAGCATGGTTGCCCCCTGTCTTATGGTCCACTAAGCAATCCCTCACCCTAAGGGTATGAGAGGGTCTCCACCATGGGGAATCACTACCTGTGGTGTGCTTAGGTAAAGTACAAGGCTGGTGAGGTGTCTGAGTAGGGAAGTGAGGCCCTAGGAGTGTTGGCCTCAGCTTCCTCAGATCACTGGTCACCATGTATGCCTGTCTTTCCATGACTGAGTTGCACTTTGCTCTAAGGGTCAACCTTTGGCTGCCTACAGCTGGGGGTTGGGTCCCTTTGGATGGACTACTGGAGGGACATGGCAGGTTTGGAACCATCTGGTCCCAGGTTTGCCCTTGCCTACCAGAGTCCTTCTGGGGGAGGTCCCTACATAAAGGTATGGGGGATCCCTCAGTGTGTAGAGGAATTTTCACCTGGCTAGGGCTACTAGACTGGGTGCCCCTAATCTGCTGATGGGGGGGTTCCTCTGGACAGGGGGCCCTGGGGGGTCCACTGACCTCCCTGACCTCTGCAGCCCTGGGTTGGCTGAGGCAGGGTAGAGAGGGGCAGGTTACCTGCTCCAGACTGGATACCACCTTGGAAGGGTCCTCTGCCATCAGGGGTGTGGCCAGGCCAGGCCTGACTACCTCTGGGGCAGTTCCTTCACTAGGGGTAGGGTCAGTTCCCTGAGGAGGCTGACCCTTACCTACTGTCTGGAGGGAAGAAGACTTTTCTTCAACCCTTGTGCTCTCTTTTGGGGGAGAGTGGGCCATTCTTCCAGGCTTCATCTCTCCAAAATCTTGGGCTGGGGCTGTGGCCATCACAGCCCCACTAACCTTTACAGGGACGCCCAGCATCCTGAGATGGGTTTGGTGTTCAACTTCAGCCCAGGCTGAAATTTCCAGATCATTGCCCATCAGGCAATCTACAGGTAGGGTTGGGGACACTGCCACTCTTTTTGGGCCTGTGACCCCCTCCCAGCTGAGATTGACTATGGCCATGGGGTGATCTGTTCTGACACCATCAATGTTGGTCACCTGGTATTTAAACTCAGGTAAAAGCTGGTGGGGGGACTAGTTTCCCTGCCACCATGGTGACACTAGCCCCTGTGTCCCTAAATGCCACAGCTTTCTGACCATTAATTATTGGCTCCAATCTGTACCTGCCCAATGCTGTGGGACCCATGGTAAAGGTGGCAAATCCTATACCACCATCAGAGTCAGAGGAGTCTGTTGAGGGGCCCCTGTCTAAACTAGGGCCCACCTCTGTTCCTCTTGCAAAAGCACCTAACTTTTTGGGTGCACTACTCCCAACTGGAGGATTACTACTGGTAGTACCAGGAGGGGTGGTAGTAGTTGTGGGAGGAACATTTTCTTTATTGCCAATCCTGGGGCAACTGGGATCAGTTTTCCAGTGCCCAGGCTTTTTACAGACATGGCAATATGGTTTCTTTTCAGGAGAAGAAGGAGTTTGGGACCCACCCCAGAAGAGGAATTTTAGGGCCCTGTAGGGGACTTATCCTTAGATTTATCCCCACCTTTCTCTTGGGACTTAGTAGAATCTTTCTTCTGGTCACCACCCTGATTTTTAGTTTTTACTCTGGTTCTGACCCATTTGTCTGCCTTCTTTCCCAATTCTTGGGGAGAGGTCAGATCAGAGTCCACCAGATACTGGTGCAAAAGCTGGTTTTGACAATTATTAAGGATCTGCTCCCTCATAATCAAATTGTACAATCCTAAAAAGTCCTGCACTTTGTTGCCATGTATCCAACCTTCCAGAGCCTTAGTAGCACAATCTACAAAATCAACCCAGTCTTGAGTCTGAGCTTTTTGGGTGTCTCTGAACTTCAACCTATACTGTTCAGTGGTTAGGCCAAACCCATCTATCAGAGCACTCTTCAAGACTGTGTAATTGTCAGCATCCTCTTCTCTTACAGTGAGGAGCTTTTCTCTACCTTTGTCTGCAAAGGAGAGCCACAAGATTGCTGCCCACTGCTTCTGGGGGACCCTCTGAACTTTACAGGCCCTCTCCAGTGCAGTTATCCATTTGTGGATGTCATCCCCACTCTGGTAGGGAGGGACAATCTTGTTTAGGTTTCTATGGTCATAAGACCTTTCCCTATCTTTAGGGATATTGCTGCCACCATGGGACTCTAGTCCCAACTTTTATCTCTCTTTGTAGAGATCTAGGGACTCCCTGTCTATAGCCAGTTGCTGTTTTCTGAGTTCAAGCTGAGCTTCCTCATATTGAATCAGCCTCTTTCTTCTCTCATGAGAGGATTCCCTCCTATGAGAGGAGACAGAGGTCCCTATTGAGGTGCCAGAGTGGTTAGACTCCTGAGAAGGAGACCTAGACCTTCTGGGCACACTCCCAATCCTTCCTGGGGGGACAAAGTGGAGGTCATTCTGAGCCTCCTCCTCATCCACAGGAGGAATTGGGTTATCCAGGTCAGGGTCATTGTCACCCTCCTGGTCAGTTCCAGAGGGGGGGCTGGGGGTGTTGCTACCCCTGGCCCCATCCTCATCTTCTGCCCCACCCTCTGCTCCTACCCCCTCAGTCCCTAAGGGCCTGCTGAGATCATAAGCCTCTAACATCTCTCTCAGATGTTGGGTGGTGGGGCTTTGGCCTGTCTTCAGTTTCCTCAAATTGCATAATGCTCTCAATTCCAAGAACGGGAGTGTATCATACTTGGAGGGAAGAAGCCCAGGGGCTTCTGGCAAGGACTCACTGGGTCCTTGCTTTGAAGACATCACTAGTGAGGTGTGGTGTATGCACTACCTACTCTAGTGTGGCCTACTAAACTCTCTTGAGTTGTAGAAAGGGTGTGCTATCCCTTAACACACAACTCTAAGTTCAGTAGAACTTACTGTATTCTAAGCTTAATTTATATGTACCTTAGGTACCTTTAGTGGTTTTCAGTTGATCAATTCAATTGAGATTATCTTGTAAAACAATAGCAAGCTGGAATCCCACACGCTGCACACCAATGTGAGAAGTTGGCCTGTTATATGCTGTCCACTAATTATAGTGGGCACCTTGCACCAGTCCAAACAACCCCTTATTGGAGATAGGTTAAAGACAACCTTATTGAAAGCTATCCTAGTGGTAGCTATGGAGAGCAGCCTTCATGCTAAGTCTTGAAGGAATGTAAAGCAGCTTGTTTTACCAGTCTATAATCTCTTGAGTGACCAAATGAAAGAGCACCACACCAGGTATATATTCAAAATATATGTATTTATTGCTAAACACACCCCTCTAGTCTCTTTATGAGGCTAGAGTTCGAAGTACACAAGTTATAAGTTATTTAAACACAGTAATAGCACAAATACACGTTTGGGGCCTAGGGGCGTACCAAACCATATACCAATAAAGTGGTATAAGAACCACGATTGAACTAGACACTAGGCCTAGAGCCTCTAGAAGTGCTTTGACCACAAGGAACCACCCAAGGTAGTGACACAGGGGACCTACGGGGGACGCGTGCAGTGTAAATACACAACCGCGATACGCCGTTAACTTCTATGGAGAAAGTCGCGATCAGGAAATTAAAGAAAAGGGACACTTAAAGGAGGACTTGGAGCAAACCCTTTGAGAACTAGGTCGTTTTAGAGTCTCTACCCATGGGAGCACCGGAGTACTCGTGTTACCTCACCCAGGGAAGCCGGGTGCATAGGTGCCTTTCGGGGTCGGGTTTCGTCATCGATTTAAATGGCGATCTGCTGCAAAGTGCTGCTGGCGACCAAGTGGAAAGTGTCCGGGTGGATCCAAGAGTGGATCGGAGATCTGAAGAACCTGAAAGCAGAGGGGACAGAGTCTGGGTCACTAGCCAGTGACCAGGAAGGCGATGAGCGGATGCCCACCGATGTCGAGTGCTTCAGGTAGGTTGGCAGTCGTCTTGACTCTTCAGCCACGAGGTCCAGGAGGCGTTGTCGGCAACCAGGAGCAGGATTCGGGCTGGAACACGATGTCTGTCGAGTGCTGATGTGTCGGCGACCGGATTGGACCCAACTAGCCTTGGTAACGGCAAGTCTCGATGAAAGTGATGAATGACGATGATGCAGACCAGCAAGGTCTGAGGAGCTCACCCAGCAAGGGTAAGTGAGGGCAAGCCTGGAGCAACAAGGGAGCCCAAGAAGAAAAGGATTGGCCTTCGTGAAGGGCTACTAGCCAACGGGCTAGCGACCGCAAAGGAGCCTCAAGACGTCGCTCGTGGAGCTGGCTCACAGGACACTCGTGGAGTGGAGGCCAGTGATCTTCAGTGCAGTTGGTGCTGGAGGCTAGGGCTACTCGGAGCCCAAAGCACGACTTCGTGGGAGACCCAGAAGAGGATGCACTAGCAAATGTGTGCGGTGTCCAGGGGTCACGGTTCCACGTTACCCACGACAGCTACGGGCCTCAGCTTTGCTGGGGACTCAGGGCAGCCTCGGGGAAGACTGGAAATCCACCTCTGGTGATGCAAAGACTTCGGCGGCCGACGGGAGCTTAGGCGATGCAGACCGGACAATTGCTTCTTTGGTGCCTGCCAAGCAGGGGAGTCACTCCTTGACCCCAAGGGAGATTCTTCTGTCCTCTAGTCTTGAGTAGGGCGTCGAAGGTCCAGGATTCTGTTTCAGAGTTTCGTACAGGGATAATCTAAAGTCCTAAGGACTGGGTTCCTATACTTATACTAAGTTTAGGGGTTGGACTACTCTGTGGCCCCACCTATGGGTGGGTCAGGGCAGAGGGGTGGCTACACCCCTTTCCCTTTGTCCAGTTCATGCCAAAGCAGGGGCTGCAAGCCCCTGATCCGGTTTGAACTGGGGTATGCACAGGGACACCAAGTGTGCCCCCAGTGCAGGACTTCAAAGCACCCGAAAGTGCTCCCGCCCAGCCCCAATACACACTATCCTGTCTGGGGAGGTGGTCACACCTCCCTGGGACAGGAAACCTATTGTCCAGGCCTCCCCTGCCGGAGTTTAGTCCAGCAGCAGGAGGCCAGACTTGTGTCTGTGGCAGCAGCATCCATTTTGTGATGCCAGGGCTTTAGAAAGAAGTTACCGGCCAGGCCAGGGTTAACATGTCTCTCCCTCTAGAAGGGTGGAATGCTACCCCCGCCACCAGAATTGGCGGGGGGTAGTATTCCAAGATGTTTGACACCAAACACGACATGTTTCGGTGCAGCCATTCCAAAGTTAGCATTTAACGCAAGGTTATAATGCGCTTAAGAGTATATGGTCAGGCTGCACTACAAACAGCATCAGAGAAGGGTCTCCGAACGCTGCAGAGGGGCCCTGCTCATGCAGGGGCACCCTCTAACATAGGAACCACGCACTCTGCCTTCAGGATTGATAAGGCCTGCCATAGGAGTGACTTATAGGTTTATATGTGTGTATGTATATAGTGATATAGGTAGCCTATATCACAGTAAGGGGTGCATGCACCACCTTACCCAGGCTGTAGTAGCAGACCTGTGGTGTCAGTTTGGATGGTCTTCCAGGGGTGGCACAATACATGCTGCAGCCCCTGGTAGGCCTCTGAGGTACCTATGCCCTGGGTACATAGTATACCATATACTAGGGACTTATAAGGGCACCCAAGATTCCAATCAGAGATGTGCCTAAGGCACATGGAAACCTTTTTACAGAGAAAGCAGATAGACTGGGGCCCTGAATAGCAGGATCCCAGCCCAACTAAGTCATAAACCAGCAAAACACCATAAAAAAAAGTGGGGGCAACCATATAGTCAGATTCCACCTTCCTACAATTGACTGGGAACGGTTCACTGTTGTCAGCCATTTTGTGACGCACTTCAAAGTAGGGGTGGGC
This sequence comes from Calotriton arnoldi, assembly GCA_963921515.1. Classification (NCBI taxonomy): domain Eukaryota; kingdom Metazoa; phylum Chordata; class Amphibia; order Caudata; family Salamandridae; genus Calotriton; species Calotriton arnoldi. Next base: position 7,570 of record CAWUFW010014151.1, read on the forward strand.
GGAATTTGCCTAGTCGCGCTACGCAAAGCTCCGCAAAACGGTAAAAAATCTCCACGAGCACGCAAAAGTTCCGCGAACACGCGGAATTGCTTGTCCGCCTGTTCGCAATGCTTTTTTCCTGTTCGCGAACACTGTTTGCGTGCTCGGGGAGAAATATCTCACGAACACGCATTTTGAAAGCGCAAACAAGCAAAAAACTCTGCGAAGCAGCGGATCGCAGAATTTTTGGCAATTTTGCGTTCTCCGCGGAACGCAAAATTACCCAAATTTCGCAAATTCCGCGAGCGGAACGGAATTTACCGCCCAGGCCTACTTCAAAGGAGTACGGGAAAAAAAAGTAGTGGAGGGTAGGAACACTATTAACTCTGTACAGTGGTCACAAGGTGGTGGACAGGGACTGTGAAGGTAAAAATTGTTTTTTTATATATTTTAAGGGCCATTTATATAATTTGCGTGGGGCCTACAAATCAATGCGGGAAAATAACAGAGTGTGTTGCGGTCTTCTATTTATTAAGGTGGGATACTTTCCAGGAGCACTATTTACTTAGAATGGGGTGTTTACTTTTCTGACGGGGAGTGCTACATCTTTAGAGCAAGTATTATAATATGGAGGAGGGGGTTGAAAAAACAAAGCGCGCTGTTGCGGTCTTAATTTAAATAATGTTCTGAGTAGGCTACTTCTCGGGAGCAATGTTTACTTATAATGTATAGTCATAGTGCGGTGCTTACTTCTGTCGCGGGGAGTGCTACTTCCTTGCAGCAAAATAGTAGGTGTGGTTGCGCTGCAAAAATGTCAGTCTAGGTTTGAAACAGTTTTTATTAAGCAATCACAAATATACTTTCTTAGGAAAGTGTAGCTGTATATATCAGAGGGATGACAAATAAAAACGCAATTCATAAAATATCCTTTAAGCGTGGCCACACCCTCCCTTTTTTTTGTCGCCTATAGTTTGTAAAAGTGTTGCCCCATATTCTTGTTAATATAAGAGGGCATCAGTTACTTTTAGATAAAGTAGAAAAGAAGTGCTACAAGAAACACTCCCGCACTACATCATCTGAGGTCACAACAACATTAACAAGTAAAATCAGTTAAACACAAATGACGTCATATTACATAGAAATGTACGGTTCATCAAAACATTAAATGAAGCCTATGTATACAATTTTTTTTTAGCAACTACTATTTTATAAAACATTTGCAGTGTTACAAACTGTGAGGTAGTAAGGTATCAACGGAAATAACTGTAGTATATGTTGTTAATTTCTCGCACAGATAGATCTCCAACCCCTTTGAACTACTGTAAAGTCACAGTATTAAAATATACAGGGTGAGTTTATAGTATTCCACAGGAGAACAAGAATAAGGACCACAACAAAAAAATCAAAATTTTTACAATTTCTATTCTGTAGAACTCGGGAAAGTTGTGTCGTAGTGCTTAGAGGTCGCTCACTGCTCCGCTAACAGATCACGTACTCCTTTAAGAACATATAGGAGAGTAGTATAATATACACTACTATTCCTATATATTCTATAGGGAGAAGGAGAATAGGAACCACAACAGAGAAAAAGAGAAATACCAAAATATCATTCAGAAATGTAGGGTTTATCAAAGGCATTCAGTAAGAAAGTATCTATGCAAACAATCTTTTTTTAAACTGCAATTTCGAAAAATATTCTCACTGTAAAAATATCTGATCAAGTAAGTTATAAAGGTCAGTAAGCTGTATTTCAGATGGTTTACTCCTGGCGCCGACAAATCTCCAAGTCCTGTTCTGTGAAAATATGACACTGTACAAGAATATACAGAGTGTCACTGATGCCAGAGAAAAGGAAAAGGAAAATAAAGTCATGAACACAAAACAAGATCAATAACGAAATATTTTCCAGCGGTGAATATGTTCAAAGCTTCTTTTCTCCGGGTCTTCGAAATCTTTCGTCTTCGCGCCGAGAGGTCATAAACTCCTCTGAGATCATAATGACTGTGGATATTACAATATACATATTCACACTATATGATCCCAGGGGGGAAACAGAGTAAGAACCAGAAGCTGCTGACGTTACATATAAATCTTAAGTCTCCGCGTCCACGGGTCACCAACACCTCTGAGGTCAAGTAGTGTCAATATTATAATATACAAAGTCACACTATATGAGCTCAAAGGAGCCAGAAAAGGAACAGTGTTTTCTCTATTCTGTCTGTTTCTGAATACAAGCTGCTGACGTGTGTTAACAAGATATACAAAGGAACATTTTTTGGTTCCTAATACATCTAAAACGAAAATCGTTCCATTTAGAGGGAGAAAGAATTACACAAATTATAACTGGACACTGGGAGGAGAAACTATAGAAGTGGTAAAAGAATACACCTATTTGGGCGGATCTTTAATCAATCACTAGGAAATTCTACCCACCTACAATACTTAAATCGTAAAGCAGACATCCATGTGAGAGCGCTGCAAAGATTATATCTTTCTTCTGGTCAAAGACACTTCCAATCCTTACTACAGGTCTATAGTTCTAAGATTCCCCCCATTTTATCATACGCCCTGGAATATATTCCAATTCTTCAGTGGCATCAAATACAAATGAAAGAAGGGAAAATTCTTCGTAAACTGGCTAAGGTTCAACAGTCTATCCCAGCACACGCTCTGCGTCTGGAATTCTCATTAGTTAGCTCTTTTGCCAGAGCCATTACCAACGTACTTAGATGGGCGTATAATCTTCTACACGCAGACCAAGGCACTTTAAGATTCTTACTAAAAAAAGAGACATTCGAGACTGATTTTACAAAATACACCCTAACCCAGAATTTGACCACTGCTTTTAAATTATCTAATTGCTCAATTGCACTTTTTAAATCATGGTCACCAGCACAAATGAAGCTCTTCTTGAAACATTTGACGCCAAGGATCAGTTATGATCTGGACATTTTGCACTGTTCTAAATTATATCACTATGTACAGTACGCAGAAGCCATCCCATACAAACAGGCCCAACAATCAATCAATCAATCAGGGAATTGTAAGCGCGCTACTCACCCGTGAGGGTCTCAAGGCGCTGAGGGGGGGTCCGCAGATCTGTTTAGCCGAAGAGCCAGGTCTTGAGGGTCTTCCTGAAGGTGTTCAGGAGGGGCGCGTCTGATGTCTGCCGGTAGCTCGTTCCAGGTCTTGGCTGCAATGTGAGAGAAGGATCTTCCGCCTGCTCTGGCTCTGTGGATGCGTGGGGTTTCGGCCAGTGCGAGGTTGGAAGATCGGAGGTTTCTTTGGGTACGTGGAAGTTGATTCTGTCGTTGAGGTATTTGGGTCCGTTGTTGTGTAGGCATTTGTAGGCGTGTGTGAGGATTTTGAAAGTGACTCTTTTCTCCACGGGGAGCCAGTGGAGACTTTGTAGGTGTTGGCTGATGTGTTCGTGTCGGGGGATGCCGAGGACGAGTCTGGCGGCGGTGTTCTGTACTGTCTGGAGTTTGCGGAGTAGGGACTTGTTGATGCCGGCGTAGAGTGCGTTTCCATAGTCCAGTCTGCTGGTGATGAGTGCGTGGGTGACTGTCTTCCTTGACTCAGGGGGGATCCACTTGAAGGTCTTGCGGAGGATGCGGAGGGTGTTGAAGCAGCTGGAGGTGACGGCGTTGACCTGTCGGTTCATGGAGAGTGATGAATCGAGTACGATGCCGAGGTTCTTGGCGTGGTCTGAGGGGGTAGGTGGGCTTCCGAGGGCGGTCGGCCACCAGGTGCTGTCCCATGCAGAAGGGGTGGTACAGAGGATGAGGACTTCTGTCTTCTCGGCGTTGAGCTTCAGGCAGCTGTTGGTCACCAGACTGCGATGTCTTGCATTCCTTTCTGGAAGTTGAGTTTGGCAGTGGTGGGGTCTTTGGTGAGGGAGAGGATGAGCTGGGTGTCGTCGGCGTAGGATACGATGTTGAGGCCGTGTTGTTGGACGATGGCTGCGGGGGGGGCCATGTAAATGTTGAAGAGGGTGGGGCTCAGTGATGAACCCTGTGGGACTCCGCAGGTGATTTTCGTGGGGTCGGAAAGGAAGGGTGGGAATCTGATCCTTTGGCTTCTTCCGGTGAGGAATGATCGGATCCAGTCCAGGGCTTTTCCTTGTATGTCTGCGTCGTGTAGTCTGACGACTAGTGTGCGATGGGAGACGGTGTCGAAGGCCGCTGATAGGTCGAGTAGGATGAGTGCTGCGGAGTGGTCCAGGAGGGTGCGGATGTCGTCTGTGGTGGCGAGTAGGGCGGTCTCTGTGCTGTGGTTGCTTCGGAATCCGGATTGGGACGGGTCGAGGACGGCGTTTTCTTCAATGAATCGTGTCAGTTTCCTGTTGACTGTTTTCCCTGCAACTTTGGCTGCGAAGGGGTGGAGCGAGATGGGCCGATAGTTCTTGAGGTCGGTGGGGTCAGCTGTGGGCTTCTTGAGCAGGGGTCTGACTTCTGCGCGCTTCCAGTCGTCTGGGAAGGTGCCTGTTTTGAAGGTGGTGTTGATGGTGCGTTGTAGTTCGGGTGCGATGGTGGCCACGGCTCTGTGGTAGATGTGAGGGGGGCAGGGGTCGGTGGGGGCCCCCGAGTGGATTCTTTTCATGGTCGAGGCGGTGTCTTCGGCCGTGATCGGTGTCCAGTTGGAGATGGTGGGCTGGCTGGTTTTTCTGGGGTTGGGGGGCCGTCTGTGGCGCCTGGTGGATGGTCGATGAAGTTGTCATAGAGGTTTTTGATCTTGAGGTGGAAATAGGTTCCAAGCTTGTCGCAGAGGTCTTGGGATGGGGTGATGTCTGTGGCTTCGCTGCGTGGGTTGGTGAATTCTTGAATGACACTGAAAAGTTCCTTGGAGTTGGTGGAGTTAGCCAGGATTTTGTTGTGGATGAAGTTCCTTTTGGTGGCTCTGATCTGGTTGTGGTAGTCCGTCATGGCGTCCTTGTAGGTGGTGTGGTTTTCGGTTGTCTTGGTGTTTCTCCAGTTCTTCTCCAGGCATCTGCAGGTGCGTCTGGCTTCTTGGAGAGCGGTTGTGAACCAGGCAGGCTTTCCTGGGACGTTGTCTGTCGGGGTTGCGTAGCGGGGCGAGCTCATCTGCGCAGTTGGAGATCCAGGTGTGGAGTTCTCTGGCTGCGTCGTTTGCGCTGTTTGCGTCGGGTGCCCAGGTGTGGTTGTCTCGGTTGAGGGTGGAGTTAAGTTGCTCGTCGGTAACCTTGCTCCAGTTCCTTCGTGGTGGGCGTGGGGCTGGTTTGGGTGCCTTGGGTTTGTTGATGGCGAAGTGTACGCAGTGGTGGTCGGTTCATGGCGGCTGCGTTGTGTGGCTGAAATGGACGCTGTTTCCTGCCGCGAAGATGGGGTCGAGGGTGTGTCCTGCTCTGTGGGTCGGTGTGTTGACGAGTTGTTTAAGTCCGATGCTGGCGAGGTTGTCACGAAGGAGAGTGGAGTTGGGGTCGCTGGGGTTGTCGAGGTGGAAGTTCAGGTCTCCAATGAGTATGTAGTTTGTTGAGGTGATCGCGTGGGGTGCAATGAAGTCGGTGATGGTGGAGGCGAAGGGTGTTCGGGGGCCGGGTGGTCTGTAGACGAGGGTTGCTCGGAGTGTGGCTTTGGGGGTGGTCTGGATCTTGAAGTGCAGGTGTTCGGCGGAGGGGAAGGTTTCGCTGGAGGTGGTGAGGCGGAGGGTGCTCTTGTGGCGAGGCCCCCTCCTGGGTAGTTGGGGCGGTCTTTCCTCTGGATCTTGTATCCGTCTGGGATGGCGGTGCTGATGTTGGGGGCGGAGGATGCGTTGGTCCAGGTCTCTGTGAAGAAGGCGATGTCAGGCGAAAGAGAGTCAAGTAGGTTCCAGATTTCCATGGCGTGTTTGTGTACGGAGCGTACGTTGAGGAGGATGCATTTTAGGGTGTCAGCGGTGCTGGCGTCGGCGGTGTTGGAGGCCGGGGTGGCGGTGAGGGTCTGGCGGCAGTGAAGGCAGGAGAACTGGTCGTGGGTCATGTTCGGCGAGGCCTGTTGGCATTCTCTAAGTCATCCAGGGTTGAGTGCGAGGAGGGTGGTGGTGTCGTAGCGATGGGTAGTGGGAGGGCCAGTGTTCCTGGCGCTGGCCGCGGTCGGGTCGCGGACGGGCACAGACGGGCTTGCTTTGGCGTGCCTTCGGCTCGCCGGCGGCGCGACCGCGCAGCGGCCACCATTAAGTAGGGGAGGTGGGAGGGAGGAGAGGCTGGGAGGCGGGAGCAGGGGAATTCCGGGGGGGAATTCTGGGGGGAAATTCCGGAGGGGAACTTCCGGGGGGGAGGGGCCGCAGGGGCAGCAGCGGTGAAAGGCAAAAGGAACAGGCAGGCACGAGAAAATAAAAACAGTGGTGGAATTAGAGCAAGACACAGATGGGCACAATAACAGTGGCACAACAGGGAAAAAATTAAGAAAAAAAGCGTCTGAGAAAGGTTATGGTGGTTGGAGGCAGTCTGGTCCCAGTTGGAGTGGGCAGCAGGCGCAGGAGCGGGCAGCAGCCTCGAACCTCCCAAGGAGGAGGTCGGGGTCTGGAGGCAAGAGACAATACATCCGTTTTTCTTTAAGGCATGGAATTCGGCGGTGTATAATTTTATTGAGGTTTGGGCTACGTCCTTTTAACTCATTGAGTTTTAAATGGACTGACAAAAAAAATGTTTCTTGCATCTGTGATCTTTGCAATGGTGGTGTACAAGATATGAAGCATGTATTGTCAGTCTGCCCAAACCCGACGCTGGTCGAAGCTCGAAGGCGTTACTTAAAACCAATACAATTTAGATATAATAGTGCATCAGTGCAGAATTTGATAATGCTTTTTAATTCTCCACCACACGAATTTGTATGTCATAACTTGTTTAAATTTTATAAATCGTTTTAAAATTTGTATTGATTGTTTTATGTAATAATAGTCGTGATGTATGAAATTTGTTGTTCTCAGTAGAGAACTATATCAAATAAATTAAACTAGACTTAAACTAGAATTCAAGCTGCTGACGTTACATATAAATGGCAAAAACAACCAATAACACTTTTTTATAAATACAAATCTTAAAATATTTACAAATAGCTACGTATTATAAATATCTACTATGCCATAATGAAAGAACTTACAACTCCGTAATATGTTTTGTTGTCGCAAAAGAAGAATCCGACGCTAGAAAACGGAACCTGCATCACAGAATGGACACGCGTAAATAACTCGCAAAAACGAAACTAATCGATCAACTGGTGTGGTTTATATACTTTTTGGTTATTGAGTGGTCTATGGAAGGAATATGCGGCTCCGCCCATTTAGATGTCACGTTTACAGTTGACACGTGCGCACGTTTTCACTGTTTAACTTGTGCACGTGTTGGGAAAAGTTACAAAATGTGAAGCGGTAAAGGTTTCGATTTCGACCCTCACACGTATAAGCTCCTTAATATGTAGATACGTTGGAGAGCTTAAAAACTGTTACCCGGCAAACCGTGTCATTTCCTTTCTCGTGACTAAAAACATCTATTAATTGCCGTAATTCGAAATAGAAAACATAAAAAAATATCATTCAGAATAGAAAAAAAAATACGTGCTAATATTTCTTATCACTATGGTTTTAAATTAAAAAAATGGCAGCATTTGTAAAGCATACAGATACCTCCAGAGAGGTGTCGCGGCGCTCGGGGCGTCGGGAAGATTAAGCAAGGCATTGCCCACAGTGACATAGTGGTGGGCTAATGTGTCGCCAGAGCCGGGAATCGAACTGTGAACGCTGTTGTTCCAAGTCAGGTATCATAGCTGCTGCGTCACACTTTTTCCACACTTATATGTTAATTAGTGCTAATTAAGTTTTAAACATTGTTAAATTATAACTTACAACACACTACTGTTACCGTTAGTTTTTCACTACAAAAAGTATGTACGTCTTTTTAAAATTGACTTAAAAACAATATAGGTTTCAGGGACATTGTAGTTACAAATTAGCATTTATAAAACCTTTGACATTCACTGAAAAAACCATAGGTTTTAAAAACGTTATAGTTAGAAATTAGCATTTAAAAAACCTTTGAAATTCACTGAAAAAACCATAGGTTTCAGGCACGTTATAGTTAGTTGGACATTTCACTCGTACAAAACCAGAGAAATTCGGCCGTTATAGTTAGTTCAGCTAACTATAGCTTGCGCCCCCGCAATGCACTGCTGATGACGTCACAGATTACATCATTCATGACATGGTCAGTGACATCACTGATGACATCTCAAATGGCATCACTGATGACATCACTGATGACATCATCCACGTGATAATCTGATGCACCTCCTCATACCCTAATATAACCTTTGATACACCCACTCTAAAATACAGACTACCATTTTCGAAACCGTAGACACACCAATACCAGTTAGTACATACCCACTCACTAATTCCTAGGTCTACACACACATCCACTCATTCACCCATACAGTCACTCATACATGCAGTCAACCATCAATACGGCACTATCATATGCACTCACATATTTATACAGACACTCACACACCGCCACTCATCCATAGAGTTACTCACACACCTAGTCAGTCATGCAAAGAATCAATCACACTCCCATTTACTCACCTATACAGTTATACACACACCACCTCACTTATTCAAACATATACTAACATATACTTACACTCTTATACAATAACTAATACAAGCACACACTCATCCATACAGCCACTCTCACAATCACTCACTCTCACATATAGTCATTTATATACTCCAGCACTCACATATACTGCCTTTCACATATGCAGTTACTCACACATGTACCACTGAGATATCCATTCACTCACCAACACACCCATACACACACTCACCCACCCATACAGCCCTTCACAGATGCACTCTTGAACCCATACACCCAGTGAATCACCCACTCACACATCTATGCACAGAGTCACACCCCCCCACCCACCCACACAGACACTCAGGCACCCATACAGATACTCAGACAACCAATCAATAACCCATATAGACCCTCATTTAGCTACTCACCAACCCATGCAACCGCTTACACAGCAACTGACAAACTAAACTGTGTGAATGTCTGTATCAGTCACTAACCCATGCATTCAGTAAGACACAGTTAATCACTCACTTATACAGTCATCTACTAAATCATCCATTCAGACACTTATACACCCACTCATTCTTCAAAACACCTTGGCCTATATATATATAAAACATATTTAAACTTTACAGAAACACACAGTCACTGGATGATGTCATCAGTGATGTCATTTGAGATGTCATCAGTGATGTCATCAGTGATGTCACTGACCATGTCATGAATGATGTAATATGTGACTGTCATCAGCAGTGCATTGCGGGGGCGCGAGTTATAGTTAGCTGAACTAACTATAGCTGCCGAATTTCTCTGGTTTTGTACGAGTGAAATGTCCAACTAACTATAACGTGCCTGAAACCTATGGTTTTTTCAGTGAAAATTATAGGGGTGGGCGGAATTTGCGTAGTCGCGCTGCGCAAAGCTCCGCGAAACGGTAAAATATCTCCGCGAGCACGCAAAAGTTCCGCGAACACGCGGAATTGCTTGTTCCGCCCGTTCGCGATGCTTTTTTCCTGTTCGCGAACGCTATTTGCATGCTCGGGGAGAAATATCTCGCGAACACGCATTTTGAAAGCGCGAACAAGCAAAAAATTCCGCGAAGCCGCGTATCGTGGAATTTTTGGTAATTCCGCGTTCTCCGCGGAACGCGAAATTACCCAAATTCCGCAAATTCCGCGAGCGGAACGGAATTTAGCGCCCAGGCCTAATATATATATATATTATCTACTGGCGGTCGCCAGTAGATAGTTATAGTTAGGACCTATTTTCCATAGGAAATTCAGAACATTCTATTTCCAATAACTTTGGCGCCGGTTGATGAATCTTCGCGAACTTTTCAAAACTTATGGCCCGCTCCGGTCTGCTCCTATCCTGAAAGTTTTGGGGTGATTCGCAAAGCGGGGGCCGAGAAAAAAGGGGGGTCCCAAAACATGTTTTCCCCATGCAATTTTCCATAGGAAACTTTAGACACGGCTACAGCCCGAACTGCTGAACGGAATTACACCAAATTTGGCAAAGAGGTAGTTCTTGGTTCAGAAAGAACCCTTTTAGTTAAATGGTGTAAATCCATTCAGTAGTTGCTGAGAAAATCAAAAGTAAAAACACATATATATCTGGGCGGAGCCTAACCACACATGTCATTGTGAGATCTGATTGGCTGTCAGCACTTCATCCTGGAATTGCTGGCAGCCATCTTGGGACCAATATACATGATAGTACCCCATTGAAATGCATTGTAGTGAATCAAAGATTTTGAGGGTTACCAAAAGGAGAACTATAAAGGGTGATAACAGACTTTAGTTACATTAGAATTAATTTGTTGATGGTACCATACTAATTTCAGGAATTGTGGTGTGTTCTAAGGTGATTTTACCCTGTGAAAAACCTTCTGCTGGGATATCATGAATCATGTTTGAGAGAAAACTATTTTCACATGCTTGTCCCATAGAGTTTTGGAAGGTGCTCCAGAAGCTAAAATGAGAGCATATTTTCTGTAAATTCACATTATCTTTCTAAGTCATGTGAGAATGAAGTCTGACATTCTCAGTAAAACATGTACATCCAACAAGGGCAGAGACTGTCAGTTGATTCCTTTGTGTTCTACTGCAGCTTCCCAGAGTGTTCTAAAGAACAACTAGAGCGCTAACAGCCTTACTTATGACAAAAGTATGGCACACCTGAAGCCATCTTGATTGGAATAAACTGGTAACACTTAAAACATTTAATTTAAAAAGGAACAAAATGATGGGGTTCATTTTGTCACAGAAATTATGGTTAGTGCTGTAGAAAGAAAAATTAGGACATGTTTCAAGTGTGATCTCAAATATCTTCCTGTTATATTTCAACAGGAGCAGCCTGCCAGTTGATTCCTTTGTGTTCTACTGCAGCTTCCCAGAGTGTTCTAAAGAACAACTAGAGTGCTAACAGCCTTACTTATGACAAAAGTATGGAACACCTGAAGCCATCTTGATTGGAATAAACTGGTAACACTTAAAACATTTAATTTAAAAAGGAACAAAATGATGGGGTTCATTTTGTCATAGAAATTATGGTTAGTGCTGTAGAAAGAAAAAATTAGGACATGTTTCAAGTGTGATCTCAAATATCTTCCTGTTATATTTCAACAGGAGCAGCCTGCCAGTTGATTCCTTTGTGTTCTACTGCAGCTTCCCAGAGTGTTCTAAAGAACAACTAGAGTGCTAACAGCCTTACTTATGACAAAAGTATGGAACACCTGAAGCCATCTTGATTGGAATAAACTGGTAACACTTAAAACATTTAATTTAAAAAGGAACAAAATGATGGGGTTCTTTTTTAAATAGAAATTATGGTTAGTGCTGCAGAAAGAAAAATTAGGGCATGTTTTAAGTGAGATCTCAAATCCTCTTCTATTTCGTTAAAAAAGTCTGACATGCAGACTGAAACAATCACTTTCAATACCAGCAGCAGACTTCCAGTTAACTCCCTGGTGAGCAGTAGCTTTACTACAGTGATCTAATGAGCAACTAGAGTGCTAACATTCTGAATTTATGGCAAATGTGAGACACATCTGAATGCCTTCTTGATGGAATCAAAGTAAAAACTGAAAGCATTTCCTACTGAGGAGACTGCAGTAAATGAGGAAATTAGGAAACTTCATAACAAAGAAGTCTTCCAAGATGGCCACCAGAGAAAAAAGAGCCCAAATGTAGCACAAATATTACCCAGATGTAGCCCACATATAGCCCAATGACAAAAGTGTGCAAAACACTTTTTATTTTTAGTTTTTTGCAGTTTTATGTAGTGCAGACTGGTCAGGTATTGGAGCATTGCATCTTAAAACATGACCCCGTACACTACAAAAACACCACTGCACTTCCCTAAACCCTAAAACACTACCCCCAGCATGACCCCCTACACTACACAAGCACCAGTGCACTATCCTAAACCCTAAAACACTACCCCCAGCATGACCCCCTACACTACACAAACACCACTGCACTACCCTAAACCCTAAAACACTACCCCCAGCACGACCCCCTACACTACCCAAACACCACTGCACTAACCTAAATCCTAAAACACTACCCCCAGCATGACCCCCTACACTACAAAAACACCACTGTACTACCCTAAACCCTAAAACACTACCCCCAGCACGACCCCTACACTACACAAGCACCACTGCACTACCCTAAACCCAAAAACACTACCCCCAGCACGACCCCCTACACTACCCAAACACCACTGCATGACCCTAAAACATGACCCCCTACACTACACAAACACCACTGCACTACCCTAAACCCTAAAACACTAGAACCCAGCACGACCCCCTACAGTACACAAACACCAGTGCACTACCCTAAACCCTAAAACACTACCCCCTACACTACACAAACACCACTGCACTACCCTATACCCTAAAACACTACCCCCAGCACGACCCCCTACACTACACAAACACCACTGCACTACCATAAACCCAAAACACTACCCCAGCACTACCCCCTACACTACCCAAATACTACTGCACTACCCTAAACCCTAAAACACTACCCCCAGCACGACCCCTACACTACCCAAACACCACTGCACTACCCTAAACCCTAAAACACTACCCCCAGCACGACTCCCTACACTACACAAACACCACTGGACTACCCTAAACCCTAAAACACTACCCCCAGCACGACTCCCTACACTACCCAAACACCACTGCACTACACTAAACCCTAAATCTACCCCCAGCATGACCTCCCACACTACACAAACACCACTGCACTACCCTAAACCCTAAAACACTACCCCCAGCATGACCCCCTACACTACCCAAACACCACTGCACTACCCTAAACCCTAAAACACTAACCCCAGCATGACCCCCTACACTACCCAAACACCACTGCACTACCCTATACCCTAAAACACGACCCCCTACACTACACAAACACGACTGCACTACCCTAAACCCAAAAACACTACCCACAGCATGACCCCCTACACTACACAAACACGACTGCACTACCCTAAACCCTAAAACACTACCCCCTACACTACACAAACACCACTGCACTACCCTAAACCCTAAAACACTACCCCCAGCATGACCCCCTACACTACACAAACACCACTGCAATACCCTAAACCCCCCTACACTATACAAACACCACTGCACTACTCTAAACCCTAAAACACTACCCCCAGCACGACCCCTCACAACACAAACACCACTGCACTACCCTAAACCCTAAATCTACCCCCAGCACGACCCCCTACACTACCCAAACACCACTGACATACCCTAAACCCTAAAACACTACCCCCAGCATGAACCCCTACACTACCCAAACACCACTGCACTACCCTAAACCCTAAAACACTACCCCCAGCACTACTCCCTACATTTCACAAACACCACTGCACTACCCTAAACCCTAAAACACTACCCCAGCACTACCCCCTACACTACCCAAACACCACTGCACTAACATAAACCCTAAAACACTACCCCCAGCACAACCCCCTACACTACACAAACACCACTGCACTACCCTAAACCCTAAAACACTACCCCCAGCACGACTCCCTACACTACCCAAACACCACCGCACTACCCTAAACCCTAAATCTACCCCCAGCACGACCCCCTACATTACCCAAACACCACTGCACTACCCTAAACCATAAAACACTACCCCCAGCATGACCCCCTACACTACTCAAACACCACTGCACTACCCTAAACCCTAAAACACTACCCCAGAACGACCCCCTACACCACCCAAACACCACTGCACTACCCTAAACCTAAAAACACAACCCCCAGCACGACCCCCCACACTACCCAAACACCACTGCACGACCCTAAACCCTAAAACATGACCCCCTACACTACACAAACACCACTGCACTACCCTAAACCCTAAAACACTAGAACCCAGCACGACCCCCTACAGTACACCAACACCACTGCACTACCCTAAACCCTAAAACACTACCCCCTACACTACACAAACACCACTGCACTACCCTAAACCCTAAAACACTACCCCCAGCACGACCTCCTACACTACACAAACACCACTGCACTACCGTAAACCCAAAACACTACCCCAGCACTACCCCCTACACTACCCAAACACCACTGCACTACCCTAAACCCTAAAACACTACCCCCAGCATGACCCCCTGCACTACACAAACACCACTGCATTACCCTAAACCCTAAAACAGTACCTCCATCATGACCCCCTACACTACCCAAACACCACTGCACTACCCCAAACCCTTAAACACTACCCCCAGCATGACTCCCTACACTACACAGACACCACTGGACTACCCTAAACCCTAAAACACTACCCCCAGCATGACTCCTACACTACCCAAACACCACTGCACTACACTAAACCCTAAATCTACCCCCAGCATGACCTCCCACACTACACAAACACCACTGCACTACCCTAACCCCTAAAACACTACCCCCAGCATGACACCCTACACTACCCAAACACCACTGCACTACCCTAAACCCTAAAACACTAACCCCCGCATGACCCCCTTACACTACCCAAACACCACTGCACTACCCTATACCCTAAAACATGACCCCTTACACTACACAAACACGACTGCAATACCCTAAACCCTAAAACACTACCCACAGTATGACCCCCTACACTACACAAACACCACTGCACTACCCTAAACCCTAAAACACTACCCCCTACACTACACAAACACCACTGCACTACTCTAAACCCTAAAACACTACCCCCAGCTTGACACCCTACACTACACAAACACCACTGCACTACCCTAAACCCCCCTACACTATACAAACACCACTGCACTACTCTAAACCCTAAAACACTACCCCCAGCACGACCCCTTCACAACACAAACACCACTGCACTACCCTAAACCCTAAATCTACCCCCAGCACGACCCCATACACTACCCAACCACCACTGCCATACCCTAAACCCTAAAACACTACCCCCAGCATGAACCCCTACACTACCCAAACACCACTGCACTACCCTAAACCCTAAAACACTACCCCCAGCACTACCCCCTACACTACACAAACACCAATGCACTACCCTAAACCCTAAAACACTACCCCAGCACTACCCCCTACACTACCCAAACACCACTGCACTAACATAAACCCTAAAACACTACCCCAGCACAACCCCCTACACTACACAAACACCACTGCACTACCCTAAACCCTAAAACACTACCCCCAACACGACTCCCTACACTACCCAAACACCACTGCACTACCCTAAACCCTAAATCTACCCCCAGCACGACCCCCTACACTACCCAAACACTACTGCACTACCCTAAACAATAAAACACTACCCACAGAATGACCCCCTACACTACACAAACACCAATGCACTACCCTAAACCCTAAAACACTACCACCAGCATGACCCCCTACACTACTCAAACACCACTGCACTACCCTAAACCCTAAAACACTACCCCAGCACGACCCCCTACACTACCCATACACCACTGCACTACCCTAAACCCCAAAACACTACCCCCATCATGACCCCCTACACTACTGCACTACCCTAAATCCTAAAACACTACCCCCAGCACGACCCCCTACTCTACCCAAACACCACTGCACTTCCCTAAACCCTAAAACACTACCCCCAGCATGACCCCCTACACCACCCAAACACCACTGCACTACCCTAAACCCTAGAAAAGAAACCCCACCCCATGCCCAATCCCCCTTACCTCTCACTCCTCATGGGTCCTCTCTCCTCGTGGTTCCTGCTTCACGTCGTCTCTGAGGGGCGGTGCACGTCGTTGTGAGGAAACGGAACAGCCCCTGTTTCCTTACAACGACGTGGATCGTCTACATGTTTTTTAGAACGCATGGTCATTTACCATACATACCTTTACAACAAAATTCGTTGTAAAGGCATGCGTGGTAAATGACCAGGCGTTCTAAAAAATGCGTAGTAATGACTTTGCGATGTACAACGCATGCGTGGTAATGCATGCGTTGTAATGGTATCGCGAAGTAAAAAGTCATTGTAACGGCTGTTTACCGATCGAAGCTGGCCCCTGTTCTTCAGTGAGACGTTTATTTGATTAATTAGGAGGAAGGAATGTGGTTTTTTTACCGAAAAGTGCATTCCCGGCTATTGTATTGTGAAAGTGTCCGCGTGGCCTGG
Source organism: Calotriton arnoldi (assembly GCA_963921515.1). Lineage (NCBI taxonomy): Eukaryota > Metazoa > Chordata > Amphibia > Caudata > Salamandridae > Calotriton > Calotriton arnoldi. The sequence goes on from CAWUFW010014151.1 coordinate 23,818, forward strand.
TTTCACTTCCGGTGAGAGAGTGGAAGAGTCTGTTTGGATCTGAAGGAGTTCTGTTGTTGGACGGGGCCGGCGCGAAACGTCATCAGAAAACACAGCTAATGGAAAGCGTCCTCCCTGAAGTGTGGAGCAGTGCCATGAGAGGTCAACGAGTGTGCGTCCCACCGCAGTATGACAGTACCGCATGACCCATGTGCCGCCTCCAGGGTACGGGAGGCAGAAGCGGCATCGCAGGTCCTCTTGAAGACCGTTGTAGCACTAATTCTACATTTTGGTACTAGGGCATTTTAACTTTGTTGTTCCTGCCAGATAGAAAGCGAAGATCCTGTGTTAGTCAGTGCCCTCGTTACCTTTTTTGTGGGTTGTGGTGCTTGTCACTTCGCTGCCCCGCCGGTGCACACGACTGGGCACCCCACCTCGTGTGCCATCTGCAGGGCCTCTGCCCTTGGATCACTGGTTTTAGTTTCTGGAGTGGCAACATAAACAGTTGCTCCCAAAGGACTAGCCTGAACACTTAGGTGAATATCCCCTGTGACAGCATTCCACGGAAATTCTTTCCTAGCTCTCCCACGTCAACGAGGACGTCATAATAGCACGGCTCCGCTCGCGACACCGTATGACGTCATCGGAGCCATAAGAGGACCTCGTCGGCGTGCTGACGTCAGTTCCACCCATTTTTTCCGTGCCACCGAGGCAAACAGGCGGACCGAGACATTTTCACATGTATACATAGTATAATAAATATATATATATTCACTGAAAAAACCATAGGTTTCAGGCACGTTATCGTTAGAAATTAGCATTTAAAAAACCTTAGAAATTCACTGAAAAAACCATAGGTTTCAGGCACGTTATAGTTAGAAATTAGCATTTAAAAAACCTTAGAAATTCACTGAATAAACCATAGGTTTCAGGGGCATTATAGTTAGAAATTAGCATTTAAATTATAGTTAGTTGGACATTTAACTCGTACAAAACCATAGAAATTCCCCCGTTATAGTTAGTTCAGCTAACTATAACTCGCGCGCCCGCAATGCACTGCTGATGACGTCACATATTACATCACTCATGACATGGTCAGTGACATCACTCATGACATCACTGATGACATCTCAAATGACATCACTGATGACATCATCCAGTGAATGTGTGTTTTTCTGAAAATTAAATATGTTTTATATATGTATATCTCAAGGTCGATGGAAGAATAAATGGGTATATAAGTGTCTAAATGGATGATTTTTTTGTAAAATTGATTGTATAACTGACTGATTAAGTGTATCTTAGTGAATACATGGGTTAGTGAGTAATGTTTAAATATGAAAATATCTGTATCAGTCTCTCACTTTTTGTATAAGTGGCTGCATGGGTTGGTGAGTAGCTACATGAGTGTCTATATGGGTTATTAGTTGGTTTTTGGAGTATCAGTATGAGTGTCTGTATGGTTCGGTGGGGGTATTACTTAGTGCATAGATGCATGAATGAGTGACTCACTGTTTGTATGTGTTGAAGACAGCATGTGTGCAGGACTGTATAGGTGGATAAATGTGTGTATGGGTGTGTTAGTGAGTGAATGACTGTCTCAATAGTGTCTTTATGAGTAACTACATATGTTTTAAACTAGTTTATGTGAATATTGGTGTATATAAGTGAGTATATGTGAGAGTGAGAGATTGGAAGAGTTCCTGTACAAATAAGTAGGTGTTTCTATAAGTGATTGTTTAAGAGAGTAAGTATGTGTAAGTTTCTGTAGAAGTAAGTGTGGTAGTGTGTATATAACTGTATATGCAAGTAAATGGATGTTTGATACTTTGTTTGCATGTGTGACTATGTGTGTGAGTAACTCTATGGATGAGTGGCGGTGTGTAACAGGATGCATAGGTGTATGAGTACATATGATGAGTGAGTACATGTATGAGTGACTGTATAGGGACTGTTGGTGAATGAGTGGATGTGTGTGTAGATCTTGGAATTACTGAATAGGTGTGTTGTAACTGGTATTGGTATGTCAATTGTTTTGAAAATGTCAGTTTGTATTTTTGAGTGTGTGTATCAAAGGTTATATTAGGGTGAGAGGAGGTCTGCTACTCTATCACAAGGATGATGTCATCAGTGATGTCATCAGTGATGCCATTTGAGATGTCATCAGTGATGTCATGAGTGATGTCACTGACCATGTCATGAGTGATGTAATATGTGACGTCATCAGCAGTGCATTGCGGGCGCACGAGTTATAGTTAGCTGAACTAACTATAACGGGGAATTTCTATGGTTTTGTACGAGTTAAATGTCCAACTAACTATAATTTAAATGCTAATTTCTAACTATAATGCCTCTGAAACCTATGGTTTTTTCAGTGAATATATATATATATATATATATATATATTCACTGAAAAACCATAGGTTTTAGAGACAGTTATAGTTAGTTGGGCATTGCACTCGTACAAAACCCGTGAAATTCCCCCGTTATAGTTAGTTCAGCTAACTATAACTCGCGCCCACAATGCACTGCTGATGATGTCACATATTACATCACTCATGACATGGTCAGTGACATCACTGATGACATCACTGATGACATCTCAAATGACATCACTGATGACATCATCCAGTGACTGTGTGTTTCTGTAAAGTTTAAATATTTTTAATATATATAGGGAAAGGCGTATTGAAGAATGAGTGGGTGTATAAGTGTCTGTATGGATGATTTAGTAGGTGCGTGACTAACTCTATAAGTGAGTGATTAAACGTATCTTACTGAATGTATGGGTTAGTGACTAAACTGGGTGAATGTCTGTATCCGTCTGTCTGTTGCTGTGTAAGTGGCTGCATGGGTTTGTGAATAGCTACATGAGTGTCTATATGAGTTATTGATTGGTTGTCTGAGTATCTGTATGGGTGCCTGAGTGTTTGTGTGGGTGGGGTGGATGTGACTCTGTGCATAGATGTGTGAGTGGGTGATTCACTGGGTGGATGGTTTCAAGAGTGCATCTGTGATAGACTGTATGGGTGGGTAAGTGTGTGTAAGAGTGTATTAGTGAGTGAATGTATGTCCCAGTGGTACATGTGTGAGTAACTACATATGTGAAAGGCAGTATATATGTGTGTTGGAGTATATAAATAGCTATAAGTGAGAGTGTGTGATTGTGAGAGTGACTGTATGGATGAGTGTGTGCTTGCATCAGTGATTGTATAAGAGCGTAAGAATGTGCTAGTATTTGTATGAGTAAGTGAGCTGGTGTGTGTATAACTGTATAGGTGAGTAAATGGCAGTGTGTTTAATTATTTGCATGACTGACTAGGTGTGTGAGTACCTCTATGGATGAGTGGCGTTGTTTGAGTGTCTATATAGGAGTATGAGTGCATATGATAGTCCTGTACTGAGTGACCGTAAGTATGAGTGACTGTACAGGTGAGTGAGTGGATGTGTGTGTAGACCTAAGAATCAATGAGTGGGTATGTAGTTATTGGTGTTGGAGTGTCTATGGTTTTGCGAATGGCAGTCTGTAATTTAGAGTGGGTGTATCAAAGGTTATATTAGGGTGTGAGGAGGTGCATCAGATTATCACGTGGATGATGTCATCAGTGATGTCATCAGTGATATCATTTGAGATGTCATCAGTGATGTCATCAGTGATGTCACTGACCATGTCATGAGTGATGTAATATGTGACGTCATCAGCAGTGCATTGCGGGGCGCGAGTTATAGTTAGCTGAACTAACTATAACGGGGGAATTTCACGGGTTTTGTACGAGTGCAATGTCCAACTAACTATAACTGTCCCTAAAACCTATGGTTTTTTCAGTGAATTTGTAAGGTTTTTTAAATGCAAATTTCTAACTATAACGTGTCTGAAACCTATGGTTTTTTCAGTGAATTTCAAAGGTTTTTTAAATGCTAATTTCTAACTATAGAATGTCTGAAACCTATGGTTTTTTCAGTGAATTTGTAAGGTTTTTAAATGCTAATTTCTAACTATAACGTGCCTGAAACCTATGGTTTTTCAGTGAATTTCAAAGGTTTTTTAAATGCTAATTCCTAACTATAACATGTCTGAAACCTATGGTTTTTTTCAGTGAATTTCAAAGGTTTTGTAAATGACAATTTTTAAATGTATTAATTGTTATATTTATTTTTTTGATACTGATTTACTACATTTTTTTAAACTATTTATTTTTAGATATATTATTTTTAAATTACATTGTAATTACATTATACATAACATTACAAAATATACTTTCTCAGAATGAATTACTTTAGTTTAAATACTTTGCAAATAGGCAATAGACTTTTAAGTACAGTAGTTACAGTTGTTGCAACGGGCAACACAATTTCAAACACAATGCAACATTGAGCTCAATGTGAATTTCTAGTTAAATGCAATTAGTTACTTTATGGATTACTTTTCTAACCACAGGACTGGATCCTAGATTCAGTCCTGGGACATCTCCTGTAAACAGTTGAGTAAAAGCGTTTTGGTTACAGTAGTGATTTTTAAGGAATATTATTGTATTTTAAAAGTTGACACAGAAACTTTTTCACATAGAATCACCAATGTTATCCTATGGGAGGAAATTCACTTAGCAGGTAAGTAGTGTTATTGTTACTTTTCTTACTCAGTGGTGGATCCTGGATCCAGCACTGGTGCATCTCCTGTAAACAGTTGAAAGAATGTGTTTAATTCATACAGGCGATTTTTAAGGAATATTTGTAGTTTGTGAAAAACGGCACTTTGAAACTTTTCTGCGGAAAACCAGACAATGGATTCCAATGGAAGGAAATACAAGTTACTGGTAAGTACGGTTAGAATTACTTATCAGGGTCAGTGCTGGGCTAAAAGATGCAGCACTGGGTTCTCTCCTGATAACAGGTGAGTAAATCGGAATTCGTAGTTCGGCTGATTTTAGAGGAATATTATAAAGTTCCAAAACTCCACACTTGGAAGAATTTGCAAGTGAAACCAGTCAATGTTAGCCTATGGAAGGAAATTCAAGTTACTGGTAAGTACGGTTAGAATTACTTTTCAGGGTCAGTGCTGGGCTAAAAGATGCAGCACTGGGTTCTCTCCTGATAACAGGTGAGTAAATCGGAATTCGTAGTTCGGCTGATTATAGAGGAATATTTGTATGTTTCAAAAATCGACACTTAGAAACTTTTTCAGCAAAAAGCAGGCAATGATATCCTATGGAAGGAAATTCAAGTTACTGGTAAGTACGGTTAAAATTACTTTTCAGGATCAGTACTGGGCTCAAAGATGCAGCACTGAGGTCTCTCCTGATAACAGGTGAGTAAATCGGAATTCGTAGTTCGGCTGATTTTAGAGGAATATTTGCACAATGGTGAAGGAAGGGGTGGGGCCTGAGGTGACATGTCTGCAAACACGCCCTGTGGCGCGTTTTAAGTTGGAGAATTAATTCCTCCTCAATCCCGAGGGTCCCTAGGGGCCAACTGGCCCACCAGATACCTCCAGTATGCGCCAGAGAGCTGCGTTGCAGAGAGGTGTTCAGAGGCCACGCCCCTTTTACAACACTCTGCAACGCAGCTCCGTGGCGCTTACTGGAGGTACCTGGTGGGCTAGTTGGCCCTCAGGGACCCTCAGAATTGAAGGGATTTAATTCCCCATCTTAAAACGCGCCACGGGGCCTGTTTGCACACATGTCACCTGAAGCCCCACCCCTCCCTTCACCACTGTGCAAACGCGCCCGTGGCGCGTTTTAAGTTGGGGGATTAAGTCCCTTGAATCCTGAGGGTCTCTGGGGTCCAACTATCCCACCAGGTACCTCCAGTATGTGCAACAGAGCTGCGTTGCAGAGAGGTGTAAAAGGGGCATGGCCTCTGTACACCTCTCTGCAACGCAGCTCCTGGCGCATACTGGAGGTTCCTGGTGGGCTAGTTGGCCCCCAGGGACCCCCAGTATTCAAGGGGAATTTATTCCTCCTCTGCAAACGCGCCAGGGGCGCGTTTGCAGAGTGGTAAAGGAAGGGGCGGGCCTGCGGCCCGATCGCTTTTTTTCCGTTTTTTCTCCCGAAGGGGGCTGTGTGGCCCCCTTCCTTTTTCCTTTTTTGGGCCCTGGGGACCCCATCCCCCATGGCCTTACCCCTTTTTTTTCTTTTTAAAAAAACGGGAAGGGGGCCACGTGGCCCCCCTCCCGTGGCCGATTCCGGCCCCGGGGACCCCATCCCCCAGGGCATGGCAACTCTTTTTATTATTTTTTTAAGGAGGGGGCTGCGTAGCCCCCTCCTCAGGCTTCCTCTTGCCCCGGGGACCCCATCCCCGGGGCAGGCCTTTATTTTTTTTATTTTTTGGGGGGAGGGGGCCACGTGGCCCCCTCCCGGGCCACTACTTGCCCCAGGGACCCCATCCCCAGGGCTGGCCCTCTCCGTTGGGGACCGTGGGGGGGTCCCCAATCCCCCCACGTCCCAGCCGGCTCCCTGCGTCCCTCGGGACCCGGCATTGCTTTTCCACATGGGGAGCTGCTGACATGCAGCTCCCCATGTGGAAAATCAATCTGCTTTGCTTCATTGAAGCGAGAGCAGGTTTCCCTGCTCTCGCTTCAATGAAGCTAAGCAGTTTGCAATGACAGGACGGGAGCCACAAGGCTCCCGTCCTGTCATTGCAAACTACAGTGTCCTGGGGGTGAGCACCCCGGGACACTGCAGGAGCTGGCCCTGGGGGTGGCGGTCCCCAGGGCCATCAATGGCTCCAGGAGGGGGCCGCACGGCCCCTCCCCACATCTGCAAAGCCCCGGGAGGTGGTGGTCCCCGGGGCTTCGGGGTCCAAAACGGACCCCCATTTTAAATTTGTTAGTGCCCCATGGAGGTGGCGGTCCCGGGCGTGTGGGAGGGTGGAGCCCCCACACAGGTGATTTAATTTTAAAAAGAAGCCCCGGGGGTGGCGGTCCCCGGACTTGGGGGCCTTAGAGGCCCCCATATAATTAATAATAAAGCCCCGCATGCCCCGGGACTTGGCCCACCCGGGGCCAATTAACCACGAAGAGCGGGAGCCCGCGCTTCGTTTTTTTTTTTATCAGCAGGATCCGCGCACCCAGCGCGTTTTCTGCCGATTTTTAAAAAAGTTTTTGCTGTAGCCTTGCATAAAGTTTCCTATGGGAAATCGATTTTTTCACTCTTATTTTTTGAATTTCTCCGCAACTACTGAACGGATTTACACCATTTAAAAAAAAAGGTCGCTTTCTGAACCAAGCGCTACCTTTTTGCAAAATTTGGTGTAATTCCGTTCAGCAGTTCGGGCTGTAGCCGTGGCTAAAATTTCCTATGGGAATTAACATGGAGAAAACGGAGAAACGGAGAAAACGCATTTGAGATGTCATCAGTGATGTCATCAGTGATGTCACTGACCATGTCATGAGTGATGTAATATGTGACGTCATCAGCATTGCATTGCGGGGGCGCGAGTTATAGTTAGCTGAACTAACTATAACGGGGGAATTTCTATGGTTTTGTACGAGTGAAATGTCCAACTAACTATAACTATAACTTTCGCCAGTAGGTAGTTATAGTTAGAACCATGTTTCCATAGGAAGAACATTTTTTCTTTTGCTAATAACTTTGGCGTCGTTTGACGAATGTTGACAAACTTTTCAAAACTAATGGCTTGCTCAGGTCAGCTCCTGTCCTGAAAGTTTCGGGGTGATTCATCAAGGGGGGGCCGGGAAAAAAGGGGGGTCCCAAAACGTGTTTTCTCCATGTTAATTTCCATAGGAAAGTTTAGCCACAGCTACAGCCCGAACTGCTGAACGGAATTAGACCAAATTTGGCAGAGAGATAGGTCTTGGTCCAGAAAGCACACTTTTGTTTAAATGGTGTAAATCCATTCAGTAGTTTTTGAGATATTTAAAGATTTACAGTTATCGATATTTGAGAATTCTGAGATCTGATTGGCTGATCCGTTCCGCGCACGAGCTTGCGTGTGATTGGGTGCGAACACTTGAAACCAGGAAGCTTTGGCTGACATCTTGTGACTCGGTTGAAACAAGTAGGGGGAAAAAGGGGGATAAAAGTAGTAGGGGGCAGGGTAGGAACACTGTGACCCCGCCTAGGGTGCTCAGGGAGTGGCACCAGGAGTGTGAAGGTACAAAAAAATGTTTTCGGGTGTTCTTGGCAAGATTTGCGTAGGGCTGTAAATGACGGCGGTAAAAAGGAAAACGAACCGCGGTGTCGCGCGCTTCGTTTAATGAAGTCTGAGGGTGGGCTAGTTCCCGGGAACAATGCTTAGTTATTGTGTGGGGTTTACTTCTGTTACGGGGAGCGCCACTTTGTTTGTGGTAATATAATGATATGGGGAGGGTACGCGTGTTCTGTCGTCCTGCGCTTCAAAGAGGAGCACGTGGCAGAGTGGGATTTATGCAGAGTTCCCGCAGTGTCATGGTAAAGATGTGCTTTTGTTAATGGAAGGGAGAGGAGGAAAATTGCTCACGTTTTTATGAAGCAAAGTAGATATGCTTTTGGGAAAGGGAGCTTGCATGGACGAGGTGGCTTTGTTGATAAGGAATGCTGGCTGTGGCAGGAGGCGGGTAGGTGGCAGGGTGTTCGGAGGATTAGGGCTCCTTGCCTGGTTTACCAACATTGTGGCCAGGCTCCGGGGGATGCGGTTACCTGGGCATAAAATGACCCGGCTCACTTTTGAGTTATAGGGCGGCTCTAAAAAGAGCCCTTGTTTTCATTATGAGTTTGTTGGGGCTACAAGTAAGTGCGGATGCAGAGTTTCAAGTTGCTGAGAAAAACTCTGTTTCCTTGATTTGTGAAATGAACGCCATCACTTCTGTATATGTCATCCATATAAAAACGTATATTGTTGTTGTAGATGGACCCCATTCTATAATCTCGAAGGTATGCAGACACAGCTTTATTGACATTCTTCCTAGCTTTCTCAATCTGAGGACAGAATTGATTTGACCATTTCCACTTCTGTCTTTGACATATATTGGAATATACAAAGACAGTTTGAGGAAAAAGCAACATCAATTCTGCAAAGGTGTCCTTCATGAGCAGCTCCAGAGCTACCCCAGTCAATGTGCCTAGGTCGTTGCCACCACAGTGCACAATCATGAGGTCAGGGAGTTGGAGATGCAAAGAGGTTTTAACCAAAGGCAACAATTGGTGCCACTTTAATCCTCTCTGGCCAATCCATTTTATGTCCACATTTTGCAAACCTAGGTCTTTGTGATTACGTCGCAGTTCAGCATACCTTTTGCACCAGAAATCATAGCTGTGTCCTACAATCCATACTAGCATTTTGAAGGTATGGTTGGAAGATATCAAAAGACGTCTGCAGCTCATGTAGCCCGTACGTAAAATGAGAGATATGTTGAAAGGTGGAGAAGAAGTTTTTTTTCTCAGAAAACGATAAGTGATTGGCTGATGAATAGCATTGGCAATGGTAATTATGGTATGTGTACTTTGGTGAAAAAGTATGTTTCTGATTGGTTAAGAACAAATGTTTGAAAGGTACACTATGTAGGATATGATAAGACGTGCACAGGTCAACCACACCTGCTACTTGTATGTGGAAGGTTCTGTTCTGAAGTTAAAAAAATGGTGAACTTCTGACCTCCTGCCAGTGAATGTTGCAGAAAATGTTGCAATGCAATATGGTAACTTTGTGACCTGAACTGCCGTTCAATGTTGGAGAGACTGTTGGGATGACATATGGTGAACTTATGACCTGCACGTGCCGTTAAATGTTCCAGAAACTGTTGGTTTGGAACCGGTTTGGGATGGTTTGCAAGACAGTTAAAGAATGTTAGTATGAGTAACCAATAGAAATGTGTTTGAAATTTAAAATAGTGGAGGAAAGAATTTGATTGGCTAATTACATCTATTTCTGTGCGGAGAGATAGGGAACTGTTGCCATTTGTGGTTCCTTTCTTGATGAGAGTCAAGAATTACATTTCTTGTGCGAGAAAGACGTAATTGCATCCATTTGCAAAATTTGAACTGTACATACTAACTACAAAGGTGAGTTACAAATTAATGCGCTGTGTTATATATTGTGTCGTAGTAAATAACGTACTGTTACTGAAGTGTTACGCTTCACATTTGTACAAAATGTGCATTGAGTATGAGTAGTTGCTAAACAAGTACTATATATGTATGTAGGTGTGTTGGAGGAAGAAGAAGTTCACTTTGATAGCTTAAAAGGAGTGTATAAATTTTGAAGGTGAAGTACACGGTTAATTTGGGTTCCAATGTTAATTGGATCAATATAAAGAAAATGTCGCACATTTGGAGATTGCGTGTTATGGAAAAATAGTAGGGGGGAGGGTTATAAGAGGCATGTTTTATAGATTTGAGGGAGAAGAAAAATATGGAAATGTTGTGTGGAGAGGTTGTGCTCGAACGTTTGACAGTGGTGAGCTACGTAGGAACATAAGTGAAGGCATTTGTCATAGTCTTTGGTGCTGTAGTAGTGCAGATTTTAGTAGGCTGGGAGATCGAAAGAGTAAGAATGACATGTCGTTTTTTCCATGTACTCTTACACGTGTTCTGCGTGGGAAGATCCGATACCAATATAGCATTAATATATATGTATTTGTTGTTTCTTTTCAGTATATTTAGTAGGTAAAGGCACAGTCAGATGTACGCATTGTTTTAGTAATATGGTGAGAGTTTGAATTGTGATATGGAAAGAGTTTGTGTTGTACATTTGGGTAGAGACAACACTGTTAGTAGTTGCTGAGTAGCAAAGGTGGAAAAGACATTTGAGGTCAAAGAGATGCTGGTGAAGGAATTACTGATTATGGTACTTTGTATGAGTGTTTCGGAAGGTATTGTTGAACTGTGTTGTATATATTTAAGTGTTTTGATGAAATGAGGAATGGGGTCTGTTATGTGAAAAGGACTGCATGGTGTTCTGATTAAGATGCAGGGCTGAATTAAGATTGATAATGCGCCTCGTACATGTAAGAGAAATAGAGAAGTTTGCAAATTGTGTCTTGTCGGAAAATACATGATGGGGGGCATTTGTTTAGAAAAAAATGGTTTTTTAATGTCTGATAGATAAAAGAGAAATGGAAATATTTCCTGCATATTTCTTGTACATATTTGTTCACACTGTCGAATTATATGTTAATATGAGTGTAGGTAATTTTTAGGCTCTCTCCATGTGCTGAATTTGTGTGTATTAGAGGGCTGGTAAATGAACTGTTTGGGGATGTTACGTCCGTTTACTTTACATCCCCTTGTCCCCTTCCTCGTCTCCAATTTCTCGCACCCAGCGGTCCGTCCCATTTAAAAAAAAAAAAAAAAAAGTAATATAGGACAATGTACTGTGAAAAATAGCATTTACCCATGTACTAGGCTGTTGGTGGGATGTGTAGAGGTGAGACACACTCACAATCGGTTGAATGCTACACGAGAGCAGTGTGGTTTGTTACAAGGACTTCATGGTCTTGTGTCTAAGCTACAGGGATGAATTGGGGTTCAAAATGGTGCATGGAAATGTAAAAGGAATGTCTTTTTGCAAAATGAACCTTGTGGGCAAATAGGTGGGGGGGTTTGAGAGGGACATGCTTTAATAACTTTAGGGAGGTGAAAAAAATGAAATGTTGTCTGCACACTTGGAGCACGGGTTTGTGCATAGTTGTGAACCATACGTGAATATATAAGTGAAGATAATTGTTAGGTTTCGTAATGGTCTTGAAGCGGGGTACAACATAGGGACAGTATAGAGAGTGGAAATGACATGTCTACTGAGCCTACCCCCTCCTTCTTTCTCGCCGCTTTGTAACCGTTCTACTCCCGTTGTTTGTAAAAAGAAGGTAACAGAGGACCATGGTCTGTGAAAATTAGCATTTAGACGTTGGCTGGTCTGTTGATGTATGAATAGAGCAGAGAGAAAGTTGCAGTGGGTTATAATGGTATACAAGAAGAGTATGCTATGTTGGAAGGATTACATGGTATTGTAAGTAACGGACAGGGAAAAATTGAGGTTCACATTGGCCTTGAGAAAGGTAACAAAAATGGCTTTCTAAAGGTTGAACGTTGACGGAAAATTCGGGGGGGGAGGCGTTTAAGAGGGAATACTTTATTAAGTTTAGGAGATGAAAAAAAAGAAAATGTTGTTCGGAGAATTAGTGTGCGGGTTTGCTAAATGTGGTGAAGTGCACGCTAATATCAGACTTCATTCTCATGCTGAATCTGTTAACATGACAGTGCCGGTAAATGGAGGGACTAGGAATGAAGGCCGGCTTTAGCGCTGGTGGTGCCTTGTGCAACAATGTCTGTTGGCGCACCTGCAATGGCCATGTGTACACGGATTCCCTCACTAGCACCCTTTAGCAGTGCGTCTGAAGTGTTGAAACCCACTGTGTCTCAGATTCATTTATTTTTATAGCACCAGTTATACTAGTGTAAGGTATCGCAACAGTTTACATTACACACACATTGCAGAGAGACAATCATACATGTGAGGAGTGTGGTTTTTCACAAGGACTACATGGTCTTGTGTCTAAGGTACAGGGATGAATTGGGGTTCAAAATGGTGCATGGAAATGTAAAAGGAATGTCTTTTTGCAAAATTAACCTTATGGGCAAATACGTGGGGGGGGTTTGAGAGGGACATGCTTTAATAACTTTAAGGAGGTGAAAAAAATGAAATGTTGTCTGCACACTTGGAGCACAGGTTTGTGCATAGTTGTGAAGCATACGTGAAAATATAAGTGAAGATAATTGTTAGGTTTCGTAATGGTCTTTAAGCGGGGTACAACATAGGGACAATATATAGAGAGTCGAAATTTCATGTCTACTGAGCCTACCCCCTCCTTCTTTCTCGCCGCTTTGTAACGGTTCTACTCCCGTTGTTTGTAAAGAAGAGTATGCTATGTTGGAAGGGTTACATGGTATTGGAAGTAACGAACAGGGAAAAATTGAGGTTCAAATTGGGATAGAGAAAGGTAAGAAAAATGGCTTTCTAAAGGTTGAACGTTGACGGAAAATTCGGGGGGGGGTGTTTGAGAGGAAATTCTTTATTAAGTTTAGGAGATGAAATGTCTGTTGGCGCTCCTGCAATGGCCACCTGCACACAGATTCCCTCACTAGCACCCTTTAGTAGCGCCTCTGAAGTGTTGAAAACCACTGTGTCTCAGATTCATTTAGTTTTATAGCACCAGTTATACTAGTGGAAGGTATCGCAACAGTTTACATTACACACACACTGCAGAGAGACAATCATACATGTGTAAAGCAATGTATAGGAAATTTTACATCAGACAGGAGTACGAGGTGTAGTGCAGGAGAAAGATGTTATCTATATTGGAAGGCAATATAGTTTGAGGACTAATTCTGGAACAGCACAAATTCAGAATTTAAAACGTAACATGATTTTTAGGGGTTGTCTTTAATAATAAGAATTGTTTTGTCCGCAAATGAACCCTAAAATACAAGATTAAGATGATAAAAGACTGGGGGAAAAACATGTTACTCTAATATATTCCTTGCAGTTTGCATGCAACACTTTGATGAGAAGTAATTGCTGAAATTTGTTCTGTATTCCGAATTTGACTTAAAAACAACAAGTCACAAAACGAGCTCTCATAGAGAAGCAGTAACAAGCACACTGATGTACTTACATTATATGTGCTTTGTTAACTGGATAATACACGTTCTTTACAGTCGACGTTTTAACACTGTGCACCACCTTAGTATGGGTCAAAACGTCTGCAAAACTAACTTCCTTTTTCCTAAAAGACGATTAATCGCCGGAGTTATCTTGACCTTTTAAATGATGTCTGAAAAATGCTGGAGCAGGTGCTTGTAAAATGAAGATATAAATGTTAAAAAATAACGCCCACTATGCAATTCAACACCCAGTGTGGTGGTATGGATGGCACCACCATAGAGCTGACCCTGCTAGGAATGACACATCCCTTGATCCCCGCGTCCTTTTGTGTGCTGTGTAATGAATCCGTTTTCATTGCTTGTAAAAGGAAGGAACACAGGCGACATTTACGTTAACCCACACTAACGTTCTGGGGGCATGTGATCAGCAGAAAGAAAGTCGTAGTCGACTTTTACGGTACAGAAAAAAGTCGCAGACAGTTGCACCTTACATATGGGACAATTTACTTTCCTCGACGATTGGTATTAACAGTTTGACTTTCTTGAGGAATGTCTATGCTTCAACATGTACTGTAAACAAGTTATGCATCGCAATATGGCAAAGTATAAAACAGAGGTATAGATCAAGTTATGTCTTTGCTTTAAGTATGATAGGCCTAAGAAAAGGCACAGGGAGATGCAGGGAACGTTTGAGTAATAAGTGCAACTTGGAAATGATTTCTCGTTTTTATTTGGGTAGGCCCAACATTATTAGTATTTGCTGAGTACTGAGGATGCAAGAGGCAAATGAGGTTAAGCACATGGTGTAAAAGGAATTAACTGTTAGTACTGTATTTGCAACATATGACAGACATTTGAAGGATTATAAAATATTTATTGAAAATTTCATGGGGTAGTGTGCACTATATGTTGCACATTTGAAAAAAAACTGTATGCATGACTGAGTACAGAAAGTCAATATCTGAAATGTCAAAGAGGAACGAAAAGCGAAATAAGAAAAAGGGCAAAAAATTAGTGTTCTTGAAGTGTAGAAATAAAAGTTCATCAAATCGGGTTACCATGTGCAGTTATGGTGATTCATCGAAGTTGAATAACTGAGAAGAAGCGTCATATGCAATCTGCTCCAGAAGGTGGTCTGCACTACTCCAAGCAAAGATGGTCGCCATCCAATCCATCAAGTCGAAAGAACACTCATGGTGGTCGTAATCCTGTGCAAGCAGGAGCATGTCAGGGCAGTTTTCATCATATTCGATGCAAGTGTGCTGCAAGAGATGGTGCGCATAAGCGTATGCATTCCATCTGCCGATTTGTGCATTATTCAACGCATCCCACAAGCGGGTGTCTCCTGAGCAGTACAGGTCATGATCCAGCAATGGTTGCTCCAACAGTTCAAAATCCAGGGCATTGCGTCAAGTAGTAGAGAGGCAGGCATGCAGGTGGCATTCAAACGGACACCGGCGGCAATAGAAGATTGGTTGGACACAGGTAAAATACAGATATCGGAAATTGAACCTGTATCTGATGCCAAATACTGCCAATGGCACCCAATCGAAAAGTTCTACCATCCGTTGCCCATAGAGTTAGAATTGACGTGGATGTGGTGCAAGCACAGGCCGGGCAGCCATTTTGTAGATGACCTGTGCGCAAACGAGGAACAGCAGCAAGAGAAGCTGTGAAATGCACTTGCAGAATTAGAATGAATGAAATCCGGTTACACTATAAAAATAGTCTGCAAAAAAAAAAATGAAGTGTGGAGAGGAGTAGTTTAAAAAAATGTGGTAGGCCTTGAATTTCAGAGTGATTAAATAGTTTTGTTGGATACATTGTTTCAAATGTAGTGGGATTTTGGAAGAGAGCAGTCAGTCAATATCACTTCATGGTTTAGCCAGGTGGTTTTGAAGGTCTTTCGAGCTCGTGTCTGAGCGACTTGTTGTTGAAAGACTAGCGCTTTGACTTACTGTTCGCTATTGAAATCTGTTTTCAAAGTGGGAATGGAAGGCCAGACAAAGCTATCTCCAAACGTATGTGGGGGAGGATGGAAGATATTGGTGCAACATATTACACGTTGTGAAAGAGTTGATATGTACGACACGCTCCTTGTAGGAAATAGCATTTGCGGTTACTGGAAAAAAGGTAACTGCTTTTGAAAAGCACACTGAGCGTGAGAATAACAGGAGCTAGTGGAGTTTGTTTAAAAAAAAGTTTAATTTAAGGACGGAAAGTTACAAGTTGCTTTTATTTTGAGTTGTGTACCAGGTAAAAAATCGAACACACATAACAGTGCAGTTCTCTGTTATAAACTTACTTATTTTTATTGTGACAGCTAAATACAAAATGAAGAATTTAATTAAAAATAAGTAGTTAGAAGGTAGTTAAAAGTATAAACAGGGAAAAGTTTTATGCAATTATGGAGGCTCTGCTACAGAGACATAAATGAATGAGACATTACCAACAGGTTTATGCAAATTCGTCGATTATATTTTTTAACTTAATGGATGACGCACGCAGTGTGAAAGCAGTGATGGGTTATGTGACAGGTAGATTTGCGTTGAACGATAGCACTTAGAGCAGAGGTCTTCAATCTGTGGGGCGCGACCCCCAGGGGGGCCGCGGAGGCCAGGGAAGAGGGTCGGACATTCCCCAGTTTCACTTGTGCCTGCAATCCAAAAGGTTTGGTTTCGTTTTGGATAAAGACAGCAGTCCTGGGAAGGCTAATTTAGATCTTTATCAGCTGAGGTTCCATCAACTGAGTCTCTTGTGTTGTGGAAAGTTTTGGTGCAGGATGTGGGTTTGGCGTAGTGAAATGGAAATGTGCCTAGGTTAAACCGCAAGTGTAAAGGGTGCTTGCGGGCTGATTCTCGCTTTATATGACCAAATCACTCCAAGCTTTGTGATGACAAAGATTTTTTTTTTTTTTAGTGGTAGTGCAAAGAGTTAATAACAGAGCTGTGAAGTGTGTGTTTTTAACTTTAACTGCATTTACAGAGCCCATAGTACCTGCAAAGGTGTCTTAAAGGGACAGTTGTGTAAAAAGAAAATTTGATTACATACGCTCTGGTATCACTAAAATGTACATTTGGAAGCACCATTTTACTGAAAAACTATTTGCATGTTTTGCAGTAGTCTATTTTACACTGTGATGTCCTACAGTGACTTTCCCACTGAGTAACAATTTTTAAAATGTATTTCTTATTTACGCTGCCCATTATTTTATATGTAGATACGTGATAATGAAAAACCAAAAAAACATACAGAATATTTTGGGGTTATTTATGAAAGGCTTTCATCACCAGAGCTTCACTTTTTTTTATGGTCCGGCGGCGCAAGCATGTGAAGCATACCTATGAGGCTGTGCAAAGACACCCTGCATGGATTTTTATGGCCTCATTGATATGGACTAAGACATAGGAGTGCAAGTCACTTCGTTGCCTTACTCTGCATCAAGGAGGTGTTGTATGGAGTTTGCGTGGGGTTCCAACACAACACTCATGGATTTTGATGCTGCTCCATATTTACAAAATCATGTAAACATGGAACAGCTGCAAAAACAGAAGCTTCCCCAGCGGAGGTGTAACGAGGAGAATTGTTTTCATTTCTACTCGTTTTTTCCTTATTCCAAGTGTGCTGCATTCTGCAGCTCATATCGAAAGAGGAAAACACCTCTCGGAATTGTTTTTTTGAAGGAAGGTGCACTTTCCTTTACAAAAACAATCCTGTCTTTGTTGGTGCTAGGCAGCAATTTATGCGCCAACACAAAAAAAAGGACAGGAATGCACCGTATTTCATAAATACTGTGCATTCCTGGCCTTTCACATTGGCATAGGGCAACGCTGCAAGAAGACTTGCAGCGCTGCCCTACTTCAATTCCTCATAAATAAGGCCCTTTGTTTTTAGCTACACATTTGAATACACCCCCACGCTCACTGACCTTTGGTTTGCTAAACAGTGTTTAATATTATTTCCCCACCGTAAAATTATTTGCTGTGGAAATTGGGGTGTTTATTGTTGTTGATAGTTTTCTATGATAAGGAGTACCAGCTTCTAGAAATTTTCATCAGAAGGGGGTCCTTATGTCTAAAAACGTTTGACAAGGGGGTCTTGGCATCAAAAAGTTTGAAGACCTCTGACTTAGAGGCTCAGTTGGCTGCTGCTGGGATGTGACCAGCATAGTAAAGTGGCAATCACTTTAAATGGTACATATAAAAGTGATACACTGTTGGAAGTTATGTAGTGGCGTCCTGTATGTTGCTTTAGTGTGTGCTTTAAGATTTTGAGTTTGATGAAATAAGTGTATGGTTGCATATGTATTTTTACACGTGTTATGCATTAGAAGATTTGATACGTATAAAGCAGAAGTATATATCTCTTTCTATGTTTGTATTAGGTGCAATGCCACTAGGAAAAAGTAGAGGGATATGTAATCATCGTTTAAGTATTATAGTGACAATTTGAAAAGCAATATGGACAGGGTTTCTGCATTGCATTTGAGTAGACAAAATATTGTTAGTAAATGTTGAGTGTGTCAGGATCCAACAGGCAAATGAGGTTAAATAGATAGTTGCAAAGAAATTGGTGATTATAGTTGTTTGTATAAGCACTTAGGAAGGAATTGTTGAGGTATGCACTACATTTTCACGTTGAATAAGTAGTGTTTTAAATTTTGCAATGAGGAGAATAGTAATGTAAATAATGTGTTGGTATTTAAAATCAGAAATGATATTTAATAATTTAAAATATTGAATAGATGTAATAAAGTATTAAAACTCTTCTTTGATTTTTAGATTTTTTTAGGTTGGATAACAAATTTAAGATGGCGAGAAAAGATGAAAAGAGAAGGAAACATAAAAAAGAGATGTACTTAAAGAACATGAAGAAAACAGTATTACAGACAAATGTGAAGGTTGCTAAGGACAAAGGTTGCTTAGGTAGGAGCACTAAGCAGTTTCTTAAAACAGTTGTGCAGCAATTACATAAAGAAAATGGGAATCAAAGGAAAAAGAAGAGTTTTTCAACTAAGCAGAAGCGCAATGAGAGGTCAAATGGTAAACAAAAACAAGTCTCTGGCAAAACAACGCATGTTACACAAAGACAAAAACAATTTCAACAGATACGACAAAGACTGTTTCCAACTAGAGTAATTCAGTATTTTTTGAAGAGCTGTAAGAAGTATAAAAGAAGATTACAGCATTCAAACAGAAGCAGCATATTGAAACTGTAGTAGATACAGCTTTTGAGTTAAAACGTAAATTATTTATTTTAATAATCAACAGAATGAAGTCATTGGACAAAATAATTACGTTTCTGAGAAGGAAAAGCAAAAGAAAGAGACTTATCAATAGGAGCAACTTCTGCAAAAGTTTCAGTGGTGAATGGAAACACACTTCTACTAGTGAGCCTTTTTATAATGAAGAAAGCTACTTTCAACAAAATACGCTGTCGTTTGCAGTTGATATTGGAGGTCGTTGTTACGAAATTCGTGATGGTTGTCCTATTGCAAAAGAAGAAATGGTTCTTAGGAACGTAGAAGAATTAGTAGCTGAAGAAGGGCAAGGACATCGCATACAACGCCCTGTATAAAAGTGGGATTGTAGCAGTATTTGCAGTATTCTACAGGAATCTATTGAGCTCTTCCGACATTTTTTACGACAATATACAAAGAATAGTGTTAAACAGAAAATTAAGTTGTTACAAGGACTAGATCCATGTAAGGTGAGAGAATATACTAAGAAGGATGGGCATTCACTGGCTTGTCTTTCAAGAAAAGTGTGTAGGAGTACTTTTCATCACTTCAGAATGTTAGCGGTACACCACTCTGGAATGCGAAAGTTTGTAAGGATGTGTACCATGTAAAAACTCCAGCATTATGTTTAACTGAATTGAACACAGCTCTTTTACACGGTTGCTTATCAGATGTTGAAAAAAAGTGTGATGAAATTCAGTTTCGTTTTTTGGGTTCAGAAGACCAGTGTGTACAAAGTGAAAGCTTGCCAAGTGCAGCTCCTGAGGAATATGGGATAGAAATTACGATTGATCACTTTGAAGAAGAAGTTATAAAGTTTAAGACAGTCTGTTCTGAAAAATCAAACTATGTTTGTATTTGTTGTCGACGTACTCATTATAAAAATCAAACTAGGAATGTTAATTTATATTTAAAAAGTGAAAAGGAGAACAATGACAGGTGGCAGCAACTTGGAGTTTATTTGTTGGTGGAAGGTCGATTTGAGTTGGATACTGATCAACGTATTTGTAAATATTGCTACAACAAATTAGAAGAGAACAAAATGCCAGCAAGAGGAGTACATAACAACTTAGAATTAGTGGCTATTCCAGAGGAACTGGCAGATTTGAATACGTATGAGTCAGTTCTGATTCAATCTGTTCACCCATTCCAAGCTATAATACGTATGGAGCCTAAAACAGGAAAACTGCCTCCTACAGATTTACAAAGAGGACTAAAAAGGAAGAGTTGTGTATTTACCTTTAGATTTCAAGAAAAATATTGAAACTGTTGGTGGAGACAGAGAGGAAGATGAGCCAGTAGTTATTCTAGTCAACGGTGTACCAACAAAGAGTCCGAAAATATGGCAAGAGTTTGTAGATGTTAATAAACTTCAAAAGGCTACCTCATATCTTGCAAAGAACAATGGGGCCCATTACGATACCCGGCGTAAAAAAATCCGCCAGGCATGGAAGCGGCAAAAATCCGCCCGCACACACCGCCTGAACACCGACCACGCCATTATGAGTACACAAACCGAAAACCGCCATCGGCGGAAAAATCACACAAAATACCGCCCGCCATCGTCCGAGTCGGAGTCAAACCGCCCGCCACGGACGGAAACACGCACGACAACACAAAACCGCCCGCCCACACGGCCGACACACCGCACGTGAAATTACGATCGCACCGCCATGAGCGCGGAAAACCACAAATATACCGCCCGCCAGCGCAAACAACGCCGATGAGAATCGACACGGCAGAAGCCATGGCGCCCACGTACCTGCACAGAAACCATCCGCACACAAAACCAATAGCACACAACATGGCCAACAAGTCCACACAGCAAGGCACACACAAATACACAAGCACAGTACACATCCCGAAAACACCCCCCGGACAAACAAAAAATACAAAGGCCAGAACCCCAGACACAACACACCTGAAAACAACAGACCATGAGGACACACCCACATAGGTGAGTACAAAAGCAGCACTCCCACAGACCACAACCCCTTGCTACATTGCAAACCAGAGAGGAGAGGAGAGGACACAGTGACACAGCAAGGACAGCAGCACACCACAGAAACGCACACATCACTACCACCACCACCACCACCAAACACCGGCACCACAAACCCCCTGCACATTACACAACACACACCGCACCAGCACCACAAACACCATGGCACCACAAAGGATGCCCAAGTTCACGCCCATGGAGCTGACGGTCATGGTCGACGAGATCATCAAGGTGTACCCACAAATCTATGGGAACATGGTCCAGCACACACCACTAGCCACCAGAAACAGAATGTGGACCCGGATCGTAGACCAGGTCAATGCAATCGGGACCCTGCCCAGGAACAGAGTCGAGATAAACAAACGTTGGAATGACGTAAAGAGCCTGGTCAAGAAGAAGGAGGGCAAAAACAGAGAGCTGGCTGCCGTCACTGGCGGAGGGAATCCAGCGCTCTTTAAGACCTTCAAAGCGTGGGAGGAGAAGGTGCGAGTCGTAATCCATCCGGAGATCCTCGCCGGATTAGCAGGGGAGTGGAGGCTGGTAAGTACAAACTAATGTATACTAGCACACCGCTATGTACACACATGCGCAACCACCATGCCACAGCTCCCAGGGACAAACACCCCCATGTCCAGCACACAATACACAACACATCACACGCACATGCAACAGACACTACCACACACAGGCCAAACCGAACAACTGTAAGATGCGTGGGGACATGTGTACACTAAGCCAGCCACGTAACCACCAACAGGTCCCCAAATATGCCAGAAGCGCCACAACGAGCACCCACCACACCCATGTGTCCGCCACAGCTGCACTAACCGACAAGTAACAGGTAAGTGGCAGGAACACAAAGTGCAGTGGGTGGGACGGTGGACAGCCCAAGTACAACATACACCAGGCCCCAGTCCCACAGCACAGCAAGGAGGAGCATCCCCCACACCCCACAGCCACGTGTCAGCCACCGCAGTGCACAACGACAGCCGAAAGGCAGACATCACGGTCCACAGCAATCGGTGTCAGTGGGTGTACAGCCACCCCCACGACCCACTACACCCCCCACCCCCACAGACCTGCAACATGGAGCACCCCCCGCTTAGAGCCATGTGGCATCCAGTACAGTGCACGCACGAACAACTTGCAGGTGGGAAACTGGACAGGGCTGGATTACTGGAGGCATGAGGACCATAACACCACCAACACATGGGACATGTCACGTAGCATACGAACACGCAGCACCGCCCACCGTCACGAACAAGTGAACAATGTGCACACGGACATGAACAGCAGACTCACACCCCACATGACCCATCACAGACATAGCAACACCCAAGGAGCCACGTCTGCATGCACAAGCCACACTGAATATAGTCCCACACGGCAGCCACTGTGCAACTCATCACACACAACCGAAACACCATTGAAGTCCTGTCCATGTAGCCCCCACTGCCTGTCAACCCCACACCCCACAACTACGCCTATGTAAGACAAACAACACTAGACGCAACAGAGCGGAACAACAGAAATGCACACGAACACCACTGAACCCATCAAACTCACAGACACACCATGCACATACAACATACCATCCATCCCATCCGTCAGCCCCAGTCACATGAAAGGCATGTCATCCGCACAGCTGCCACACATACAGCAGTCACGCTAAGACACATGCCCATGACCAACCATGTGCCAGAAGTCAATTAAGCGCACGACACAATGTGAGCAACAACACACAACATGGGCCACACCCCCCGAGCACTGCAGTGATGCACATGGCACAGGGCAGCACGCACACCAAGGAGATGGGACAACTGCAATACGTTGGCTGGCACACAACTATCACTCACTCATAACGATGCGTCCAATGCCATGTCCAGTAACCACAACAGACAGCAAATATGCAGGGCATGTCAGGCATGCACACACCTCAGACCATGCACTGTCATGCTGCCACAACACATGTCACGTTCGGCACCCATGGCTCACAGCATGTACCCCAAAAGCATATCCCCTCCCAAATGCGAATCTGGGGCATGGCCCCCATGTTGCCATATGCGTTCCTAAGCTGTTCCATTTGAACCCCAAAAGCATATTCCATCCCAAATGCGAATCTGGGGCATGGCCCCCATGTTGCCATATGCGTTCCTAAGCGTTCCATTTGAACCCCAAAAGCATATCCCCTCCCAAATGCGAATCTGGGGCATGGCCCCCATGTTGCCATATGCGTTCCTAAGCGTTCCATTTGAACCCCAAAAGCATATTCCATCCCAAATGCGAATCTGGGGCATGGCCCCCATGTTGCCATATGCGTTCCTAAGCGTTCCATTTGAACCCCAAAAGCATATCCCCTCCCAAATGCGAATCTGGGGCATGGCCCCCATGTTGCCATATGCGTTCCTAAGCGTTCCATTTGAACCCCAAAAGCATATTCCATCCCAAATGCGAATCTGGGGCATGGCCCCCATGTTGCCATATGCGTTCCTAAGCGCTCCATATGAACTCCAAAAGCAAAGTACAAACCAGACCCAGGATGGGCCAGGAGCCCGCATACACCAGAGTCACAATGAGTAGGGGCAAAGCAACACACCCATCGGCATGGCCAATCCGTCCCATGCCACATGTGCACAGCACACAGTCCCATTGCCTAGCACACACAACTACAGATGCCACAGCCACACACTCGCCTCCGGGAAACCCATGTACGAGATTGCACGAACTGCCAATGTCAGACGACTAATACATACTTCGCCAGGTGCAACACAATAACAAATCTCATTTTCTCCACAGGTGACGAACTGCTGGACGCTGGGGATGGAGACAGCAGCCAGCACAGCCAGCCTACAAGCCCCCAACGAGGACACACGGATCTGGAGGATCTGTCCACCTCTTCGGACACGGACCACCAAGCTGGCCCATCTGGCGTGGCAGGGCCCAGCCACTCCCCAGGACCCCTCCTACCCACCAACCCATCATCCAGGGATGCTGAACAGTCCCAGTCCCCTGCTGCCAGTTGCGGCCACACCCCGGCCACACCCACGGTCATTGCGGCCACTACCACTGCCGCAACCGCCACCATCGCCGCACCGACCACCACCGCCTCCACCACCACCACGTCTTCGCTGGCACCAGCCCCAGCGCAGGTGGTGGCCCGGCCGACTGGATCCACCCTGGGAGCCACAGCGAGGACCGTGGTGTGCAATGTGGCTAGTGGGCAGGCCGGTGGCAGCAGGACTGGTAGGAGGAGCAGGGTCAGGGAAACGCCAGCCTCCCCTGGGAGCCATGCCCTGCCTCAAATGGCCAGAGTCCTTGGGGCCTATGAAGAGGCCCAAGGACAATGGGCCAGGTCTGCTACTGACACGCGGGAGGTGCTGGGGGTGCTGAGGTCCATGGACGCCCATATGGGCCAATTCGTGTCCCGTATGGACCAACTCGTGGACCTCATGGGCCAGCTGGTGGTGGCGGTGGGGTCACAGGCAAGGCCAGCAACACCACCTCCGCCACCACCTGCTAGGGCGCAGGGTCGGCCAGCAGTGTCCACTTCCCTGCGTCCACAGCCAGTGAGCACACCTCACCCACCACCAGCAGGTCGCCACCACACACCCCCTCCCAAACGTGGAAGGGGCCGTCCGAAGAGGAAACAGATCTCCCGGGAGGACTTCGCACGCTCCAGTCGCAAGTGAGGCAGCCAGCCAGCCTTCCGCCAGCCTTCCTTGACCAGCCACTGCATTGACTTGCTCTACGATCCCACTCCACACAGCCAGCTGGATGGCATGTGTGTGTTGGACTATGGACATAGAACCAGTGGGTACACCCTGATCATCACGCAGCCATGACCGACAGCTCATTGTCACTGCACGCACCACTTTTGTTATCACCTTACACACAATCACATGTCACAGTTCGTAATAAATGCACCTTATTCACTAACTGCTGTTTG
Source organism: Calotriton arnoldi (assembly GCA_963921515.1). NCBI lineage: Eukaryota > Metazoa > Chordata > Amphibia > Caudata > Salamandridae > Calotriton > Calotriton arnoldi. Next base: position 48,582 of record CAWUFW010014151.1, read on the forward strand.
TGCCCTGTGTTTTATTTGTACGGAATACAACGGCCACCTTGGGCGGAAGGGCACCTGATGCGTGGCATGGCAATGGAATCCGGAGGGCCTGTAGGGACCTAGGGGTGGGAGACAGAACAGGAGCACATTCAATGAGTGTGTCACACACCCATCACACAGTACATGTCAACAACTACAAGCAATGTACACACATCGCACAGAGCAATAGGGCACAATGCCACAGTCACCAACAGTGGCATACTACCCTGGCCATGGAGCGTTGACACACTGCACGCAGTGAACATACGGCCACCCTGACACAGCACACACACACCTGCACAGATACAGACACATCATCCGTCGTACATGGACACTCACCGTCAAGTGAAGTAGCGGGCGATGAGCTGCTGGCGCACATTCCCAGCTTCCTCCTCTCCGCTGTCCACCTCACTCGAGCTGTCCTGGTCTGCGGGCTGGGGCCCTGGTTGATCTCCGTCATCCACAATGAGGGGGATCTGCTTCCGAATGGCCAGATTGTGCAGCATGCAGCACGCCACCACTATCTGGCACACCTTCTGTGGGGAGTACGCCAGTGCACCCTCGGTGCGGTCCAGGCACCTGAACCTGGACTTGAGGAGGCCAAAGGTACGCTCGACCACACGTCTGGTCCTCCCATGTGCCTCATTGTATCGATCGTCTGCTGGGGTGCGAGGATTCCTCAATGGACTGAGCAGCCATGCCCCATTCGGATACGCAGAGTCACCTGGGTGTGAGGGACACAGAGAACCGTAGCTATTCCAACTGGACAGGGGACAGCATCGCACAACCAGCACGCTACACCACTCCACATACTCACCGACAATACAGGCACGATCCTGTTGCAGATTGGCCATCAGTCGTGGCAAGATGCTGTTGCGCATTATGTGTGCGTCATGGGCCGAGCCTGGAAACTTTGCACACACGTGGGTGATCACCATGTCCGCAAGGCACACCACTTGCACATTCAGGGAGTGCGTGTGCTTCCTGTTGCGGTACAGGTGCTCAGTGGCCTGTGGTGGAACAAGGCCAACATGAGTGCAGTCAATGGCTCCCACGACGTGTGGGATTCTGCCAAGGGCATAGAATGCACCCTTCACTGCCGCCAATTCACGAGCCCTGGGGAAGCGGATGTAACTGTTCCGGTACAGCATCATGGCTGCCAGTACATCCCTCAGCACCTTGCTGAACATGGGCTGGGACATCCCTCCTCCACTGCCCACTGTGTGCTGGAATGACCCAGTGGCGAAGAAATGCATGGCGGCCATCACCTTAGCCGTGGGGGTGACAGCAGTCGGATACACCCTGCGGGGACGGAGATGGGGCTCTAACATGGCACACAGTCGATGCAGAGTTGGCCTGTCCAGCCGAAACTTCCTGATTACCTCGGTATCGTCCATGTCCGCCAGCAATTGGTATGGGCGGTCAATGTTCGGTCTCCGCCTGGGTTAAATGGCAGAGGACACATGTCAAAGCAACACGGCACATAGCAATTTCGCATACACATCACTGACATGACTGAGCAAGCACATGAGCCACAGCCCAGCTGTCAAGCTGGGACGGCACGGCCACAATACACTTACACAGGTCTCCCAACAATGGCAATGGCAAGTGAGACATACCACTGCCATGTGCATGCACATGGGGATCTAGGCCCCAATGACTTGCGGGGCGTGCTGATGGGGACTGACTGCATATTCGTCAAGCGGCAACGCCACGGCAACATGAGTGTCTGCTGAGCATGGAACTGCTTCCGAGGCTGGATGAGTATGGCACACGACGACGACGATGTGGGCACGGGCTGAGCGGCCAATACAAGTGGGACCTGTGGCACGAGGGGATATGAGACAGTAGTAGGTGTCAGCACTGCACCCTATGTACAGCACTGTATGGATCACAGCTCCCGAAACATTGACTGGTGTCCACATTGACAGCCCCATGCCAAGACGGCTGTGTGCTTGCAGTCACAGGTGAGAGGTTACATTGCACGTGCCAGGTGGCAGACGTACATAGTGGGAGCTGGCATGTGTGTGCATGTGTCTCCTGTTCAGGATCCACCAGATGGGCGCTGACTCTGTACTGACCATTGGACACAGCATGTTCCGTGGAAGGCTTGTGTGTGTGGGATGGTGGCACTGGATGTGCCTCCGTTGGGTGGGGGCCATGCACAGGGCGGGTACGTCGATGATTGCGCATTGTTGGTCACGGTGGGTGCACCAACTAAGATGTGTTGCCCTGTGTTCAATTCCTATGTCCGCATGATGATGGACTGTGGATGTGGGCAGACTACACATTGGTCGATGTGCTGTCTATATGCATGTGCCTTCACACCAGGCACAGCTGCCCCTGCACATGTGACCCCTGCTGGACTCGCTGCTGGGTCTGTGGAGCTGATGCACCTTCTGCGCGTGGGGCGGACAGCTCTCCTCACTTCCCTCATTGCGCATGTCATGTCTTTGCCGCAGGTGACATGGATCATGGAGGGCCCACATGTACGCGTGGGTAGGCTACACATGATTGTTCACTGGTCGCCACCCCCAGTCAGTGTTTCGAATGGGAAGGTTGTCGTGCTGGTGGTATGTTCCCAGAGAGTCCGCCTCTCCCCGTTCAGATCCGAAGCCACCGAAGTCATCTGCGGCGTTCCACAAGGATCCTCACTCAGCCTGACCCTCTTCAACGTCTACATGAGCCCCCTCGCAGCCATCGCACGCCGACACAACCTCAACATCATCTCCTACGCCGACGACACCCAGCTGATCCTCTCCCTCACCAACGACCCCACCACCGCCAGAGCCAACCTGCACGACGGGATGAGAGACGTCGCCGACTGGATGAGGAACAGCCGCCTTAAACTGAACTCAGACAAGACGGAAGTCCTCATCCTGGGCTCATCACCCTCCGCCTGGGACGACTCCTGGTGGCCCCCGGCCCTGGGCACCGCACCCAAGCCAACGGACCACGCACGCAACCTGGGCTTCATCCTGGACTCCTCCCTGTCGATGACCAGACAAGTCAACGCCGTCTCATCTTCATGCTTCAACACCCTGCGCATGCTCCGCAAGATCTTCAGATGGATCCCCACTGAAACCAGGAAGACCGTCACCCAGGCACTCGTCACCAGCCGACTGGACTATGGGAACACCCTCTACGCCGGAACCACAGCCAAACTTCAAAAGAGACTCCAGCGCATCCAGAACGCCTCCGCACGACTCATCCTGGACATCCCCGACACAGCCACATCACCGTACACCTGAAAGACCTGCACTGGCTCCCCGTCAGCAAGAGAATCACGTTCAGACTCCTCACCCACGCACACAAGGCCCTCCACGACCTGGGCCCAAAGTACCTCAACGACCGCATGTCCTTCTACACGCCCACACGCCAGCTACGATCAACCAGCCACGCCCTCGCCACCGTACCACGCATCCGCAGAACCACCGCCGGAGGAAGATCCTTCTCCTACCTGGCGGCCAAGACCTGGAACTCCCTCCCCACTCACCTTCGGCGAACCCAGGACCATCTCGCCTTCAGGAAGCAGCTCAAGACCTGGCTGTTCGAGCAGTAACTTACCCCCTCCCCCAGCGCCTTGAGACCCTCCCGGGTGAGTAGCGCGCTCTATAAATGCCGTGATTGATTGATTGATTGTTCGATGTGGCGGATGGGCGGGCCTAGGTGCGGGCTTACATTCCGGACATGGGGGGGTAGTTGGATTGGCGACTAGTTGCAGTACACACGGGACACGTCTCTTCCTTTCCACATCTGGGTCATCCCTTGTACTAACTGACAGTGATACAGTCATCTTCGCCCCAGCCCTCATGTCCTCCCCTCTCCCCCCAATATGCATGCTCACCTGCGAGGCTAGCGCTTGCACAGGCAGCCCCAAGCTCGCACCAGAGAGGGCAAGGAGTGAATGTGTGGGTCCAGTTGCACGAGTGGGCTGTCTCAGGGTATGATGTGTGGCGGGACGCCGTCCACCTGCGTGGTGCCCCAAATGGAGACCCGGCCTGCATGGACTATGCATCACAGTCTTCGCCTTCCGGATCCGCCACCTGCGACACCCAGTGGCTGTGGCTGCCCTTGCGGCCAGGCCGCGTCCGTCTGTGGCTGTTGGCCCACACATTCACTCTTTGGCCTCTCTGGGGAGGGCTCGGGGGTGGTGGCGCACGCGCTTGCACTTAGTCGCAATGGCATGTGTCGTGGTTGGTATGATGGGCAATGGATGGGATGGTGCGAGCCACCTCCCGTGACGTCAGTGCTGCTCGTGCTGTGGTGCGTCCCCCTACACTTCCATGTGACTTGTGCCATGCTAGACGTTGAGGTTCTATTGCCTGCGTGATATGACCAGGAGGAGCGCGAGGAGACCTCTCACACACCATGCTCCACTGCCATCCCGTGCCCTGTATCGCCTGTGCGGATTGACTATGTTGGGGTTACACCTGGTCGACTGGGGCTGTGTGTGCCTTGTCAAGGGGCATGGCGGGCGCACAACAGGATCCAGCTTGTCCACAGAGGGTGGGCTGAGGTGCGCCTGGTACCGCCTTGTACGTGTGCCCGGCTGCTGTGCACACACGTGTTCACTCCCCCCCGACAGGTGTCCTCTCACAATGCCCAGGGAAGCGGTGGTGTACTGTTCATTACCCCTCCCGACACGGCGTGCTCCAACTTGCATGTGCGCATCTACCCGTCACACCCACCCACCTGAGCACTGCGTCCATACGACTTCACACGACACATGTGTGTCTTCCACAGTAGTGCTACTCATTTGCGTTGACATCCAATACCAGTGGACTACATGGTCATGTCACGACTGCCGTGTACTTCACATACTCTCATCCTCTCTCATTCGTACTTGTGAAATGAGTCAGCGGAGGCAGTTTTGGTTTCAAACATTATATTGAGTCTTCTGTCCTCTGTGATGCAGTATAGTGGACACTACTGGCAGCGGAATACATGTTGAGGATATACTGAGCATGATTACAAATGGGATAGGGTGTGGGGTTACATCTGCTTGGCCAAGGCTGTGCTAATGTACATTTACGTATAGCTGCGGAGCTGCGGACTTTGACACAGACGGTATACATGTAGCCTACCAGACCGCTCAGCATCATGGGCACAGTCCATCTCAGTTCCATGTGACAGGTTTGCTGCTGTTGTTCCTCATGCACGCGTGCATGTGAGATGACATCAGGGCATGTGCTTGCGTGCATGCAGCGGCGTGCCACTTGTTGTTGCACTGTGGTGGTTACTGGACATGTCACAGTCACTGGGGTCGTGTTGTTGTTGTATGCACTTGTCGTCCATGCAAAGGTCCTGGTATGGGATTCCCGGGGCGGGGGTGGGAGGGGTGCAGCACCCACAGACTCCAGGCGACCTATTCATGTCCACTGAGCGGTGTGTGTGTCCATGTGCGCTGGATCCATGTCGTGTCCTGGTTGTTCGTGCAGTTCCGTCCATGTGGGTGCGATGCACAGAGCCCATGCCACTGCCTCCCACGATGCATGCGGTGTTCCTGGATGTGATGGGGAACAGTGTGCATGTCCCGGTCATATCCGATGTCATGGCGATGTCGTTGATGGTGTGGTTACAGTTGCCGGTCGTTTGGTATGGCTGTTGTGGTGGTGACTGGCCAGTCCGTGCGGAAGCTGAGCATGGGTGCGGGGTTGGACTTCATAGGTCACTCGGGGAACCTGCGTTGTGGTCCGACGTATTTACAGGTTGTCAGGTATGCGATGCCGCCCAGCAGGGCTTCCATGTCATTGGTGGTGTACATGTTTGCCAGCCAATGAAGCGGATGGTGGCTGTCAAGGTGTTGTTCGTAGGTTGTCCCTTGGAGGACCATGATGGGGCATGCTGGGTGACATTCGATGTAGCTGTTCTCGATGATCCGTCGTGTGGAGGCACAGTGGTTCCATTTCAGTGCGCGTGCGATGTTGGCCACATACGCCATGCCCCCATAGGCAGAGCAGGCCCTGTCGTGTGCGTCCAGAGGGAGAAGTAGTGGTAGCAGGTCCGCCTTCAGACATGCCGGGTTGGAGAGGCATATCTCGACGGGATGCTGGTAGGGACACCTCCGACAGTAGAAGACAGGCATGACGCAGCTGAACAATGTGATGCGGTAAGTCAGTCGGTAACTTACGTTCAGCAGGGACAGGAGATCGCATCCCAATGTATGTATCGTGTTGGTTTGGTACAGCTTGAGCTGTTCGGCGTAGTTGGGTAGGTGTGTTGCGGTTGCCATTTCGCAGCGGTTCGTAGAGGTGGCGTGCTCCGGCTGTGTGTGCAGTCTGCAATGTGCACGCTCCGGGTTGCTGTGAGCTCTGTGTAGTCGTGGGGAGACAGGACTTGTGTTCTGTTGGCTTGTTTGGAGGACACGGGCCCTCTTCCCACATGCTTCTCAGACAGTTCAAGGTCAGTGCTGTGTGACTCCTTCCAATTAACTTGCATGTGGCCGACATGGGGGAGTGTTTTCTTCTTTCTTCCCCGTCCGTTGTGTGCTTCTGTGATATGCGCTATCTGCCCTGTGGTCGGTCTCCTCGGCATGCCTGTGTTGGTCTATTCTTGGACAATGGCTGTATTCACCGGCTTCTGTCGTAGGGCTGTGGTTTCGGTGTTGGAATGGAAGGTCATTCAGTGCTGTCTGCTCTCCTTGTGTGGGCGGCAGGCTGCCTTTCCGCTCTGCGTTGGGCCTTGTGTGTGGATGTAATTCTTGGGCCACCTGTTGTCGGTCCCCGGGCTCTTTGGTGTTCCGTTTCATGTGTCTTGTTCATATGTGCAGGGTGGTATGGGTTTTTCAGTGTGGTACTGGCGTTCCTCTTCCCGAAGGGGCCCTGCTTCTCCTAGTTGGTGTTGCCGCCGCTGTGTGCTTCGCCATGTTTGTTACACTGGGGTGTGTCCTGCTGTTGCATGACTTCACTGACATGTGTGCGTTGGTTGTGTGGCGTTGGGTGTTGTCCGTGAATTGGGCGTTGGGGACATGTCTGTGGCCGGCCTGTCACGTGTCATGTGCGTTCGGGGTGGGGCTGATGTGTGTGCTGCTTGGTTGTGTCCCTGTGTCTGTGTGCGACGCATGCATGGCGCTGCCGTTGGCCTCTGCGTTGTGCGCATGTGTGGCGGCGCCATCGGCGCTTTGGGGCCGTGACGGGGTGGTTGGTTCCTAGTCCCAGGTGGTGTGTACACATGTGTTCTGCGATGTTAGGATTTGGCCTGTGTGTCATATGTGGATGCAATGGTGGATGTGTAGTGTGCACGCGCTGGTGGGGGTTGTCCGCTTTTTCCGCCCTTGCACTGTGTGCGCTGTTTGCGTGCACTTGTTGTGTGTGTGCCTACCTGCGTCTCCGCGGTACGCTGCGTCCTTGGTGGTGCATCAGCAGAAGCATGGGAAGGGCCTGCAGTGCTGGATTCATGCCCGGGGTGCCGCTTCTTCGTTGTCCGTGCTCTGCGTCCGTGTGTCCGCCTCTCTTTCACGTGCGGTGTCTCTTTGCCGTGGGAGCCGTTTGTTTGCGGCATCGTAATTTATGCGCCGGGCGGGACGTGTTTCGTCGGACGGTGTGTGTCAGTTGTGCTGCGCCGCTACGTGTGCGGGCGCACTTTGATGGCGGATGGTGTTGCTGGCTTGCCGGCGGTGTTTGGCCTGCTTTTCGCATCATAATTGGGCGGGCGTGTGGACTGCTGCGTGCCGGCGGTAACTGGTGGTTTTTGCATCCGCCAGCACGGCGGTTGTGCTTCCGCCCGCCATCGTAATGGGCCCCAATATTTATTACAAGAATGTAAATGTTGAAGAACCAGTAATATCTTTAGAAGATGAATCAGAGATTTCAAGTGGTCAAATAGAGAAAGTGGACAAGTCTAGGAGTGAAGAGATTTATGAACATTACACAATATGTCCTCTACATTCCAAAGAAGTAATAGGAAACAGTATTGAGTTATTTCAAATGAAAAAAGCAAAGGGAAGTCCAATGAGTGTATGGGAGACAAGCTTAGAAGCTCGTTGTTTTCCACAGCTGTTCCCCAGTGGGTATGGTGGACGCTTTGATGAGCGACCTATACGGATTCCAGCTTCAGAATATCGCTCCACAAGATTATACTCTGAAGATCCTAGATTTCGACAGTGCATTCCATATATATTTCACCTTTTGTTTGAAAGTGATTTATCTACTCTTTCCTATGCAGTGAACCATATACTTAAAACAGGAGTTGATCACTCACTTGTTACAGCTAGAGAATTTATGGACAAAGTTGAACGAACAGATGAAAATTTAGAAGCACAGCAAATTAATTTGATGGCATGTCAACGTGGAACAAATGAGTATTGGTATCATTGTCATGGTGAGCTGAAGTGTATGTTACGAAACTTAGGTACACCAACATGGTTTGTGACCCTTAGCTGTGCTGAATATGCATGGGAAGATTTACTTGATTTTTTGCGAGAAGCAAATTGTAATATAAAAAATATTGAAATGAAGACACCTGGAGAACTGTGTTCATTGGATCCTGTAAATGTGTGCAGGTATTTTAATCATAGGTTTCAAACTATGATGTCTTTTATCTGCAATAAAAATGTTTGTCCTCTTGGAGAAGTTACTGATTTTTTTGGGCGAAAAGAATATCAAGCGAGAGGAGCGCCACGGTAAATAGACATAATATCGAAAAAAAAATATAGAATGGACAGAATATCGAATTCAAAATATAGAATGGACATAATATCGAATGGACATAATATAGTGGTTAATAATATCGAAATGAAGGTAAGTAATATCGATAGTCAAAATATAGAAGTACATAATATAGGCATTAAAAAATATCGAATTTTTAATAATATCGAATTTTTGTAAGTGTTTTGTATGTTAGTATATGAGTTAAAAATGTATATTATTTATATAATGTATGTTTAATATTTTTTAAAGTTACGAAATTTATGTAAAATTATTTTTGCGTAATTTAATTCCGTAGCGGGTTGTGGGTTTATAGGGGAATAGGGTGGGAAGTAATTTAATTATAGTAAATTAAATATAAATTTTTAGGAATTATTAATTATTTTTAATTTAATTTTGCGTTTTAGTTCTGTAGCGGGTTGTGGGTTTATAGGGGAATAGGGTGGGAAGTAATTTAATTGTAATTAAGAAAATATTTATTTTTATTTATTGGTATTGATAATTAATTTATTGTTAATTAATTATTAATTGGTAATTAATTTTTATTAATTGGTAATTAATTTTTATTAATTGATTAATTGATAATTATGTTAATTGTATTAATTTATTATTCGGAGCGGGTTGTGGGTTTATAGGGGAATAGGGTGGGAAGTAATTTAATTGTAATTAAGAAAATATTTATTTTTATTTATTGGTATTGATAATTAATTTATTGTTAATTAATTATTAATTGGTAATTAATTTGTATTAATTGGTAATTAATGTTTATTAATTGATTAATTGATAATTATGTTAATTGTATTAATTTATTATTCGGAGCGGGTTGTGGGTTTATAGAGGAATAGGGTGGGAAGTAATTTAATTGTAATTAAGTAATTATTGAAATTCTTTTTGTGTATTGATTAATTTATTGTTAATTAATTATTAATTGGTAATATTTTTATTACTTATTACATTTTTGATATTGAAAATTAATTGGTTGTTGATTAATTATTAATAGGTAATTAATTTTTAATAAATAATATTTATTGGCATTTATAATTAATTAATTATTAAATATTTTGTAATTGGTAATTAATTTTAATTAATTTTTTTATTGGTATTGATAATTAATTTATTTTTATTTAAATATTAAATCATTACTTTCCCTACTGTTGCACTCACTGGAGTGGGAATAGTAATTTTTACCCCTACGCTATCCAACGCTTTCCCTACTGTTGCAGTCACTGCAGTGGGAATAGTAATTTTTACCCCTACGCTATCCAACGCTTTCCCTACTGTTGCACTCACTGGAGTGGGAATAGTAATTTTTACCCCTACGCTATCCAACGCTTTCCCTACTGTTGAACTGTCTGGAGTGGGAATAGTAATTTTTACCCCTACGCTATCCAATGCTTTCCCTACTGTTGCACTTACTGGAGTGGAAATAGTAATTTTTACCCTCCCGCTATCCAATGCTTTCCCTACTGTTGCACTCACTGGAGTGGGAATAGTAATTTTTACCCTCCCGCTATCCAACGTTTTCCCTACTGTTGCACTCACTGGAGTGGGAATAGTAATTTTTACCCTCCCGCTATCCAACGCTTTCCCTACTGTTGCACTCTCTGGAGTGGAAAAAGTAATTTTTACCCCTACGCTATACAACGCTTTCCGTACTGTTGCACTCACTGCAGTGGGAATAGTAATTTTTACCCCTCCGCTATCCAACGCTTTCCTTACTGTTGCACTCACTGGAGTGGAAATAGTAATTTTTACCCATACGCTATCCAACGCTTTCCTTACTGTTGCACTCTCTGGAGTGATAATAGTAAATTTTACCCTCCCGCTATCCTACGCTAAAAATATTGAATATTTTTTATTAATATTAAGTTAATATATATATGTATTAAAAAATAAAAATGTATGTTTATTTTTTTATAACTTACATTAATTATTTATTAATTTTAAGGTTATTTAAGTATTTTTAAGTATGTTTCAGTTAATTATATTTATTATTTTATTAATTTTACATTACTTTTAATACATTTAAAAAATTCGATATTTTAACAAACTATGGGCATATATAGTATGCCTGGCGATAATTATCGCAAAGCGCAATTAGCGCTTGGATAATTATCGCCAGGCATCGCAGGTTTCTATCGCGGAGTTAGCGTGCAATCAGCAATGCTAATCTCCAAAGCGATAGAAACCTTGGAGAACAGTGTGAATATCGCCGGAAAACAGGCGATATTCACACTGTTCCCCAGTTCTGCTTGCTGATAGTGCGAGGGGGACTTAGCCATGTAATCCACCTCTCATTGGATTACATGGCTAAGTCAGGGTGGGACCAGGTGTTAGCAAACCAGCGCTAAACGTGTTTAGCGCTGGTTCGCTAATCACCGCCCCTGCCTGTTTCCAGTCGCTGTTAGGTGGGGAACGCCTACTTTGCATGCCATTAGCGATAAATATCGCTGGCATGCAAAGCGGCACCCAACCCGGTCGCTATCGCCTACAAGCTGTCGCTAACAGCAGTTAGTGACAGCTTGTTGATAAGGCGATAATATTATCGCCGCTTTAGCGGGAAAAAGTCCCGCTAAAGTGGCGATAATCGCCTTGCTAATATGCCCCTATATTATTTACAACTATATTTTGGATTCGATATTTTTGTACTTACCTGTTTGTAGATAGGAATTCGATATTTTGGCATTCTATATTTTAACCACGATATTTTGGCAGGTCGATATTTTGGCATTCTATATTCTGTCAGTGATCCGAGCTCCACATATTCACATGCTATTATGGATAAGAAATGCTCCAAAATTTGGAACAGATTCTGATGGAAAAGTATTGTCTTTCATTGAACAGTATGTTACCTGTGAAATTCCAAGACAAGGTGGAGACAAGAGCTTAAGAGAACAAGTTTTACGTTTCCAAAATCACCGTTGTGGAAAGTACTGTCGACGAAAATACAAGTCTAAAGGAAAATTTTATACTAAATGTCGCTTTGGATTCCCACGTCCAGTAATTTCTAAAGGAAGAGTACATTCTTTTTATCTGCTGTAAGGCATACAATAACTCGGAAATCTCCGAAGAATACGTACAACTTAAAAAGAAGAGAACACTCAAAGTACATTAATGACTACAACCCAGTTATTTTGAAAATGTGGAATGCAAACATGGACATCCAATATGTTGCTGACAACTCAATTGCCGTTGCTCGGTATGTTACCTCATATATAACGAAATCAGAAAAGACAGAGATGAAAGAAATGTGGGAAGAAATTGCACAAGAGAAGAGCCTTAGCAAAAAATTGTACAGCTTTAGTTTGAAAATGCTTTCTCACAGAGAAATTGGATCATACGAATGTTCGGATCGGATGTCGTCTTCAAGTTTATATTCAAAGTCACGAGGAATTATTTGGGTAAGTTTAGGTCTTGCCTGTAACCGAAACAGAGTGTTGAAAACATTAGAAGAAATTGAATACTTAGCAGTGAATGATCCAGAAAGTACAGACATTTTAAAAACTAATATGTTGGACACATACTATCCTAAAAGGAGTCCACATCTGGAAGAGCAATGTCTGTATGAAATACTTCAACATTACAGCTTTAAAAGAAATGTTACAGAAAATATAAAACAGGGAAAATATGCAGTAATTGGATGTGATGGTTGCTTAGTAAAACACGCCAAAGGAAATCTTATTAACCACAGAAAACTCAGTTGTGAAACTCCAGATAAGAAAGAATTTTTCTACTTGGCACTACTGCAACTGTTTAAGCCATGCGTAGTGAAACTGAATTACTTGGAGATTTCAACTGCTATGAGGATTCCTTTAATGCTTGTAAAGATACTATTGCTTGTACTATTTTCCCAACATATTTACAAATGATAAGTGAAGAAATTGAACAAGAAAAGACTATTGCAGCTGAAATACTTAACGACAGTTCTCAAAACAGTCAAAGTTCTGGTCCATATAGTCAAGATCCACTGGGACAACCAATAATTGAAAATGAAGCAGCAATAGCCATGAATGAAGTAGACATTGCAATGCAACAAGCACAACAGGAAAATACTACGTTGGAAAACTTAGAAGAACAACTAAATACTGAACAGAAAGAAATATATCTTCAAGTAGTGGAACAGATACAACATGGTTTGCTGCATGAAAAAAAAGAGTGTATATGTTCGTCATTTAAACCTGTTCTTATGTATATCAGTGGTCAAGCCGGAACAGGTAAAAGTTTTTTAATTAAAGTTTTGACAAAATACCTGCAAAAATCTACAGATTCACATTTATCTCGTGTTGTAACTGCTCCAACTGGGTTAGCAGCACACAACATTAAAGGAATTACTTTACATAGATTACTCATGCTACCAGTGGAGCATGATAATAAATTGGAGTATCAGAAGCTGTCTGGAGATGCCTGCTACGAAGTGTCAAGACTGCTGAAGAAAATGAAACTTTTAATCATTGATGAGGTGAGCATGGTCTCAAACTTAATGCTTGCCTTTGTACACTTGAGAATGCAACAGGTTTTAAAAACAGACTACGATGTTCTATTTGGAGGAAAACATATAATTGTATTTGGAGATCTTCTACAACTTACTCCTGTAAAAGGAGAACCAGTTTTTAAAACTCTTCTGCATGAGGATACTAGGAAATGTTTAGGAAGTATTGGAAATGTCAACATGTGGTTAAATTTTGAGAATAAAGAACTTGTAAAGAATATGCGACAGGCAAGTGATGAAGATTATGGAAATATCCTGAAAGATATAAGAATTGGTGTGCTATCCAAACATGGTAAAGAAGCGTTAGAAAGTCGGTTGCTAACAAAGTTATTTGGAAGAGAATACAGAGCAGCTGAATTTATGTACAAGAAGATTGGAGAAAAGGAACCCATAGTTTGCCGAATGCCTACACTGCAAGAGTGTTCTACATTTAATCAACAGCTTTTGAAATTAGAAAAACAAGAAGTAGTGCATATTGAAGCTACTGATAAAATAGAGCACCAGGGAGTGACTATTCTTCTTTCAGAGAAACTACAGGCTAAATTGCACTCTTTGGAAAAGTCTGTATCCAAAACTGCTGGCTTAGAATTTTTTTTAGATGTATGTATCAATTGTCGGGTAATTCTGTGGCGTAATTTGAATGTAGAAGAAGGTTTAGTAAATGGTGCAATGGGAAAAGTTGTTGATTTTGTAAAGTATCCGAACAGAGATGGGATAGAATTCTTGAAAATAAAATTTGATCAGATTCCAGAGGTAAGACAGATTGGGTGGTGTACTGTACGTTTTCTGCTTGTAAAAGACTTGTATGTTCGCAGGCAACAGTTTCCTTTGACTTTAGCAAATGTTGTAACTATTCCTAAATCTCAAGGTTTAAGTATAGACAGTGCTTTTGTAAATATTGGAAGTAGTGTGTTCAAAGAGGGAATGGCATATGTTGCATTATCTCGAGTAAGAACACTGTCTGGTTTGTATTTAATTGATTTCGATGATAGCAAGGTTTGTGCAGATGTAAATTGTGTACGAGAATATAATCGTTTAAGAAGACTTTATGCACCTAATTTTGGGGAATATCCTATTTATGAAAAACGTGTTATCTGTTCAAAACGTAAATATGTTAAAGAATCACCTGTGGTTGAAAGAAAAAAAAATTGAAGGGAAAGGAAAAGATGCAAAGAGATCGAAAATGGACTGCATTGATGACGTTGTGGGATACCAATTGGAGAATAGTTCAGCTATAAACTGTTATGCTAATGTAGTTTTGAATGTTGTATTTTATCTTGAAGATCAAGTAGAAATCATGGAAAGTCAAGAAAAAAGATTATGTTCTGAACTATATTCTGTATTTCAACAAGTAACCAGTGACAGAACTAAAAACTACAGTGCTTCTGGTGTTCGGCATGTGTTGGATTTATGTAGTGGTTCTTCACAATTTACAGAGAATACACAACAAGATGCACAAGAATTTTTAATGGTATTGCTTGGAGTATTAGAAGATGAAGGAATACAGATTGAGAACCTATTTGGAGTAAGTTACAAATGGAGTCATAAATGTGACAACTGTTCATTAAGTTCAAGCACTGAAGTCGACAAAGAAAGATTCATATACTTAACAAAACCAGACTGCAAATCTGTACCTTTCAGCAAATTAGTTAAAGCAGCAAATCATGACATGAAATGTTCTGACTGTAAATCAGAGATGTTATCTACATTACAGTTACAAAGATATGGAAAATATGTGATTTTAATGATGCAACGTTGTAGAGCAAATGGAAGGAAAGTGGAATCCAAAATTAAAATTTTTGTTGCCAGTCAAGTATCTATTTCTGGAAAAACCTTTACAACTGTGGCTATTATTTTCCATGCTGGACCGACTACAACATCTGGACACTATACTGTGTATTTAAAGTGTAATAAAGGCTGGACACATTGCAACGATGCACACTTGGAAATAAAACCCAGATTGCCTTATGAGTTACCTAATTCCTATTTGATATTTTTGAAACCAAAGTTCTGAATACATTATTTGGCCTCATTGAAAAATGTCAACATGCATTAAGGAATTCTTATTAAATATTTTGGAAACCACAGTTTTGAAAACATTATTTGGCCTTGTGGAAAAATTTCATCAGAAAGTAAAGAGCAGAGGTAAGAATTACTAATTATAAGTAGTGTTGGGGCTAATATTTGTGCTGATTGGTATTGCATTGGTAAAAAATTAGTTGAAAAGGAAATAGTTTACATATTTGTTGTGTACTTTGTAGGAGATGTAAATGATTCTACTTTTTAAAAATGTTTTTAAGGTAAATGGAAGATGTTGTGCAAAAGAAGGATGTAATGAAAAAATAGTAACGAGGAACAGACATAGGTAGAGATATTGAAAATAATGTTATACGGTAATTTGTTTTGTTTTTTAACAATCTAGTTGATTGTTTTTTTTCCACGCTGTTTCATGATGATACTACATTGACATCACGTTGTATAGTGAAGTTAAGTGGAATCTGAGAACAGCAAAAAAGGGAAAAAGAAATGTTATGTAAATGTTAATTTATGATGTAGTGTGAAAAAAGTGACAGTGTAATTTGTGTAATATATCATACTGGATAATATTATCTTTGTTTATGTTATTGCACATAGTGCTAAGCTTTGAAAAGAGTTTTAATGATGAATAGCTGAATAGTACTTTGAAATTTACAGAAAATAACATGTGTTTCACAGACATTATAGTTAGAAATTAGCATTTAAAAAACCTTAGAAATTCACTGAAAAAAACCACAGGTTTCAGGAACGTTATAGATAGAAATTAGCATTTAAAAAACCTTTGAAATTCACTGAAAAAACCATAGGTTTCAGGGACGTTATAGGTAGAAATTAGCATTTAAAAAATCTTTGAAATTCACTGAAAAACCATAGGTTTCAGGGATGTTATAGTTAGAAATTAGAATTTTAAAAACCTTTGAAATTCACTGAAAAACCATAGGTTTCAGGCACGTTATAGTTAGTTGGACATTTCACTCGTACAAAACCAGAGAAATTCGGCAGTTATAGTTAGTTCAGCTAACTATAACTCGCGCCCCCGCAATGCACTGCTGATGACGTCACATATTACATCACTCATGACATGGTCAGTGACATCAAACTAAAAAAATGGCTTCAGCACAGCAAATATCATCTAGTTCAGAACACTCTTCGGATGTTGGATTTCTTCCAGAACCTCCACGCCCTGAAAGATACACCTCAGTGGTGTGGAAATTTTTTACAATTCCGGAAGGACAAAAAAAAGTTAATGCAGTGAAGGTGCCAAAGGGTATTATCCAGAGGTGACCCAACAGAGAAATATTCTTGCGGGACCGCAAGTATGCTAAAACATCTGAAGACTCTGCACCCTGTGAACCTGGCGAGGGAGGAGTGCAGAAGGTTGCGAGTGAACCCTGCACCAGCAGTACCCAGCACATCAGCAACACCATCATCTCCTGGCCACCCTGACATCCGGTCAGAATTTGCACAACTGAAAATAAGTTGCATTAAATGCAACAAACTGTTGTGTTATGGGGAGCAGTCAATTGACCTGATCTGCACAGCACAAAGAAATCATCGGTGCTGAACTTTTTTTTCTTTATTTAACTGAAGTTCATTGTTTTGTTCCCCTAGTTCACGTTTTTTCACTTTAAAAAATAACAAAAAATAACAAAATTGTTCAAAAAGTACAAAAATATATATATAAAAAAAAAAAGTTCTTTTCAGAACTAACTTCACTGGTTAAAAAAAGAGCTATATTTCTATGACAGTGTGTGAAAGTTTGGTTGAATGTATGTGTACGGCATAATTGACTGAAAGAATGCATTAGTAGTGTATGGTAAATGTATAAGTGCACAACTATAAGGAACTGCTTCAGCATTCACTGTAACCAGTTTAGCTGCAGTGTGCTGTGGTAGTTCCGAAGCACAGGGATGCAACATATGTCCATAAATATGTTGCATGTCTATGCTTCCCTGTGCACTGCTGCTTAAACTGCAGCTATGTAGTGACACCGGTACCGTTGCACCATGGTGCAAGGATATCAGTGTCGTGTGGAATTTGATTTTGTGCAGGAAGACACACCTTCCTGCACAAAAACAATCAGTGAAGGCATTTTCCTCCTTCAACGTATGATGTGCAATGCAACATATATTGAAAGAAAAAATAAGAGGAGAAATGAAAACAATTCTCCTTGTTGAGCCTTGCTACACCATTTGGAGAATGGTGCAGCATTCACACACATGGCCAGATTTATGTTTTCAGATAAACATTTTTTCCTGTTGTTTTTTATAACTAAAATGTCTCAAAACTTAGGGGCCCATTACGATACCCGGCGTAAAAAAATCCGCCAGGCATGGAAGCGGCAAAAATCCGCCCGCACACACCGTCTGAACACCGACCACGCCATTACGATTACACAAACCGAAAACCGCCATCGGCGGAAAAATCACACAAGATACCGCCCGCCATCGTCCGAGTCGGAGTCAAACCGCCCGCCACGGACGGAAACACGCACGACAACACAAAACCGCCCGCCCTCACGCCCGACACACCGCACGTGAGATTACGATCGCACCGCCATGAGCGCGGGAAAACTACAAATATACCGCCCGCCAGCGCAAACAACGCCGATGAGAACCGACACGGCAGAAGCCATGGCGCCCACGTCCCTGCACAGAAACCATCCGCTGACAAAAACAATCGCACACAACATGGCCAACAAGTCCACACAGCAAGGCACGCACAAATACACAAGCACAGTACACATCCCGAAAACACCCCCCCTGGACAAACAAAAACTACAAAGGCCAGAACCCCAGACACAACACACCTGAAAACAACAGACCATGAGGACACACCCACATAGGTAAGTACAAAAGCAGCACTCCCACAGACCACAACCCCTTGCAACATTGCAAACTAGAGAGGGAGAGAGGACACAGTGACACAGCAAGGACAGCAGCACACCACAGAAACGCACACATCACAACCACCACCACCACCACCACCACCAAACACCGGCACCACAAACCCCCTGCACATTACACAACACACACCGCACCAGCACCACAAACACCATGGCACCACAAAGAATGCCCAAGTTCACGCCCATGGAGCTGACGGTCATGGTCGACGAGATCATCAAGGTGCACCCACAAATCTATGGGAACCTGGTCCAGCACACACCACTAGCCACCAGAAAGAGAATGTGGAACCGGATCGTAGACCAGGTCAATGCAGTCGGGACCTTGCCCAGGAACAGAGTCGAAATAAACAAACGGTGGAATGACGTCAAAAGCCTGGTCAAGAAGAAGGAGAGCAAGAACAGAGAGCTGGCTGCCGTCACTGGCGGAGGGAATCCCGCGCTCTTCAAGACCTTCAAAGCGTGGGAGGAGAAGGTGCGAGTCATCATACATCCCGAGATCCTCGCCGGATTAGCAGGGGGAGTGGAGGCTGGTAAGTACAAACTAATGTATACCAGCACACCGCTATGTACTCACATGCACTACCACCATGCCACAGCTCCCAGGGACAAACACCCCCATGTCCAGCACACAATACACAACACATCACACACACATGCAACAGACACCACCACACACAGCCCAAACCGAACAACTGTAAGATGCGTGGGGACATGTGTACACTCAGCCAGCCACGTAACCACCAACAGGTCCCCAAATATGCCAGAAGCGCCACAACGAGCACCCACCACACCCATGTGTCCGCCATAGCTGCACTAACCGACAAGTAACAGGTAAGTGGCAGGAACACAAAGTGCAGTGGGTGGGAGGGTGGACAGCCCAAGTACAAAACACACCAGGCCCCTAGTCCCACAGCACAGCAAGGAGGAGCATCCCCCACACCCCACAGCCACGTGTCAGCCACCGCAGTGCACAACGACAGCCGAAAGGTAGACATCACGGTCCACAGCAATCGGTGTCAGTGGGTGTCCAGCCACCACCACGACCCACAACACCCCCCCACCCCCACAGACCTGCAACATGGAGCACCCCCGCTTAGAACCATGTGGCATCCAGTACAGTGCACGCACGAACAACCTGCAGGTGGGAAACTGGACAGGGCTGGATTACTGGAGGCATGAGGACCGTAACACGACCAACACATGGGACATGTCACGTAGCAGACGAACACGCAGCACCGCCCACCGTCACGAACAAGTGAACAATGTGCACACGGACATGAACCACAGACTCACACCCCACATGACCCATCACAAACACAGCAACACCCAAGGAGCCACGTCTGCATGCACAAGCCACACTGAATATAGTACCACACGGCAGCCACTGTACAACCCATCACACACAACCGAAACACCATTGAAGTCCTGTCCATGTAGCCCCTACTGCCTGTCAACCACACACCCCACAACTACGCCTATGTAAGACAAACAACACTAGACGCAACAGAGCGGAACAACATAAATGCACACGAACACCACTGAACCCATCAAACACACAGACACACCATGCACATACAACATACCATCCATCCCATCCGTCAGCCCCAGTCTCATGAAAGGCATGTCATCCGCACAGCTGCCACACATACAGCAGTCACGCTAAGATACATGCCCATGACCAACCATGTGCCAGAAGTCAATGAAGCGCACGACACACTGTGAGCAACAACACACAACATGGGCCACACCCCCCCCGAGCACTGCAGTGATGCACATGGCACAGGGCAGCACGCACACCAAGGAGATGGGACAACTGCAATACGTTGGCTGGCACACAACCATCACTCACTCATAACGATGCGTCCAATGCCATGTCCAGTAATCACAACAGACAGCAAATATGCAGGCCATGTCAAGCATGCACACACCTCAAACCATGCACTGTCATGCTGCCACAACACATGTCACGTTCGGCACCCATGGCTCACAGCATGTACCCCAAAAGCATATTCCATCCCAAATGCGAATCTGGGGCATGGCCCCCATGTTGCCATATGCGTTCCTAAGCGTCCCATCTGAACACCAAAAGCAAAGTACAAACCAGACCCAGGATGGGCCAGGAGCCCGCATACACCAGAGTCACAATAAGTAGGGGCACAGCAACACACCCATCGGCATGGCCAATCCGTCCCATGCCACATGTGCACAGCACACAGTCCCATTGTCAAGCACACACAACTACAAATGCTACAGCCACACACACGCCTCCGGGAAACCCATGTACGAGATTGCACGAACTGTTAATGTCAGACGACAAATACATACTTCGCCAGGTGCAACACAATAACAAATCTCATTCTCTCCACAGGTGACGAACTGCTGGATGCTGGGGATGGAGACAGCAGCCAGCACAGCCAGCCTACAAGCCCCCAACGAGGACACACGGATGTGGAGGATCTGTCCTCCTCTTCGGACACGGACCACCAAGCAGGCCCATCTGGTGTGGCAGGGCCCAGCCGCTCCCCAGGACCCCTCCTACCCACCAACCCATCATCCAGGGCTGCTGAACATTCCCAGCCCCCTGCTGCCACTGTCGTTGCGGCCACACCCACGGTCATTGCGGCCACACCCACGGTCATTGCGGCCACACCCACGGTCATTGCGGCCACTACCATTGCCGCAACCGCCACCATCGCCGCACCGACCACCACCGCCGCCACCACCACCACGTCTTCGCTGGCACCAGCCCCAGCGCAGGTGGTGGCCCGGCCGACTGGATCCACCCTGGGAGCCACAGCGAGGACCGTGGTGAGCAATGTGGCTAGTGGGCAGGGCCGGTGGCAGCAGTACTGGTAGGAGGAGCAGGGTCAGGGAAACGCAAGTCTCCCCTGGGAGCCATGCCCTGCCTCAAATGGCCAGAGTCCTTGGGGCCTATGAAGAGGCCCAAGAACAATGGGTCAGGTCTGCTTCAGACACGCGGGAGGTGCTGGGGGTGCTGAGGTCCATGGACGCCCGTATGGGCCAACTCGTGGACCTCATGGGCCAGCTGGTGGTGGCGGTGAGGTCACAGCCAGGGACAGCAGCTCCACCACCGCCACCACCTGCCGGGGCGCAGGGTCGAGCAGCAGTGTCCAGTACCCCTGCGTCCACAGCCAGTGAGCACACCTCACCCCCCACCAGCAGGTCGCCACCACACACCCCCCTCCCAAACGTGGAAGGGGCCGTCCGAAGTACAAACAGATCTCCCGGGAGGACTACGCACGCTCCAGACGCAAGTGAGGCAGCCAGCCAGCCTTCCTTGACCACCCACTGCATTGACTTGGACTACGATCCCACTCCACACAGCCATCTGGATGGCATGTGTCTGTTGGACCATGGACATGGAACAAGTGGGTACACCCTGAGCATCACGCAGCCGTGACCGACAGCTCATTGTCACTGCACGCACCACTTTTGTCATCACCTCGCACACAATCACATGTCACAGTTTGAAATAAATGCACCTCTTACACAAACTGCTGTTTGTGCCCTGTGTTTTATTTGTACGGAATACAACGGCCACCTTGGGCGGAAAGGCACCTGATGCGTGGCATGGCAATGGAACCGGAGGGCCTGTAGGGACCTAGGGGTGGGAGACAGAACAGGAGCACATTCAATGAGTGTGTCACACACCCATCACACAGTACATGTCAACAACTACAAGCAATGTACACACATCGCACAGAGCAATAGGGCACAATGCCACAGCCACCAACAGTGGCATACTACCCTGGCCATGGAGCGTTGACACACAGCACGCAGTGAACAAACGGCCACCCTGACACAGCACACACACACCTGCACAGACACAGCCACATCAGCCGTCGTACATGGACACTCACCGTCAAGTGAAGTAGTGGGCGATGAGCTGCTGCCGCACATTACCAGCTTCCTCCTCTCCGCTGTCCTCCTCACTCGAGCTGTCCTGGTCTGCGGGCTGGGGCCCTGGTTGATCTCCGTCATCCACGATGAGGGGGATCTGCTTCCGAATGGCCAGATTGTGCAGCATGCAGCACGCCACCACTATCTGGCACACCTTCTGTGGGGAGTACGCCAGCGCACCCTCGGTGCGGTCCAGGCACCTGAACCTGGACTTGAGGAGGCCAAAGGTACGCTCGACCACACGTCTGGTCCTCCCATGTGCCTCATTGTAGCGATCGTCTGCTGGGGTGCGAGGATTCCTCAATGGACTGAGCAGCCATGCCCCATTCGGGTACGCAGAGTCACCTGGGTGTGAGGGACACAGAGAACCGTTGCTATTCCAACTGGACAGGGGACAGCATCGCACAACCAGCACGCTACACCACTCCACATACTCACCGACAATACAGCCACGATCCTGTTGCAGATTGGACATCAGTCGTGGCAAGATGCTGTTGCGCATTATGTGTGCGTCATGGGCCGAGCCTGGGAACTTTGCACACACGTGGGTGATCACCATGTCCGCAAGGCACACCACTTGCACATTCAGGGAGTGCGTGTGCTTCCTGTTGCGGTACAGGTGCTCAGTGGCCTGTGGTGGAACAAGGCCAACATGTGTGCAGTCAATGGCTCCAACGACGTGTGGGATTCTGCCAAGGGCATAGAATGCACCCTTCACTGCCGCCAATTCACGAGCCCTGGGGAAGCGGATGTACCTGTTTCGGTACAGCATCATGGCTGCCAGTACATCCCTCAGCACCTTGCTGAACATGGGCTGGGACATCCCTCCTCCACTGCCCACTGTGTGCTGGAATGACCCAGTGGCGAAGAAATGCATGGCGGCCATCACCTTAGCCGTGGGGGTGACAGCTGTCGGATACACCCTGCGGGGACGGAGATGGGGTTCCAACATGGCACACAGTCGATGCAGGGTTGGCCTGTCCAGCCGAAACTTCCTAATGACCTCTGTATCGTCCATGTCCGCCAGCAATTGGTATGGGCGGTCAATGTTCGGTCTCCGCCTAGGGAAAATGGCAGTGGACACATGTCAAAGCAACACAACACATAGCAATTTCGCATACACATCACTGACATGACTGAGCAAGCACATGAGCCACAGCCCAGCTGTCAAGCTGGGACGGCACGGCCACAATACACTTACACAGGTCTCCCAACAATGGCAATGGCTAGTGATACAAACCACTGCCATGTGCATGCACATGGGGATCTAGGCCCCAATGACTTGCGGGGCGTGCTGATGGGGACTGACTGCATATTCGTCAAGCGGCAACGCCACGGCAACATGAATGTCTGCTGAGCATGGAACTGCTTCCGAGGCTGGATGAGTATGGCACACGACGACGACGATGTGGGCACAGGCTGAGCGGCCAAAACAAGTGGGACCTGTGGCACGAGGGGATATGAGACAGTAGTAGGTGTCAGCACTGCACCCTATGTACAGCACTGTACGGATCACACCTCCCGAAACATTGACAGGTGTCCACATTGACAGCCCCATGCCAAGACGGCTGTGTGCTTGCAGTCACACGTCACAGGTGAGAGGTTACATTGCACGTGCCAGGTGGCAGACGTACATAGTGGGAGCTGGCATGTGTGTGCATGTGTCTCCTGTTCAGGATCCACCAGATGGGCGCTGACTCTGTACTGAGCATTGGACACAGCATGTTCCGTGGAAGGCTTGTGTGTGTGGGATGGTGGCACTGGATGTGCCTCCGTTGGGTGGGGGGCCATGCACAGGGCGGGTACGTCGATGATTGCGCATTGTTGGTCACGGTGGGTGCACCCACTCAGATGTGTTGCCCTGTGTTCAATTCCTATGT
The DNA here is from genome assembly GCA_963921515.1 of Calotriton arnoldi. NCBI lineage: Eukaryota > Metazoa > Chordata > Amphibia > Caudata > Salamandridae > Calotriton > Calotriton arnoldi. Next base: position 72,480 of record CAWUFW010014151.1, read on the forward strand.
CCGCATGATGATGGACTGTAGATGTGGGCAGACTACACATTGGTCGATGTGCTGTCTATATGCATGTGCCTTCACACCAGGCACAGCTGCCCCTGCACATGTGACCCCTGCTGGACTCGCTGCTGGGTCTGTGGAGCTGATGCACCTTCTGTGCGTGGGGCGGACAGCTCTCCTCACTTCCCTCATTGCGCATGTCATGACTTTGCCGCAGGTGACATGGATCATGGAGGGCCCACATGTACGCGTGGGTAGGCTACACATGATTGTTCACTGGTCGCCACCCCCAGTCAGTGTTTCGAATGGGAAGGTTGTCGTGCTGGTGGTATATTCGATGTGGCGGATGGGCGGGCCTAGGTGCGGGCTTACATTCCGGACATGGGGGGTAGTTGGATTGGCGACTAGTTGCAGTACACACGGGACACGTCTCTTCCTTTCCACATCTGGGTCATCCCTTGTACTCACTGACAGTGATACAGTCATCTTCGCCCCAGCCCTCATGTCCTCCCCTCGCTCCCCCAATATGCATGTGCACCTGCGAGGCTAGCGCTTGCACAGGCAGCCCCAAGCTCGCACCAGAGAGGGCAAGGAGTGTATGTGTGGGTCCAGTTGCACGAGTGGGCTGTCTCAGGGTATGATGTGTTGCGGGACGCCGTCCACCTGCGTGGTGCCCCAAATGGAGACCCGGCCTGCATGGACTATGCATCACAGTCTTCGCCTTCCGGATCCGCCACCTGCGACACCCAGTGGCTGTGGCTGCCCTTGCGGCCATGCCGCGTCCGTCTGTGACTGATGGCCCACACATTCACTCTTTGGCCTCTCTGGGGAGGGCTCGGGGGTGGTGGCGCACGCGCTTGCACTTAGTCGCAATGGCATGTGGCGTGGTTGGTATAATGGGCAATGGATGGGATGGTGCGAGCCACCTCCCGTGACGTCAGTGCTGCTCGTGCTGTGGTGCGTCCCCCTACACTTCCATTTGACTTGTGCCATGCTAGACGTTGAGGTTCTATTGCCTGCGTGATATGACCAGGAGGAGCGCGAGGAGACCTCTCACACACCATGCTCCACTGCCATCCCGTGCCCTGTATCGCCTGTGCGGATTGACTATGTTGGGGTTACACCTGGTCGACTGGGGCTGTGTGTGCCTTGTCAAGGGGCATGGCGGGCGCACAACAGGATCCAGCTTGTCCACAGAGGGTGGGCTGAGGTGCGCCTGGTACCGCTTTGTACGTGTGCCCGGCTGCTGTGCACACACGTGTTCACTCCCCCCCGACAGGTGTCCTCTCACAATGCCCAGGGAAGCGGTGGTGTACTGTTCATGACCCCTCCCGACACGGCGTGCTCCAACTTGGCATGTGCGCATCTACCCGTCACACCCACCCACCTGAGCACTGCGTCCATACGACTTCACACGACACATGTGTGTCTTCCACAGTTGTGCTACTCATTTGCGTTGACATCCAATACCAGTGGACTACATGGTCATGTCACGACTGCCGTGTACTTCACATACTCTCATCCTCTCTCATTCGTACTTGTGAAATGAGTCAGCGGAGACAGTTTTGGTTTCAAACATTATATTGAGTCTTCTGTCCTCTGTGATGCAGTATAGTGGACACTACTGGCAGCGGAATACATGTTGAGGATATACTGAGCATGATTGCAAATGGGATAGGGTGTGGGGTTACATGTGATTGGCTGTTGCATGTGGGATGTGGGCTTCAGAGTTACATCTGCTTGGCCAAGGCTGTGCTAATGTACATTTACGTATAGCTGCGGAGCTGCGGACTTTGACACAGACGGTATACATGTAGCCTACCAGACCGCTTGGCATCATGGGCACAGTCCATCTCAGTTCCATGTGACAGGTTTGCTGCGGTTGTTCCTCATGCACGCGTGCATGTGAGATGACATCAGGGCATGTGCTTGCGTGCATGCAGCGGCGTGCCACTTGTTGTTGCAATGTGGTGGTTACTGGACATGTCACAGTCACTGGGGTCGTGTTGTTGTTGTATGCACTTGTCGTCCATGCAAAGGTCCTGGTATGGGATTCCCGGGGCGGGGGTGGGAGGGGTGCAGCACCCACAGACTCCAGGCGACCTATTCATGTCCACTGAGCGGTGTGTGTGTCCATGGGCGCTGGATCCATGTCGTGTCCTGGTTGTTCGTGCAGTTCCGTCCATGTGGGTGCGATACACAGACCCCATGCCACTGCCTCCCACGATGCATGCGGTGTTCCTGGATGTGATGGGGAACAGTGTGCATGTCCCGGTCATATCCGATGTCATGGCGATGTCGTTGATGGTGTGGTAACAGTTGCCGGTCGTTTGGTATGGCTGTTGTGGTGGTGACTGGCCAGTCCGTGCGGAAGCTAAGCATGGGTGCGGGGTTGGACATCATAGGTCAATCGGGGAACCTGCGTTGTGGTCCGACGAATTTACAGGTTGTCAGGTATGCGATGCCGTCCAGCAGGGCTTCCATGTCATTGGTGGTGTACATGTTTGCCAGCCAATGTAGCGGATGGTGGCTGTCAAGGTGTTGTTCGTAAGTTGTCCCTTGGAGGACCATGATGGGGCATGCTGGGTGACATTCGATGTAGCTGTTCTCGATGATCCGTCGTGTGGAGGCACAGTGGTCCCATTTCAGTGCGGGTGCGATGTTGGCCACATACGCCATGCCCCCATAGGCAGAGCAGGCCCTGTCGTGTGCGTCCAGAGGGAGGAGTAGTGGTAGCAGGTCCGCCTTTAGACATGCCGGGTTGGAGAGGCATATCTCCACGGGATGCTGGTAGGGACACCTCCGACAGTAGAAGACGGGCATGACGCAGCTGAACAATGTGATGCGGTAAGTCAGTCGGTAACTTACGTTCAGCAGGGACAGGAGATCGCATCCCAATATATGTATCAGGTTGGTTTTGTACAGCTTGAGCTGTCCGGCGTAGTTGGGTAGGTGTGTTGCGGTTGCCATTTCGCAGCGGTGCGTTGTGGTGGCGTGCTCCGGCTGTGTGTGCAGTCTGCAATGTGCACGCTCCGAGGTTGCTGTGAGCTCTGTGTAGTCGTAGGGGGACAGGACTTGTGTTCTGTTGGCTTGTTTGGAGGACACGGGCCCTCATCCCACATGCTTCTCAGACAGTTCAAGGTCAGTGATGTGTGACTCCTTCCAATTAACTTGCATGTGGCCGACATGGGGGAGTGTTTTCTTCTTTCTTCCCCGTCCGTTGTGTGCTTCTGTGATATGCGCTATCTGCCCTGTGGTCGGTCTCCTCGGCATGCCTGTGTTGGTCTTTTCTTGGACAATGGCTGTATTCACCGGCTTCTTTCGTAGGGCTGTGGTTTCGGAGTTGGAATGGAAGGTCATTCAGTGCTGTCTGCTCTCCCTTGTGTGGGCGGCAGGCTGCCTTTCCGCTCTGCGTTGGGCCTTGTGTGTGAATGTTATTCTTGGGCCACCTGTTGTCGGTCCCTGGGCTCTTTGGTGTTCCGTTTTATATGTCTTGTTCATATGTGCAGGGTGGTATGGGTGTTTCAGTGTGGTACTGGCGTTCCTCTTCCCGAAGGGGCCCTGCTTCTCCTAGTTGGTGTTGCCGCCGCTGTGTGCTTCGCCATGTTTGTTACACTGGGGTGTGTCCTGCTGTTGCGTGACTTCACTGACATGTGTGCGTCGGTTGTGTGGCGTTGGGTGTTGTCCGTGAATTGGGCGTTGGGGACATGTCTGTAGCAGGCCTGTCACGTGTCATGTGCGTTCGGGGTGGGGCTGATGTGTGTGCTGCTTGGTTGTGTCCCTGTGTCTGTGTGCGACGCATGCATGGCGCTGCGGTTGGCCTCTGCGTTGTGCGCATGTGTGGCGGCGTCATCGCCGCTTTGGGGCCGTGACGGGGTCGTTGGTTCCTAGTCCCAGGTGGTGTGTACACATGTGTTACGCGATGTTACGATTTGGCCTGTGTGTCATATGTGGATGCAATGGTGGATGTGTAGTGTACACGCGCTGGGGGGGTTGTCCGCTTTTTCCGCCCTTGCACTGTGTGCGCTGTTTGCGTGCACTTGTTGTGTGTGTGCCTACCTGCGTCTCCGCGGTACGTTGCGTCCTTGGTGGTGCATCAGCAAGAGCATGGGGAGGGCCTGCAGTGCTGGATTCATGCTCGGGGAGCCGCTTCTTCGTTGTCCGTGCTCGGCGTCCGTGTTACCGCTTCGGTTTGTCGTACGGTATCTCTTGGCCGTGGGAGCCGTTTGTTTGCGGCATCGTAATTTATGCGCCGGGCGGGACGTGTTTTCGTCGGACGGTGTGTGTCAGTTGGGCTGCGCCGCTACGTGTACGGGCGCACTTTGATGGCGGACGGTGTTGCTGGCTTGCCGGCGGTGGTTGGCCTACTTTTCGCATCGTAATTGGGCGGGCGTGTGGACTGCTGCGTGCCGGCGGTTACTGGTGGTTTTTGCATCCGCCAGCACGGCGGTTGTGCTTCCGCCCACCATCGTAATGACCCCCTTAATATTGTAGAATTAATATCTGTAAAAGAGAAGAAAAAAAACAGTTATACTATATAATATTAATTTTTTTCCAACAAACATAATTTTAACATTTTATAAATTATTTTCTTCACCTTTTTGCTGTTGTCAGAATATATTGAATTTCACTACAAACAGTGATTTCAATGTTACTCATCACATAACAGCGGGCAAAAATAAAACAACCAATAAGATTGTTTAAAAAAACAAAATTACTTCTGAAATATTTTTACTATACTCAACTATTTCTGAACATTCCATAAAATGTACATCCTCAATAACATACCATATAATAAAAATGACACATATATAACATGCTCACTTCTAAACAAAATATCTAACTAAACTTTACATACACTGTAAATGTTGTTCTTTAAAAATATATCCTAAGAGAATCTGCATGAAAGAGTCCATAATTTAAATAAATACTTTTCCTCTAGGCCAAATAGTATTGTTGAAATCCTATATATTGAAAATGTCCAATAGTAATTGTATGAGTACATATTAATAAATTCCTCAGAGGCTAAATTATGTTCCTAAAACTTTGGCTTTAAAAATATTAGGTAGGAATTTGGTAATTCGCTAGGCAAACGTTGTTTAAAATTGAGCATCATTACAATATGTCCATCCTTTATTACATTTCAAATAGGCAGTATAATGTCCAGATGTTGTAGAAGAACCATGATGGAAAATTATTGCTACTGCTACAAAAGTCCTTCCTGATATTGATAGTTGACTTGCTACAAAGTGTTTTATTAAAGTTTTCAATTTTCTTCCATCACCTGTACAACGTTGCATTATTAAAATTATATATTGTCCATATCTTTGTATAAATAATGTTGATAACATTTCTGATTTGCATTGGCTACACTCCAAGTTTTGATTTGCTGCTTTAACTAGTTCGTTGAAAGACACTGATTTACAGTCTGGTAATGTCAAATATATAAATCTTTCAGTGTCTATGTTAGTGCTACATGTAAACAAACAATTTTGACATTGATGTTCCCATTTATAACAAAGGCCAAAAAGATTTTCTATTTCTATGCCTTCATTTTCCAATACGGTAAGCATATACATTAGAAATTCCTGAGGATCTTGTTGGATATTTTCCGTAAATTGTGTAGAACCAGAACATATATCCAAAAGTTTACGAATATCAGAAACGCTTTGCATTTTACTCTTATCAGTTCTCAATTTTTCATAAACAGAATGCAACAAGGAACAAAATCTTTTTCCCGACTCTCCATAATTTGCTGTAGCAAACTTTCAAGAAAAAAACAACATTAACTACTACATTAGCATAGCAGTTGATACCTGAACTATTTTCAAACTGATAACCAACAATATCTTCAACAGGGTCCTTTTTTTTGCAAGCACAACATTATCTTGGTTTTTTTCCTTCTCTATCACTTTACTACAAATATTCTCATATCTTCTTTTTCGACCTACTACACGCTTTTCAAATACAGGATATTCACCTAAATTGGGAGCATATGCTCTTCTTAACCTATTATACTCTTTTACACAGTTTACATCTGCAGTAATCTTTGACTCATCAAAATCAATCAAAAACAATCCAGATAAAGTTCTGACTCGGGATAAAGCAACATATGCCATACCCTCTTTAAACACGCTACTTCCAATGTTCACTAAAGCACTGTCTACACTTAATCCTTGAGATTTATGAATAGTCACTGCATATGCCAGAGAAAGTGGAAATTGTTTCCTACGGACATACAAATCTTTAACAAGCAAAAAACTAACAGAACAACGACCAATTTGTTTTACTTCTTCAATATGATCAAATTTAATTTTTAAAAATTCAATTCCATCTCGTTTATCAAAATTTACAAAATTCACAACTTTCCCCATAGCTCCATTAACTAAACCTTTTTCCACATCCAAATTACGCCGTAAAATTACTCGACAGTTTACACATACATATAAATTCTTTTCTAAACCAGCAGTTTTAGATATCGATTTTTCTAAAGAATCCAGTTTTGTTTTCAATTTTTCTGTCAAAATAATAGTGATTCCTTCATGCTCTATTTTATCAATGGCTTCCATTTTTATTATTTCTTCCTTTTCTAGCTTCAAAAGTTGTTCATTGAATGTAGAACACTCACGCAGTGTTGGCATTAAACAAATTATAGATTTACTTTCAGCCATTTTCATATATATTTTTTCTGGAACTATATTTTTATTTGGAAACAAATTCATAAGTAGTCGACTTGGCAAAGCTTGTTTGCCTTGTTCTGTCAGAACTCCAATTCTTATATCTTTAAGAATAGATCCATAATCAACATCATTTGCCTGTCGCATATTTGTAATAAGTTCTTTGTATTCAAAATATGACCAAATATTAACGTTGCCAACACTTCTCAAAGACTTTCTGGTGTCTTTGTGCACAAGTGTTTTAAATACTGGTTGTCCTTTTACAGGAGTAAGTTGCAGAAGATCTCCAAAAACTATCACATGTTTTCCTCCAAATAAGACATCGTATTCTGTTTTAAGAATTTGCTGCATTCTTAAATGCACAAAAGCAAGCATTAAGTTCGAGACCATGCTCACCTCATCAATAATTAGAAGTTTCATTTTCCTCAGCACTCTTGAAACTTCATAAGAAGCTTCACCAGATAGCTTGTGATATTCCAATTTGTTTTCATGCTCTACAGGTAGCATTAGTAAACGATGTAATGTGATTCCTTTAATGTTGTGTGCTGCCAACCCTGTTGGAGCAGTTACAACACAAGCCAAATGTGAATTAGTTGTTTTCTGCAGATAACTGGTCAATACTTTAATTAAGAAACTTTTCCCAGTGCCAGCTTGACCACTGACATACATTCGGATAGGTTGAAATGATGTGCATGTGCAGTCTTTTGTTTCATGAAGAAATCCATGGTCAATCTGTTGTCTCACTTGCTGATATATTTCGCTCTGTTCAACATTTAGTTGTTCTTCCAAGATTCCTAAGTCCATAATATCTTCTTGAGCTTGATGCATTGCTGTTTCCACCTCATTCATTGCGATTGTTGCTTCATTTCCAACAATTGGTTGTCCAAGTGGATCCTGACTCATTGGTGGAGAACTTTGACTGTCTTGAGAACTGTCTCTAGCAATTTCAACTGCAATAGTAGCTTCTTGATCAATTTCATCGTTCAACATTCTCACATAATTTGCAAAAGCACTACATTCTATGGTATCTTTACAAGCATTGAAGTGATCTTCATAGCTCAGAAAATCTACACGTAATTCCAATTCGGAACGCCACAGTTTAAACAGTTGTAAAAGTGCAAAATAGTAAAATTCTCTTTTATCAGCAGTGTCACAACTCAGTTTTCTGTGATTAATCAAATTTCCTTTCCTTTGTTTCACCAAACATCCTTCTGAACCAATCACTGCATATTTTCCATCAGTGATGTTTTCTGTAGTATTCCGTTTAAAAGTGTAGTTTTGCAGCACTTCATAGAGACATATATTCTCAAGATGATGACTTCTATTTGGATAATATGTATCCAACATATTTGTTTTCACAATATCTGTACTTTCCGGCTCTTTTTCTGCTAAATATTCAATTTCTTGAACAGATTTAAGTACTCGATTTCGCGTTGCAGCAAGACCTAGACTCACCCAAATGATTCTTCTAGATTTTGAGTATAAACTTGCAGATGATAACCGATCTGAGCATTCATACGCTCCAATTTCTCGATGGGATAACATCTTCAAACTGAAACTGTATAATTTCTTACTTAGACTCTTCTCGTGAGAAATCTCTTCCCACATTTCTTTCAATTCTGTCTTTTCTGATTTTTGTAATGTAGGACGTTACATACCGAGCAACAGCAATGGAATTATCCGCAACATACTGAATATCCATATTAGCATTCCACATTGAGAGAATAACAGGATTATAATCATTTATATATTTTGATTCTTCACTTCTTCTTAAATTGTATGTATTTTTGGAGACTTTCTAGTGATGGTATGTCTCATGGCTGACATAAAACTGTTTACTCTTCCTTTGGATATTACTAACCCTGGACGTAGTTCGCGTAGTCGCGCTACGCGAAGCTACGCGAAGACGTCGGAGCGCTACGCGAGCTTCGCGAGCGTGCGTAGCTGCTTGGCGCGCCCGTTCGCAATGCGTTTTTCTTGCTCGGGAACGCGTTGTTCGTGTTCGGGACGCTGTTTGCGTGCTCGGGGGCGCGAACTTACCCATGCGGTCGCCTATGGGCGCGGCCATTTTGGTTTTCACTTGTCCCGCCCGTTCGCGATCCCTTATTTCCTGTTCCGGGTCGCGTATAGCGTGCTCGCGATGCGCATTCCATGTTCGGGAACACGTTGTACGTGTTCGCGACGTTTTTTGCGTGCTCGGGGAGAAATATCGCGCGAACTTACCCATGCGGTCGCGATGGGCGCGGCCATCTTGTTTTACCACTCTATGCTATGGTTCTGGGCCTGCTTTTCTATCCTCCCTCAATCTTTGCAATCCTTAGTTTTTTACACTGTTTTTCAATTTTTCTTTATTTCTTACCTATCTCTCTCTCTGCCTAAGTCTATATTTTGCATTTTTTTCTACTTTTTACTGTGTTTTTTTTACTTTTCAACTGTTTTATATAACTTTCTTCTTTAAGCTCCTACTTCTTCCCCTAACTTTATTTTTCCCTTCTAACTTTTCTTTTTCACCTCCTCCCACCCCAGAACCATGGCGAAGGGTAGCAGCAGCGGGTCAAAGGGCAAGGCGCGTGCGCCCAATCGCCGCCTGCCTTGCGGCAGACTGCGCCCCGCAGGGGTGCAAGCCCGCCAGCTGTTTACGGAGGAGGAGGTGGCCGCCCTTGTTTTTTTTATTCAGCGCCACCTCCCCTTGACCTTGGCAGCAGGCGGCAGGCCAGGCTCCGGTTACCCGACCCAGGAGCGTCACCGCCGGTGGGCGAAGGTGCGTCGGGCAGTGTTTCGCTGCTCCGCGGTCCGGCGCACCCATAACCAGCTGGCCCACCGGTGGTCAGACATTCTTGACCGGGAGCAGGACCTGTTGGACCTGCTAGGTGTCGAGGTCGTGGGGCTTGGTGAGTAGCCAATATATATAGTAGTATAAGTATTGTGATTTGTGTATACATTTTTTACAAATAACAAGAATAATGCTGCTTACATTGCAGGTAAATTACGTTTCAAAATCTTCTGTGATTGTAGGACACAGGTGCTGGGCGGTACTCTTACTTTTTTGCAACTTTGCGCTCGCTTGTCATTATTATGTAAGAGTTTACTTTAGAGAACTTCAGTTAGGTAATGCTATTGCTAGAGAGACTGTAGTCCTTCCTTTGTCCTCCTGTCAAATAGTGGTGGATGGATTTGATACTAGGTTTAGTTACTATTAGTTGATAATTTTTGAGCGGTCTGCGTGACGCATCCTCTGTCACTGAGTGCTGCTTACCCCAGTCCTTAGTAGAACCTTTTGTAGTTTGTTTAGTGAGTGGTACTGGTAAGCTTAGCTTAGCAGTGTCAGTCAGCTGCAGAACATCAGACGCAACCAACCAACAATTTGGTGTATGCATTATGCACTGACTTTATGCATGTGTCCTCCTTCTCATCTATGCATTTTTGATGGAAAAAAAAATGGAAATGCAGGCTTAATGAACAATTGGCCCGCCTGGAATAGGTGGGCTAGGTCAGGTGGTACTTAGGCTTAGTTAGTGTTCTGGATTTTATTTGAATCAATCAGAATGGAACACTGAATTAGTGTTCCCAAATAAGTAGACTGTCCGTGAATCCCGCAAGCCAGTAGTCGATCGGATTAGATAGGTCAATTTTATTGCAATTTTTGTTTCCTAAAACGTTTTTTGAGCGTTTTTTTAGATAATTTATTTGTTTCACAGCAATCATTAATGTTTGTGTCTTTCTTTTTCTTTATTATATCTTACATGATCACTGATCTGCAGCACCCAGGGGCAAGAAGACGGGGTCCGAGTCGGCGGGACAACCACCAGAGGACCGCTCCTCTACCGAGGGCCCTGCTGCTGGTCCCAGTAAGTCCTCCAGTGGTTATATTAACAATTATATTGCCCTAACTTTTACTGGACCTTATTTTTTCAGAACTATTAATTCTGGCTCCACTCCCTAATTATATTTTTTACAAAAGATTCTTTGATCTTGACTTGACTATCTGTTTCTAAATTCTGGTTATCCCTGCCTCTAAGTTGTAACTGCCTCTGCTATGAATGTCTGTACTCTGTACTACTACTATTAGTCTGTCGCTAAGCTTGCCCAGTTTGCATTGCCACTCTTTATTGTACGGTTTTGAATAAAACTCAGATTGACCAATACTAATAGCTCTAGCCACTGAGTCCAGTCCTTTCGGTTGTCCTCTTCTAGGCTTCTTAATCTTGAGGCTTTGACAATTACCACAAACAAAATGCACAACCAGATATTTGACTATTTTTGATAGGATATAGTACATACTACTTGGATTCTGCACAGCCCCATGCAGAACTATGCACAATGAAATAGGATGTTGGTGATGCGAGTTTGGAACTTGGACGTTCCTCACACCTCAGTCAGAAGTGAACCCACAATCCCCTGAACGACTAGCTAGTGTCTCATTAGGTCCCCGAACCCCCACCCGAAGATACCCAATGATTATGATTCCACAACCCAGAACATAACACACTTTCGCTCACTCACTCGTGTAAGTCCACCACCACCACCACACCAAATACCACAGAGTCTATGTGTAAGTTCAAAAGGTTTATTTTCAAATGACAACCTCTGTATGTTGTTGTTCTATAAAATTCAGTGTACTCCAGCCAGCTCCAACAGCAAAATGCATAAGATTAAAACAATAAAAATTGTTGCAACAAGTGCATGATGATATAAGACAAAAGATCTGTGTGAATTCTGGGCGACTCCTCACCGTAGAACGTAGAATTACTGGTTACATGCATCATTCATAAGCTCTGCAAATCTCTGGTTCGTAGAAGGGAATCCTCTGCCTGAGAAAAATGGTGCGTGTTAATGCAAGCATTTGTCAGTCCTGCCAAAAAACTGTAACATGTTACCTATGGCTAAGTAATACGGACTAACGGAACTCCATAACAAAGTGGCTTGTTTTCCGACCTCTTGTACGCAACGCTCAGACAGTAGCTGTATGTGCTCATGTGGGCTCAAAAAGGCGTCTTACTGTTACTGCACAACAAGCTGCGAGGTAACATGCGCAAAAGACATGAAGCGAAAAATGGTTGCATGGCTCAGGCTAACTTTGCAAAGAGTAGAGTATAGTATAATAATGACCCTAGGGACCATAATAACACTACTAGTGTCTGTCTACTGACTGTACTCTAGTACCCGATTTGGACTATTGAATGTGATTTATAATAATAATATGTATTAACTTTTTTTCAATCTTGCTAGTGAAAAAGAATAAATAGGGGGAGGTGTACAGGCATCTAAAAATGTGTCATGTTTTTTCTAGGCGTACTACCGACCACCAGTGCCGGTGGGGCCAGCGGCGATGGCGTTGCGGCCATTCCGGAGGGGGCAGGAGATGCAGCACCTGCAGGAGATACAGGGGGTGAGCCAGCAGCAGTGGCGGGCGGTGGTAAGTTATATTCATGACTTATTGACATTGCACTAGCTGGAAGGGTGTGTGGAGTGGACTTCACTCACTGTACTGTTGTTGAGACTTATTAGGTATGAAGTTGTAGTGAACATTATACAACGGTTAATAAAGAAGACACCCTTTACTTAGCATGAGCAATGCAGTAGCAATAGCATTACCAGCGTGACTTCATTAACCAATGGCCTCTTATATCTGACTCCAACTCAGCTGTGAAAGTTTTATGGAGGAGACTAAAAGTCAGATCAGATGACCTTGATGGATGTGTTGAACAAAAAGGGAAAGAAGGGTGGAAGGAGGAAGGGCGGGCGAGATTTAATATGACGACTGGCAGAGAAGGATACGTTGGAAGCATGGATAGGTGGCTGATAGGAATCAGATGCATGTGTTGTTGAAGGATGGGTGGGAGGTGAAAGAAGAATGGATGCCTGCCTGGGTGGAAGACACAGTATGGGTGGATACTGTGGATAGCAAGAATCATCAGCGGTGTTTGGGTGAAACTCAAAGCCAAGGCAAGCAACGGAGTGAGTGGACGCATGCGTTGTTGTTGGTGAAACAAAGTAACGTTTGTGGAGAGATTAAGAAGAATGATTGACATTTACTTAGAATGGATGGATGCCTGTATGTATTCATCATAGACAGCATAGGTGGAGACTGTCACGGGATGCACAGTTTTAGGGAATGTTAAAGAAACCGCGCCAGCGTACCAAAGCCGATGTGGGGAGGGGCAGGGTGGGGGTAGTAGTAAACAATGTATTACGCGGGCAAATACAGGTAACTTTACTGTAACATACAAATAAATAAAGTGAATTTCATTGTGCGCACTGCACCGCCAAATGCGATGCAGTGTGCGCAACAAAATTAGTTTCATTTATTTATATGTTTACTTACCTGTAATTGGCCGTAATCCATAGTTTACTACCCCCATCCTGCCCCTACCCACGTCACCGCCCGGCCAAACTCCCCGAGTCCCACCAACGACCGCTACTGACCTTATGTCGTTGTCCCATATAAAAGCAACGATCATTGGATCAGATATATAATCTGCCTTTTTGTAGTAGCCAAGGCACTGTGAAATTGAGCAATTGCCCTCCATGTAACAGAGAGAGTATGGCCAGTGCCACCCGTAATAGAAAAATACGAGCTTCCCCACCTGCAAACAGTAGTAAATCAAACTAATGTGACTCTGCGTCATGACTCGTATGTTTGTCTTGGGTTCAAGCATAGATGACCGAGCTGGCAATGCCGGCTACAACCAGGTTATGTCATTTCGCTAAACTAGAGATAAGAAGAACACTGGTGTACTGTGTACTGGTTGGAGTCCATAGTGCTAGTATAATGCCTGAAACTCCCACAAATGTTAGAGGCCGAGGAAGTGGGAGGATAGATAGATTATTACCACAAATGTTATGTACTGTGCTTCTTGCTAGTGCTACTGTGCCATTATGTGTTGAATTAATTTTGTGTTACTGTTTAGGTAAGAGTACTGGTTACAACAATATTTTTTTTCTTTCTTTTCCCAAGACAAACCATCGCGGAAGGAGTTGGCAGTCAGGGCCCGGCGCCGGAAACTGGAGGCCATATGCCGGGAGTACCGGCGGCTGGTGGCTCAGGCGGAGGAGGAGGAGGAGGCGGCAGCAGCTGCAGCCTCGTCCGATGCCCCGGGCCCCAGCCAGGCCCCAACTCCAGCGGTACGGCGCCGCGGTCTGATAGCCACCCGCCGCAATTCATTAGCAGCCAGCACTGCTGTCCCCCATTGTGGATGCCACTGCAGGGCATTCCGCAGGAAGATTCTCCTCCGGATGGCACGGCAAGAGGAGCAAATGGAGGAGCGGGTGAAAATCCTGGTGGACAAACACCTCAAAGCCCGCCGATTATAACATCGAGGACCCTGTTGCTTTGCCCCTTTTTATTCCTTGTTTTGGTGGGTGGGAATTGGGCGTTGGGGTTTCGGGACATTCTTTGGACTTTTTTCGTTTTGGACATTGGTTGGGGTTAGGGAGAGGGGTGGGTCAGGTGTGGGATAGTTTATTTTTGTTAGGGTAATAAATTATATTTATACTTAAACATACAATGTTAATGTTTTGTGGGGGGTTACTGTTTTACGAATTAACGTCACATTGGTTTCCTTGCTGCTGCAGGGCCGCAGCCAGTGTTTGATTTAAATAATCTGCCGATGATGTATAACAAACAGATAGATGCGGTACCCCTCACTGAGTTATTTGTCCTACTAGTATTCTACCTCCCACCAAACTTATCTTACCTGTGATTGATGATGACTACGTTCGGCACAGCGATGGCTGCATGGTTTCCATAGAGAATGTAGAAGATGCCATGGTTGTGGTGGTAGTAGTAGAGTAGACACTGGCAGTAGCATTTGCTAAAAAAATAAAAAAAGAGACAGTCACTTGCCTGAGAAAAACTGTGGGAGGAGTAGTCGAACGAAGTAAAATACAGTACAGAAGACGACTGCCAAACAAACAATATTGCAGTTGCAACTGCTAAAGTCAAATTAAACATAATGGTGGCGGGGACAGCCTAGTACAAGAAGTTATAAACTGCAGTTGTGCTGTCGAGTGAGTCACTTAACTTAACACAATCGTAATTCGTAACCTTTACTGCTGTGTGGTAGGAGTTTGATGATTAATCCAATCAATGACGGCAATTAATTATGATGTACTACTATTAGCCGGTGACGGCTTGCACAATGCACATAGACTGAGCATGGGTGGCCAAGCAGAAGAAGCTCCTCGCCCTGCCTTGCAATTGAATTAGTGTTGCTTTCACCACATCTGCCCCAGCAAGCGTGTGATCAATTGGTGTACATTTTATGTAGTCACATCACACCTCAATATAAATCACAGCCCGGGGGAAGAGGGTTAGGGTTTGATGAATGGATGGGAAGGGGGTTTGGGGAAAGGTTTGAAAATGAAAAACAGTACGCATGGACAACAAAAGCAAAGCGCAATCTTGGCAGACGACCATGATCTTATCCAAAAAATCAATAAAGGGAGAAAAGGGAAATGCATGCGTTAATGATGATGAAGATTAGATAACTTGATGGTTAATGAGTAGTACTTAATAACTCCTACTAGACAATTAGACAGTACAGGGCACCAGTATATTCTATGCAATTTGCCTTGCCTGTAATATGCCCTCAGAGACCCAAATTCCATGTTGTACTGGGCTTACTTGTAAAGATAGCAAAGACAATTAAAAAACATTTGTAGGGATCAATTAGCAAACAAACACACAACACACAGTCCTAATGATTGCAGAGAAAAAAGGATTCAAATTAATTAAAAGATGAATGATGAATGATACTAAAGTTACTGTATTATCATGCTAAAATTGTGGAGTTGAATCTCGTCCTTCCTCTTGGTCCTATCTTCCATGGACGCTCCGCACATCAATCTTGGTGGCCTTCCTGATGCCGATTGGTAAGGTAAATGTGAGTTGTGTCTCCCAGTATAGCAAGCACAGGGTAAAGGCCGGCCTGTAACGTCTAGATGGAAAAACAAAAGGGGTATTGAGAAATCAATGAATAAAAAAAAAACATCATTTACGGTGGAGTCCAAGAAGAGAAGAGAGAACACTTTCAGAGTGAGGCGGCTTGGATATATCGTGTAGATTCTGTTTACAGCATTAAGCTACAACAACAACAGGACAGAACAGGCCCACCACAGCACCAGCCCGTGACCCAACCTCCATTTACCTTAATTTTTGACATAGCCAGACAAAAGGCATACACAGCAACTTAGCATTTTCCTAATTAAGTGACAAAATCAATGCGCCGCTGTCAGTCATCACTACACTCGACTAGACCACTACATGGACATGTAGGTCTGCTGTGTTTACTACTTTCTTGTTGAATTGTTGTGTTTATGTTTACCTTATGCCACTTCATGAAATGCAGTTAGTCCTTGAATCATCTCCGATCCAACTGAATGACTGCGCGCGAAAAGATAGTATGGTCATCATCATGGTGTGGTACGTGTTGTCCAACTACAACTCAGTCTGTATTGACTCCGATTAAGTCCATATTCCATATTAAAAAATTGCAACAGATATTGGCCTGCACCTGCAGTAGTAGGAGTACAATTTGGTTATTAAACAACAAGAAGGGAAACATTGACTGTCACTGACTTACTTGAGTCACTTTGTAGATTAACTAGTAGAGTAGAGTTCGACTTCATGCACAACATCAACAACAAACAACAGCAATCGCTCAGAGTCTGCAAACATCCAATGCATTCCATCATTACCTGTCTTGCTCTTCTCTTTGGCTGTCAGATCATCAGATGCCTAGTTCTGACATTTTTTTTTTTTTTTTTGCGGGGCAGTGGCCTCATCATTACTCCAGTCCACATTCATTTTGAGTGTTAGGCGCTGTTTCGGTTTTCGTCTTATTCATCTGTGGCACTTCTTTGTCACAGTTTAAGTTGCTTCCCATGGTCAGCACTGTGATGATGGGCCGCGGCCTGTGTAGTGCTCATTGCTGGTCATTTGAGTTTGCACAAATGTCAGCAAGTTTCTTCGAAGAGTCTCTTGTCTTTCTCTGCCAAGTACCTTCTGTCCTGACAGTGAGGACCTTTGGATGCCTGCTGAGGCTGTAGCCTTCGGACACTGATGAGTTTCGGCTCGAAAACAAAACGGAGGATAGCTATAGTAGTCACGTTTCACTTCTAATGGAGGCGGGACTGGTAAAGGCAACATTTCTTGTACTAATGTCTGGCTTGATGGAAATGTACTTGTGCGAGACAGGAAGATGAAGCAGGACTCTGAAGAGTGGACAGTTAAATGCACAGACGTGCAACTCCAATAGGGAAATAAAAAGAAGACGGTGGTGATGGTTTTGTTGTGATTTGATTTGAACCAGAAAGACAGATACACAGACACATAAAGGAAGGAAGAAAGCAACAATTTGAAAGCCTAGTTGTCAGGGAAGAGGAGCTCGTCCTCAAACTCTGGTGGTTCGGACAGAAGTAGGTCCTGTAACGCACTATTTACGTCATCCAAGTCGCTCTGCTCTTCCTGCTGTGATTCACGTATTTTGTAATCCGGTGGTATAAAGTGCTGATTCATTTTGATCATGGTTAACCTCTCCACGCTTTGGGCCGAGAGACTGGTCCTTTTCGAAGTTACAATGGCACCAGCAGCACTGAAAACACGCTCAGAAGAGACACTTGCGACAGGGGAAGCGAGATACTTTATCGCCAGCCTGCTGAGCACTGTCCATTGGCTTCTTTTCCCATACCAATACACCAATGGGTTTCCATCCATGAAGACCTCTGTTGGGTCATCCAGATAGGCCTGGACCATCCGCTCAATGTTAAGGGGTGCTCGGATGTGCTCGGCCGGTTTTGCCTTTGCATCAGCACTGGACTTACCATACCCCTGCTGTAGAAACCAATCAGTTGCACATTGTGCTGTGGATGATCCTGTTCTTGATGTTATTGTTGGTGTAGGTGACTGCTGGGAGGCAAATGCACTGCCCTCAGGCTCCGAAGTATAACTTGACTCTGGATGCCCTGTAGTACTGGTTATGGCCTGGGGTGGGGGGCCTGTAATTAACAGCCGTTCGCTTTCGAAAATAGTTGCTTCCTTAGCTATCAAAGTTTTGTAGTTGGCAACATCCACTTCCGAAAAAGGAATTACTGCCTTGCTGTTCAGAAATACTTTGTACCGTGGATCCAAAATTGTGGCACTAATGTAATGTGGTTGTGACAAAATTTTATTTTTAATCCTTGTATTTTCCGATAAGCGAGCGGCTAAGGTCTCCGCCAAATGATATGCGTCTTGTTTGTCATCCACACCTGCGTACGTTTCAGACACATCCTTCAGCTGTTGCTCTAGCATGTGCAACAATGGGATAGCTTGGCCCATAGTACAGTCCTCCCTGCTGACTTCACGTGTGAAGATCTCAAAAGGAAGTAGCATCTCAGTCAGGCATTTAATGAGGTCCCATTGAGCCATCTCAACGGTCATGCCTCTCACAGTAGGTTCCCCTATTCTTTGCATGACATAAGCATTGAGTGGTATGTACAGTTCAAACAGACGATCAAGCATGTAATAAGTTGAGTTCCAACGTGTTGGCACCTCCTGGATGAGCGCTTTGACTGGCAGTTTATGCTCACGTTGAATGACCCTCAGCTGCTTCCGGGCTTTAAAAGAATGGCTGAAATGTGTGCATATTCTTCTGCAGGTGACCAGTAAGTTGCTGACTTTTGATTCATTTTTCAAAAAGTCTTGAACAACAATGTTAATGCAGTGTGCCAAACACGGGACCCTGAAATAGCCACCATTGCGCATGGCCAAAACTACATTACTGCCGTTGTCCGTGGCAACAAAACCAATCGTAAGCCCTCTTGGGCGCAGCCACTCAAAGACCTTGGTGTTAAACTCTTCCAAAATGTTTGCAGCAGTATGAGATTTCTCCATGGCAAACATGGCTACAGTTGCATGTTTGCGAGTGGCATGAAAAATCTCTGCAGTATCAACACCAGCAGATAGCTGTTCTCTAACACCCACAAAACTGATCCAGTGTGCAGTGATGCACATGTAATCTGTGGCTTGGCAACTGGTCCACATGTCTGTAGTCAGGTGGATACTGTGAACAGCACTCTGCTTCAAGGCCTTTCCTAGCAATTCCAGCACGTCGTGATGTAGTGCTGGAACTGCAACTCTGGCAAAATAGTAGCGGCTGGGAACATGCCATTTTGGGCAGATGGTTGACACAAATTCCACAAAACCCAACCCTTCAACAAAAGAAAAAGGGAGAAGGTCCAGTGCTAACATTTTAGCCAGCTTCGCATTGTACAAACGTGCTATTGGGTGGTTGCGTTCGTACTGCCCCTCACCCCCAAACATGCTGATAATGGTAGGCTGCATGGTTTTCCTTTCTCTTAGGCTCAACGCACTTTTTGGTAGTGCGGACCTGGTACTTCTTGGTGTCTCCGGCTGACTCTTACTCTTGTGCCACTGAGATGTTGCTGAAGATGTGTGCAACGTTAAGACTGCACTGCTGGGGTCAGGGACACCTTGTGTACCACTACCAGAGAGAATGTCTCCCTGTCCTTCCTCTTCCACCGTGATCGGATCTTCTTCTTCTACTCCTTTATCCCCACCAACACCAATGGTTGCAGTTTTTTTTCTGTCGCGAAGGTGGTCCTCCCAGCTGATCAAGTGGTGTTTTTTCAGATGGGTCATTTGGCCTCCGGTACCATAGTTTGTACCAAGCTTACCACGACTAACAGAGGTATTACAAATGGAGCATATAGCAATGTTCTCCTCCTTTTCGCTAACCGTAAAGAAGTCCCAAACTGGGGAGCTTAACTTTGGCCTCCTGCTGGAGGTGCCACTTCCAATGCCGGATGATCTGTAGGGTGTGTGTTGAATTTGACTCTGTGCTGCTGTACCACTACCTACTCCTACAGAGGTGGTGGTTGTGCTGGATGTAGGTCGCTGCCGGGCCTTTGCTAATGCAAATATGGAAGCTGTAGGTCGTGTTGGTGTTACCTGTGGAGGTATGCGTGCTACATCCCTCGCAGCGATTTTGGATAGAGTAAGAATGTTGGTCTCCATCTCCTCGGGGCCGGGAGTGATGTTCGTGATGACTGGCTCGTCGTCATCATCATCATCATCTTGCTGTTCTACATCGACCTCCATAAGTGTAAGGCTTTCTGGAACCTTCCTTTTCCCTAGCTTGGTCTTGGAACGTGGCTCCCTCTCAGACTCAGTTTGTGGCTTCCAAGTGGCATCTAGATCATCAGAAGGGGGCTTGGCGAAGAACTCGATGGACTACCCCTCCTTTTCCTTGCTGGGGATTTGGAAGACAATGGATCTTCTGAATGAGTGGCTTCTTCTTCTACCTCTGCATGAGGCTCAATTTCCTGAACTGCCCCTACTTCAGGAGGAACAACAACTACTATTGCGGGCGGTGGTTGCGGCTGTTGTTGTTGACCACTTATCTGCTGTGTTTCCTCCTGCGTTGATTGGGTACTACTTTGAGATAGCGATAAGTTTATCTCCGGCTCAGCATCACTGCTTTCCACCATTAGGCTGGCTACCTCTTCCCCACTCATGTGCTTGGGCCTGGGTTGGTGGGTTGGGTCCACTGATGCGGAGGTGCTGCCCCCAGCTTGCCCCCGGACACCGCTGCTGCAGGCGCAATTTTTTTTTCCCAAAAAGGTATTGGCCGGCACACCAGACTTCAGTGTCACTTGCTTCTTCTGTTCCTTCTTCTTCTCAATAGCAACTTTCTTGGTACTGGAGGACCTGGTACCTGCTTTCTTTGGGCCCATCTTCTTCAGATGTCAGCAGCACTCAGTTGCAGAGATGTCTGGTCAGGTCACACGTCACGTTGTGTGTCCAGCAGCAGGATGTCTGTCTGGAAGTGCAACAGGCAATGATGAGAGACACACCTCCTCCTCAGTCTTTGTGCACCTAAAAGCAAAAAAGCCAGAACATCAGTCAAACATAGCACAAATCAAACAAATAGAATATAGAACTTAGTGTGTGGTGGCCTCAATTATTAAATTTCAGAAACTCTGCCAACAACAACACACAGTGTAGCCATTTATGAGACGTTGACAACAAGGCCAGGGCTTTCCTGGCTACTGTACACTCTGGAAGAATAAGAATATTAAAGAACAAAAACTAAAATGTACTGGAGCATGTTTGGCCTAAATTTGTGCATCACGTGGGATGTATTATATAGCAGCATCAGGGAGCTGCAGCTGGCAATGGGGATGGATTTGGAAGCAGTAAAACAAGAGGAAAAATGGAAAGACACGCAGGCCTATGTGGCAAAAACAGCACACTAATAACTACCACAACAAAATGGCCCCCAGAAACATGGTGACTCACAGGCACAAGGCACGGCAAACAATGAACTCAAGCAGGCCTATATATGGGCAGACAAAGGATGCCTTATAAAACACACACAGCTTTAATGCAAAAACTAAAATCCACATGGCTAAAAACACTTTGGAAAGTTAGACAACCACTACAACAACACAATTATAATTACACAGTACACACGCAAAAAAGGCATTTATTTACCACACCAAATAAGTGAAATAGTCAGACCCTCCAAAAAAAACCACATTTCGCAATTCAATTGAATCTATTCAATGCCATCCATGGCCTAAATGATGCCAAAATTCCACAGACTACACAGAAACAGTTTTATGCACCCATGGTGACTACCTCTGGGCCTACTGGCATACTGGGCCGCAAGCTTGGAGGCCTATGGCAAAAGCACAGTGGCTGGTTTAACAAAATGGCCGCCGCCCACATGGCCAGGCCACCAAAAATAACAAAAAAGTGAAGACAAAGGACAGGACCAGGCAGTTGGAGACTCTGGGCAACTTGCTACCTCTTGGAAAAAATTGTAAAACAAAAAAAAATGACTCCTTGCTCACCAAACTACATCTAAATGACAACCTGAGGAGTTTTTTGTGCAAAATGAACTAAATCAACATTTTCGAGAAGGTTTAATGATGCTCGAGAGATATTGTTCGCCAGATTGTAAATTCTGCGTGTTCGGCATCGCGATCGTCACAAAATGTCGTTATCGCGCGCGCGAAAACGTACATTGAGCGCGCGAAGAAGATAAAAAGTGTAAGTCCGCGTTGTCGCGCAGTGCGGACTTGCCCAAAGTCCGCGAGCTGAACGCCCAGGGTTACTTACTGGCTGAAAAGGCCTATTTATTTAACAAACACCCAAAAAAATAAAATACGCCCCAAAAGCCACATTTTGAAAATCAATCCAATGCCATCCATGGCCTAAATTATGTTACAATTCAACAGACAACACAGAAACAGTTTTTATGCACCCATGAGGATGACTACCTCCGGGCCTACTGGCACACTAGGCCGCAAGCTTGGAGGCCTATGGCAAAAGCACAGTGGCTGTTCACACAAAATGGCCGCCAACACATGGCCAGGCCACCCAGAACAACAAGAAAAGGAACACAAGACAGACAATGCAGGCCTATGGCAAAAGCACAATGCCTGGCTTTACAAAATGGCCGCCACCCACATGGCCAGGCCACCCAAAATAACAAAAAAGTGAAGACAAAGGACAGGACCAGGCAGTTGGAGACTCTGAGAAACTTGCTACCTCTTGGAAAAAATTGTAAAACAAAAAAAAAATGACTCCTTGATCACCAAACTACATCTAAATGACAACCTGAGGAGTTTTTTGTGCAAAATGAACTAAATCAACATTTTCGAGAAGGTTTAATGATGCTCGAGAGATATTGTTCGCCAGATTGTAAATTCTGCGTGTTCGGCATCGCGATCGTCACAAATTGTCGTTATCGCGCGCGCGAAAACGTACATTGAGCGCGCGAAGAAGATAAAAAGTGTAAGTCCGCGTTGTCGCGCAGTGCGGACTTGCCCAAAGTCCGCGAGCTGAACGCCCAGGGTTACCTACTGGCTGAAAAGGCCTATTTATTTAACAAACACCCAAAAAAATAAAATACGCCCCAAAAGCCACATTTTGCAAATCAATCAAATGCCATCCATGGCCTAAATTATGTTACAATTCAACAGACAACACAGAAACAGTTTTTATGCACCCATGAGGATGACTACCGCCGGGCCTACTGGCACACTAGGCCGCAAGCTTTGAGGCCTATGGCAAAAGCACAGTGGCTGTTCACACAAAATGGCCGCCAACACATGGACAGGCCACCCAGAACAACAAGAAAAGGAACACAAGACAGACAATGCAGGCCTATGGCAAAAGCACAATGCCTGGCTTTACAAAATGGCCGCCACCCACATGGCCAGGCCACCCAAAATAACAAAAAGTGAAGACAAAGGACAGGACCAGGCAGTTGGAGACTCTGGGAAACTTGCTACCTCTTGGAAAAAATTGTAAAAGAAAAAAAAAATGACTCCTTGATCAACAAACTACATCTAAATGACAACCTGAGGAGTTTTTTGTGCAAAATGAACTAAATCAACATTTTCGAGAAGGTTTAATGATGCTCGAGAGATATTGTTCGCCAGATTGTAAATTCTACGTGTTCGGCATCGCGATCGTCACAAATTGTCGTTATCGCGCGCGCGAAAACGTACATTGAGCGCGCGAAGAAGATAAAAAGTGTAAGTCCGCGTTGTCGGGCAGTGCGGACTTGCCCAAAGTCCGCGAGCTGAACGCCCAGGGTTACCTATTGGCTGAAAAGGCCTATTTATTTAACAAACACCCAAAAAAATAAAATACGCCCCAAAAACCACTTTTACCAATTCAAAACAATGCCATCCATGGATGCCCGGCCTACATGATGTTTAAACTATAAATTCAACAGACACCACAGAAACATGCACCCATGGGTACCTCTGGCTCTAGTCTGGCCCTACTGGCTGAAATTCCAATCAAAGAAAAACAACTAGGCCCCTGCCGAAACTACAGGCCACAACAATACATTTTAAAAAATATGGAAATCCCCCCAAAAAATGTAGGTGCAAACAAGCCCCAATCAAACAAACAAGTACACCAATTCTCCAACTTACTTGTAAAATCTCAAATCCAAGAGTCCTCAAATCCAATCCAATGATATGATGCAGCAGACAGGCACAAAAAGTGATCCTTCCAGCTCCAAATCCAAATGAAAGTGAACAGCACATGGACAAAACACTGGGAGGAGCCTGCTGGACAGGAACAGGAAGTTTGAGAATCAGGGGCACTTCCTTCCTCTTGGAAAAAAAGAAAAAGGACTCCTTGCTCACCAAACTACATCTCTAAATGACAACCTGAGGAGTTTTTTGTGCAAAATGAACTAATTCATCATTTTCGAGAAGGTTTTATGATGCTCGAGATATATTCTTCGCCAGATTGTAGTTTCTTCGTGTTCGGGATCGCGATCTTACCAACACTGCCGCCGGAAGTCAGATCGCGCGTCCGAATGACGTGTTCGCGTTCGCACACTCTCGCGGGATCGTGCGGCCGGATTCCAAATCTCGTGGCGCCCGCGAACGGATAGGAAGTCGCGTCGGCGAACGCAGAATCACGGTAGGTCGTTACCGCGCGCGCGAGAACGTATATTGAGCGCGCGAAGAAGAAAAACAGCTACGCTACGCCGCAAATTGCGTAGTGCACGGTAACTTCGCGTTCTACGCAAATCGCGAAGTTACCGCAACTTCGCAAGCTTCGCGAGCGTAGCGTAGTTCACCGCCCAGGCTAAGATATTACAGGACGTGGAAATCCAAAACGACATTTGGTATAAAACTTTTCCTTAGACTTGTACTTTCGTCGACAGTATTTTCCACATCGATGGCTTTGGAATCGTAAAACTTGTTGTCTTAAGTTGTTTCCTTCTGTTCTTTTGGGTATAGCACATGTCGCATATTCTTCAATAAAAGACAAAACAGTATCATCAGAATCAGTTCCAAATTTAGGGGCATCTTTGATCCATATCAGCATATGTATATGAGGAGCACCTCTAGCTTGATACTCCTTTCTCCCAAAAAAATCCAGAACATCTCCAAGAGGAGGATTCTTTTATTGCAGATAAAAGACATCATAGCTTCAAATCTATGATTAAAATACCTGCACACATTAACAGGATCCAAAGAGCACAATTCTCCAGGTGTCTTGTATTCAATATTTTTTACATTTGAATTTGCCTCTCGAAGAAATTCAAGTAAATCATCCCAAGCGTATTCAGCACAGCTTAGGGTAACAAACCACGTAAGAGTTCCTAAGTTCCTTAGCATACATTTAAGTTCTCCATGACGACGGTACCAATACTCATTAGTACCACGCTGACATGCCATCAAATTATTTAGCTGAGATTCTAGATGATCATCTCTCTGATGTACTTTATCCATAAATTCCTTTGCAGAAACATTTTGAAAATGTACTCCTGTTTTCAAAATGTGGTTCACTGCATATGAAAGTCCAGATAAGTCACTCTCAAACAAAAGATGAAATATATATGGGATACATTGTCGAAACCTTGGATCTTCTGCATACAATCTTGTTGTCCGATATTCAGATGCAGGAATTTGCACAGGCCGTTCATCATATCGTCCACCTTTTCCAGTTGGAAAAAGCTGTGGAAAACAACGAGCTTCCAAACTTTTCTCCCATACACTAATAGGAGTACCCTTTGCTTCCTTCCTTTGGAATAACTCAATAGTATTCCCCATCACTTCTTTCGAATGAAGTGGATGTACACTATAATGTTCATAGATTTCTTCATTTTTCGACATGTCCACTTTTTCAATTTGACCACTTGATGTTTCAGTGTCATCTCCTAAAAGTATTTCTTCTTCTTCCACATACACATTTTTATAGTACTCATTGTTTTTTATTAGATATAATGTTGCCTTTTGCACTTTTCTAACATCCACTAATTCTTGCCAGATTTTCTTACTCTTAGTAGGAACACCATTAACTAGAATAACTAATGGTTCACTTTCTACATTCTCTACACCAATAGTGTCAATATTTTTCTTTAACTCCAGTGGTAAATATACAACTCTTCCTTTTAATCCTCTCTGTAAATCAGTCGGAGGCAATTTACCTGTTTTTGGCTCCATACGAACAATAGCCTGAAATGGGTGTACACATTGAATCAGAATAGACTCATACGTGTTTAAATCTATTAGTTCCGGAGGAATAGTTATCAACTCTAGATCATTATGAACAGCTCTAGCAGGCATTTTATTTTCATCCAATTTGTTATAACAATATTTACAAATACGTTGATCAGTACCCAAATCAAAACAATTCTCTACCCACAAATAAGTTGCAAAATTCTTCCACTCATCATTATTTTGTTTTTCACTTTTAAAATACAAATCAACACTCCTAGACTGATTTCTATAGTGAGTTCGCCGGCAACAAATACAAGAATAATTTGGCCTTTCACCTGAAATCACCTTAAACTTTGTAATTTGTTCTTTAAATTTTTTTGGAGTAGTATGTTGCACATTCTCTTCAACATTTTCTTCTATCAATGTGTCAGTTTCTGCACTCTCTTCTTCCGGACCAAAGTAACAAAACTCAATTTCATCACAAACCTTCTTCACATCAGATACTGACCCACACAAAAGAGCACTGTTCAACTCATTTAATTTAAGTGCTGGACTTTTTGCATAATACAATCTTCTAACTAACTTCCGCATTTGAGAATGATGTACTGCTAACATCCTAAAATGATGAAAAACACTTTGACATACTTTTCTAGAAAGACAAGCCAGAGAATGACCTTGCAAACCAGTATTTTTTCTCACTCTGCAAGGGTCTAGTCCTTGCAACATCTTAATCTTTTGCTTAACACTTTTTTTAGTATACTCTCGTAAGAAATTGTGTAAAATATCAATAGATTCCTGTCGTACACTACAAATACCACTGCAATCCCAAGTATACACTGGGGCTTTAGGACGTCTCCCTAAAGCTTCATCAGCTATCACTTCTTCTACATTTCTGGGAACCATCTTCTCTTTCTCAATTGCACAACCATTTCTAACCTCATAAGCTCGACCACTGGTATCAACTGCATGCAATAAATTATTGGTCTGAAAATAACTCTCTTCATTAAAGAACGGCTCTGAACTTGAACTATGTTTCCATTCACCCAAAAAAAAATCACAAAAATTAGTTCTGTTAATTACTTTTTTCTTCTTACTTTTGGCCTTCAAAAAATGGATTGGTTTATGTAGTGATCGAATTCTATTTAAAACTAAAATAAATCATTTCCTTTTTAATTTCAAAGCTTTTTGAACAATGGATTCAATATACTTTTTATAAAATAGTGCTCTTCTTCTATATTTTTTAACATCTTTAAGCAAGTTAAAAACAACTCTATTATAAAAAATCTTTTTCCTGATTTCTTTATACTGATTTTGCCTTCTTTTACCATTCATTGTATCTTTTGAATGTAATTTTCCATTTACTCCTTTCTTTTTACTCATATTCTTTTTTCTAGTTGAAGCATTGTTTTTACTTTGTACAATTTGTACACTATTTCTAGGCTTTGAAATTTTTTTAAGGAATTCTTTTGTTGTCTTACCGAAAGACTTTTTCTTTTTAGCCACATGATGTTGGTCATCCAATACTTCTTCTGCAGATGTGTTCAAATAATTTTCCTTTTGCTGTCGTTTTCTCTTTCTTGATTTTCGAGGCATGATAACTTTGTTTTAATGATGATAAACAATATCTGTAAGAAATAATTATAAATAAATTAATTTTAATAAATTCATAAATTATACCTTTCTATTACTATAGAAACACATTGCACGTGTTAAAACCTAGCTCACTGTATAAGTAGTTGGGTAGCAAAACAATAATTAGAGTACTACACGGAGAGTGCCTTGGTGAATTTATATGTGGTTCAGTTTTTGCGCAGTAAATGGATTAGTACATAGTGTTCAATGGGTCACTACAACACTGCAAGGACAGTTACAGGATTTTGCTCGAGTGTATGGATACTGCCTGGGGAAATGAAGGTGTGTAAGATAAGTGTGTAGGTGATTAAAGGAGTGCATGCATATTCGATAAACATTTGTAGCAGTCCATGTGCTAAAGCCAGAATCACTGCATGAGTACTTGTGTACTGATTAAATGATTAGAGTATTGCAAAGAGAATGCCCGGGTGAATTTATAAATGGTTGGGTTTTGGCAGAGTGAATACATTAGTACATGGTGCTGAATGGGTCAATACAGGATTGCAAGGGGAATGACAGGGTGTTTCTTGAAGTGTAAGGAGACTGACTGGGGAATTAAACGCCTTAAACACAAGTGCGTAGATGGTTAAAGGACGACATGCATAGTGGATAGAAGTTTAAAACACTGTATGTGGTAAGGCTCTATATCACTGAATGAGTATTTAGATAGTAACTGAATTTAAACAGTACTGTAAGGAGAGTGCCTAGGTGAATTTTTAAGTGATTGGGTTTTGGCGCATTGAATAGATTAGTACATGGAGCTGAATGGGTCACTAGAGGAGATTGCTAGAGTGTATAGATACTGACTGGGGAATTGAAGGTGTGAAAGACAAGTGTGTAGGTAGTTACAGGACTACATGCGTAGTGGATAGGTGTTTGAAGCAGTCTATGTGCTAAGGCCTGGGTCACTGCATGAGTAATTGAACACTGACTGAATGATTAGAGTACTTCAAGGTGAATGCCTGGCTGAATTTATAAGTGTTTGGGTTATGGCGCAGTGTTTGGATTAGTATATGTGCGGGATGGCTGACTGGAGGAGTGCATGGGGAGTAACAATGTGTTTATTGGAGTGTATGGATAGTGCCTGACAATTGAAAGAGTCAAAAACAAGTGTGTAGGTAGTTACAGGACTACATGCATAGTGGATAGGTGTTTAAAGCAGTCTATGTGCTAAGGCCTGGGTCACTGCATGAGTAATTGGGTACTGACTGAATGATTAGAGTACTTCAAGGTGAATGCCTGGCTGAATTTATAAGTGTTTGGGTTATGGCGCAGTGTTTGGATTAGTATATGTGCGGGATGGCTGACTGGAGGAGTGCATGGGGAGTAACAATGTGTTTATTGGAGTGTATGGATACTGCCTGAGAATTGAAGGAGTGAAAGACAAGTGTGTAGGTGGTTAGAGGACTTCATGCGTAAAAAATAGGGGTTTGTAGCAGTCTATGTGCTAAGGCCTGGGTCAATGTATGAGTATTTCGGTAGAGACTGAATAATTAGAAAACTGCAAGGAGTGTGCCTAGGTGAAATTATAAGTGTTTGGGTTTTGACGCAGTGTTTGCATTAGTACATGGTGCAGGATTGCTGACTGGAGGAGTGCATGGGGAGTCACAGGGTGATTCCTGGAGCATCTAATACTATGAAAACTTGACAACATGACAGGTTTTAAAGCGGTTATCTGTCTGCAAACACATGAAGTACCCAAATGCTTCTCTCACAATGGTTGCCCAAATGCAGACAGACTCACAGTGTAATTGTAGACAAGCAACACAGTTCCTTGGACCTTTCCAAAACACATTCACTAGTCTGGAAGGGGTAAGGTGACTGCACACATTTTACATAATTCACTACTGCAGTCTACTGTGAATGACTCTCTCATTCTGCGAATGCACAAGCAATGACTGGCTTCTAATACTACGAAAACTTGACAACATGACATGTTTTAAAGCGGTTATCTGTCTGCAAAGACATGAAGTACCCAAATGCTTCTCTCACAATGGTTGCTCAAATGCAGACAGACTCACAGTGTGATTGTACACAAGCAACACAGTTCCTTGGACCTTTCCAAAACACATTCACTAGTCTGGAAGGGGTAAGGTGACTGCACACATTTTACATAATTCACTACTGCAGTCTACTGTGAATCACTGTCTCATTCCACGAATGCACAAGCAATGACTGGCTTCTAATACTACGAAAACTTGACCACATGACAGGTTTTAAAGCGGTTATCTGTCTGCAAAGACATGAAGTACCCAAATGCTTCTCTCACAATGGTTGCTCAAATGCAGACAGACTCACAGTGTGATTCTAGACAAGCAACACAGTTCCTTGGACCTTTCCAAAACACATTCACTAGTCTGGAAGGGGTAAGGTGACTGCACACATTTTACATAATTCACTACTGCAGTCTACTGTGAATCACTGTCTCATTCCGCGAATGCACAAGCAATGACTGGCTTCTAATACTACGAAAACTTGACAACATGACCGGTTTTAAAGCGGTTATCTGTCTGCAAAGACATGAAGTACCCAAATGCTTCTCTCACAATGGTTGCTCAAATGCAGACAGACTCACAGTGTGATTCTAGACAAGCAACACAGTTCCTTCGACCTTTCCAAAACACATTCACTAGTCTGGAAGGGGTAAGGTGACTGCACACATTTTACATAATTCACTACTGCAGTCTACTGTGAATCACTGTCTCATTCCACGAATGCACAAGCAATGACTGGCTTCTAATACTACGAAAACTTGACCACATGACAGGTTTTAAAGCGGTTATCTGTCTGCAAAGACATGAAGTACCCAAATGCTTCTCTCACAATGCTTGCCCAAATGCAGACAGACTCACAGTGTGATTGTAGACAAGCAACACAGTTCCTTGGACCTTTCCAAAACACATTCACTAGTCTGGAAGGGGTAAGGTGACTGCACACATTTTACATAATTCACTACTGCAGTCTACTGTAAATGACTCTCTCATTCTGCGAATGCACAACCAATGACTGGCTTCTAATACTACGAAAACTTGACCACATGACAGGTTTTAAAGCGGTTATCTGTCTGCAAAGACATGAAGTACCCAAATGCTTCTCTCACAATGGTTGCTCAAATGCAGACAGACTCACAGTGTGATTCTAGACAAGCAACACAGTTCCTTGGACCTTTCCAAAACACATTCACTAGTCTGGAAGGGGTAAGGTGACTGCACACATTTTACATAATTCACTACTGCAGTCTACTGTGAATCACTGTCTCATTCCACGAATGCACAAGCAATGACTGGCTTCTAATACTACGAAAACTTGACAACATGACAGGTTTTAAAGCGGTTATCTATCTGCAAAGACATGAAGTACCCAAATGCTTCTCTCACAATGCTTGCCCAAATGCAGACAGACTCACAGTGTGATTGTAGACAAGCAACACTACTCCCTGGACTTTAACAAGAGAAACACATTAGTCTTATTAAAAACAAAGGCACAACATACAACCCCTCACAAATTAATAACTCACCTTTCAAATTGATTTATTGATTAAGAAGTATGTCAGTCACACACCAGATGTTCTTAAACCAAATGTCTGTACTGCACTGCTCTTAGCAAATCCAGAAAATGGCAAACTTTCCCTCTCTTTCTGCACACATATACATGTAAATATCAAATCACATTGCTTCCCACATTAATTCAAAAGCTAACACACATTTCTATTGGTTACACATTTCAAGCCTATCCAATTGATATAACTTTCAACCCTACCCCCAATCTGCTTACTGCCTGTTACCATAGTAACAGTTCATGGAACACTAAACTGAACTCACAGGTCACAAGTTCAGCACAGAATGTTGCTAATCCAAACAGCAAGTGCGCTTGACTTTTCAAAATATCAGCTTATCCTATCTAATGTTCCTTTCAAACAGTTTTCATTAACCAATAAGAAACGTGCTCTTGAAACACAGAAACATGCACCCTACTTTTTAGTCTATAATGTTCTCAAACAGCCAATCATTTGTTTGTTTTTTTAAAAACTGCATCTTATCCACCATTTTAGAAAAACTTTAGTAGTGAAACTGCCATTTCACATACAGACACCTTCTCAGTGCTTCCAGACCTCCTTTCAAAATGCTTAGAGTGTGGATTGTGGGACACAGCTATATTTTCTGGAGCAAAAGGTATGCAGAAAACAGTGGCATTGACAAACACCTAGGTTTGCCAAATGTAGACATTAAATGGATTGGACAGAGAGGATTAAAGTGGCACCAATTAATGCCATTGGTTAAATCCTTTTTGCATCTCCAACACCCTGACCTCATAATTGTGCACTGTGGTGGCAATGACCTAGGCACTTTGACTAGGGTAGGTCTGGAAATGCTTATGAAGGACACCTTTGGAGAACTGATGTCACTTTTCCCCCAAACTGCCTTTGTGTATTCTAATATATGTCAAAGACAGAAATGGAACTGGTCCAATCAATTTTGTCCACAGATTGAGAAAGCTAGGAAACATGTCAATAAAGCTGTTTCTGCTTATCTCAGAGATTATAGAATGGGGTCTATTTACAACAACAATCTGCGTTTTAATATGGACGGCATCTATAGGAGAGATGGTATTCATTTTACAGATGAGGGTAACAAAGTCTTGCTCAACAACTTTAGACTCTGCATCGGTACTTACTTGTAGGTACCAAAATATCCCCAAAAACATAACAGCTCTTTTTAGAGCCACCCAAGACCTAAACACCTAAACTTCATTTATATCTGAAATTTTTTAACATTTGTTTTGCTTGGATTCGCGCACCCAACGCGTTGGAATCGTGCACCAAACGCGTTAGGGGTCGCGCATCCAACGCGTGCACACCAGAGGCCGCGCTGAGCGCCGCGCTAGATGCGTGACTCCTAATCTTACCGTAAAAAAAAAATTAGCACCTTGCACTAATTTTTATTCTCCCCGGGGACCCCATCCCCCGGGGCCTATATACAACGTTGGAGACCGTGGGGGGAGCCCCAATGCCCCCACAGTCCCAGCCGGCTTCCAACGTCCTTCCGAAGCCGGCATTGCTTTTCCACATGGGGAGCAGCTAACATGCTGCTCCCCATGTGGAAAGCTAATTGGGTTTGCATTTTGAAAGAGAGAGCAGGTTTCCTGCTCTCTCTTTCAAAATGCAAACCAAGTTTGCTATGACAGGACGGGAGCCGCGAGGCTCCCGTCCTGTCATAGCAAACTACAGTGTCCCGGGGGTGGGCACCCCGGGACACTGCAGGAGCCGGCCCTGGGGGGTGGCGGTCCCCAGGGCCATCAAGGGCTCCAGGAGGGGGACCGCGCGGCCCCCCTCCCATCCAGTGCACAGCCCCGGGGAGGTGGTGGTCCCCGGGGCTTTGGGGTCCGTAACGGACCCCCATATTCAAATCTTTAGTGCCACGGGGAGGTGGCGGTCCCCGGGGCGTGGGGGGGGCTAAAGCCCCCCCACACAGGTCAAAAATTAAAAAAAAAAAGAAGTCCCGGGGGTGGCGGTCCCCGG
Organism: Calotriton arnoldi; assembly: GCA_963921515.1. Classification (NCBI taxonomy): domain Eukaryota; kingdom Metazoa; phylum Chordata; class Amphibia; order Caudata; family Salamandridae; genus Calotriton; species Calotriton arnoldi. The sequence goes on from CAWUFW010014151.1 coordinate 105,288, forward strand.
GGCTGCGGGAGGGCCAAGAGCCCTCCCGCACCATTATTTTTTCAAAGCCCCAGGGGGTGGCGGTCCCCGGGGCTTGGGGGGCCTTAGAGGCCCCCACATTAAATTTAAACCCCCCCAACCATGCCCCCGGGACTTTTTTGTCGGGATTCGCGCACCCTAAGCGCATCCCGCCGATTTAAAAAAAAAAAATGCTTTTTTCTGCCCAGGGGGTCCTTGTGAGACCCCCTGAGCAGACCTAGGGGGTCAGGGGGTTTCTACTCTGCCCCCTTTGTGCGTTTTGCACACTTGTTTCTTTTTTTTTTCTCGGCGGGATCCGCGCACCCTGAGCGCATCCTGCCGATTTAAAAAAAAAAAAAAGTGCTTTTTTCTGCCCAGGGGGTCCTTGTGGGACCCCCTGAGCAGACCTAGGGGGTCAGGGTGTTTCTACCCTGCCCCCTTTGTGCGTTTTGCACACTTGTTTTTGTGCCTCGGTTCTACCGAGGGACAAAATGGCTGCCAACACTTCCTGGTTTGGAGTGTTGACAGCCAGCTGACAGCCAATTAGCATGCAGCTCGTGATCGGGACGGTGCGCGCAGGGTGCGCTGAGGGTACGCGGACCCTACTCGGCCATAGATATATATGTGACTTTACTTGTGAATTTCTCAGGAACTACTGAACGGATTTACACCATTTAAGCCAAAGGCACCAGTCTGAACCAAGGGCTACCTCTTTGCCAAATTTGTTGTAATTCCGTTCAGCAGTTCGGGCTGTAGCTGCGACTAAAGGTTCCTATGGAAAAATGAATGGGGAAAACGTGTTTTGGGACCCCCCTTTTTTCTCGGCCCCCGCTTGACGAATCAACACGAGACTTTCAGGGTAGGAGCGGAGCGGAGCGCCCTAACAAGTTGGAAACTTTCGCGAAGATTCGTCAACCGGCGCCAACGTTATTTCAAATAGAATGTCGCGGATTTCCTATGGATAATAGGTCCTAACTATAACTATCTACTGGCGACCGCCAGTAGATAATATATATATATATATATATATATATATATATATACTAAATTGCGCACCCATGCACAGATGTTAGAAATGGCATCTTTTGGCATGTTTCCCCTGTCTTTTTGCATTCTGACCTCCCGGTTTTGACTCTGTTTTTGCTGGTTAAGTGTCTGTGCACTTTGTCACTGCTGTTCGGTGTTAAAGTGCAAGTGCTCCTGTTGTAAATTGTGTTATGGATTGGTATTTCCATGATTGGCATGTTTGATTTACTATTAAGTCCCAAATACAGTGCACTGAGATTGCCAGGGCCTGTAAATCAAATGCTACTAGTGGGCCTGCAGCACTGATTGTGCCACCCACAGAAGTAGCCCTGAAAAGGTAACTCAGACCTGCCACTGCAGGGTCTGCACGCAGTTTGTAACTGCCATGTTGACCTGGCAAGTGCACCCACTTGCCAGGCCCTAATATTCCATTTTCTTACATATAAGTCCCCCTGTGGGCAGGGTGCTGTGTATGTTAAAGGTAGGACATGTACTGGTGTGTGTAACATGTCCTGGTAGTGAATTACAGTGCCTTTTGTTTTTCACTATGCAAAGGCTATTTGTCCCATAGGGTAGAATGGGAGTTTTACTTATAATCTCTTATAAGCAAAACTTCCCACTGGGACAAGATAGGGAAGTGATGTTAAGTATGCCTGGACTCAGAATTTAAAAATGCATCTTTTAGTAAAGATGATTTTTATGTTCTGTGTTTGAAAATACCACTTTTAGAAAGTAGGTATTTTCTTGCTTAGCGATTCTGTGTGCCTCTGCTGGGTTTGTGGATTGACTGTCTGGCTTTGGAGTGACAGGGGCTGGGGATGTGCATTCTCTTCAGTCAGTAACTGAGGGGGGGTCGAGGGGTATCCTGCCTTTCCTGGATGAGTCAGGGCTGGGCTGAATAGACCTGGGCTGCATTTAGAGTAGTGGAAGGAGATTTTCTTGCACTTGAATGGGCCTGGTCTGAGGTAGACAATGCTGTCACCACCTCCTGCCGGGAAGCTGGGCCAGAGAGGACCAAGCTGGTTTGGTCTAAGCACAGACACTCTCTGCCTGAGAGAACAAAGGAATTTTGAGTATAAATATTGGGGCCCAGACCTCAGAATTTTAGAACTCGCTGGAATCAAGGAACCTGCCAAGAAGAAGAGCTGGAAGAGCTGCCAGGAGGAGTACTGCCCCTTTACTGTGTTATTGCTTTGTTGGGTTGGCCTGCCATTTCTGCTTCTGCCTTGGGCAGTGAAAGGGCGGGACTGAACTTTCTTTACTTGTGCTGAGTATCTCCCAGGGCTTGAAGTAGAGGTTGCCTCCTGTTCTGAAGTCTCAGGGACTGCAAAGACTTCACCAACCTCTGGGTACCGCTTCTGGAACCGCAGTTTCAGTTGCCACAGAGAAGGGAAACACAACCGACTCCTTTGCTAGCTCTGTCCTAATGGCACCACAGAGGGCACCGTCCGCATTTCGAACCACAACCCTAGTCTCACTGACGAAGACGACCACCGCCATCGAGCTGTTGCTTGCATCATGACCTGTAGGCATCGCAGTCTGCATCACCTCGCTTCACTCCATCCTGGTCTCACCGACGCCGTCGCTGCTGCTGACTTCAACACCTGTGACCGCATCGTGCCTGGGGGCACCGCTTGTAAGTTTCACGACGCACCGCCTCGTCCCACACAGCCTTCTGGGCCGACCGACGCCAGCTCCCGCTAACCAGCTCTGTCACTTGCACCGCAACCTGCCAGCATCGCATCGAGCACCACCTCGCCCTGCACCGTAAGCCTTGGTCTCACCAACGCCGTCTGGCGATCGTCACCGAGCCGCTGCCTGCACCGCATCATGATGGCACAGCACCCTGCACCGCTACCATTTTGCAACGCAACTGCGATGGTTGCCATGACCAGCTCGCACCCACGCGCCAGCCGCAATGAGAAAAGGTACTATTCACGAGTCTGTCCACGCTTTCGCTGTCCTGTACCAACCTGGTCGGCTGGAACTGTTAGACTCTGTTGTTTTCAGCATCGCAGTAGCCTCGGACGGAGCTACAGACTCGTAAAAACTGTGTTTTTGAGATATTTCGGCAATTTTAAGTATATCTTGCAAAGTATATATTTTTAAGTACTGTTTGTGGGATTCTTATTGTTGTTGTCTTGTTTTGGATATATAAAAATATTGGATATCTTTCTAAACTGGTGTGGTGTACTTTTGTAGTGTTTTCACTGTATTATTGTTGTTTATGTGCAAATGCTTTACACACTGCCTCTGAGAAAAGCCTGTCTGCTCATTCCAAGTTACCAAGGGGGTGATGAGGGGTTATTTTAGAAGTGTATCCCCCTTACCCTGACTAGGAAGAAGGGTCCCTACTTGGACAACGGTGCAAACCCTTGCCAACTAGAGACCCCTATTTCTAACATTGGTGGCAGCGGAGGAATAGGACTTGTGTTTGCACTTGACTAACAGTGATTGGTGTGCACTACTACCATATCACAGACCATTACGTATCACATACTGTTTTATGGTCTATTTTTGTGATCGTATCAGTTTTGAACTTAAACTTCCTACTGCATCATGCCTGGTATAGCAGGATCATCAATTGCATCCCTAGAAGTGGCCTTTGAGGAGGAAAGGTTGGAAACCTACAACGTAAATGAGTGGAAGGCTATTTGTAAAAACCTAAAGGTCCAAGTCAGAGGCCTCACCAGGAAGGAGTAGCTACAAAAGGCACTGAGGGCCTGGGTGGCAGCCAGACATGCCAGTGGGCAGTCTGGGGATCTCAGTGTGGAGGCAGAAGAGCCTAGTCCTAGGGTGGATGTACTGTTGGGAGGGGGTCTCTCCAGGCCAGGTAGGAGTGGTTTGTTCCCAGAGGAGCTGGAGGTCAGAAGGGAAGCTAGGAGGCATGAAATAGAGCTTGAGAGGCTCAAGATGGAATCACAGAGGATGGTACTAGACCATGAGTGTGGGCTCAAGGAGCTGGAATTGAAGATAAAATCCAGCACTGATGGTGGCAGCAATTCATTAGTGCAGTCAGATATAATTGTGCATATCCCCAAGAATGTAGGCACGGAATTCAAGAAGGGGGATGACATACAAAGGTGATTTCAGGGTTATGAGGTTTCTATCCACATGAATGGGGTCCCTAAGAAGAATTGGGGGGCAGGATTGTGGCCTCTTTTCCAAGAAGAGGGGAGGTACACTTTAGTGGCTTTGGGTAAGGGGTGTAACCTCACCTATGCTGACATGAAGGAGGCCCTTCTCACCAGGTATGGTCTCACTCCTGAAAAGTACATGGATCAGTTTAGGTCCAGTTAGAATGCTGATGCAAACACTTGGTTGAATGTGTGGATTTGTTTTGCAGGTCACTGGATGGCTGGGTGAAGGGCAGTAATGTGACATTTTCAGGGGCTCTACAATTTGATTGCATAGGAGCACTTGTCTAGTCTATGTTTTGCAGAGCTGCGCCAGCACTTGGTTGATAGTAAGCTGACTGACCCCAGGAAGCTTGCTATGGAGTTGGACCGCTGGGTGAGTACCCGGGTCTACAAGAAAGCATTTGGGGGAGACTCAGCCAAAGGTGGGCAGGGTCCCCAGCAGAAAAGTGGGGGGACAAGGGTAAAGCACAGGAGTTCTCTAAAGGGCCCCAAACTAATACCCAGGGTAAAGTTTCCCATCTCCCAGGAGATAAGAAACAAGGGGTTTCTTCAGGAAAACCTGCAGAGACCGGCCTCCGGACCTGCTTTGCGTGTAAGCAGGTGGGTTACATAAGGGGGGATCCCAAGTGCCCCAAGAAGGACCAGCCACCCACCAGTGGGCAGACCAAGGTATTGGCTAGTGTAGTGCTTGGGGAGGAGGGGTGCCCACAGGAGGGTGGGGATCCCGCAGATATGACCCTCATCTCACTAGGGGACAGTGAGATGGTCTCAGGAACACAGGTGCGTGCTAACACTAAGAAATACAGAGCCTGGCTGACCAGCAATGGCAAAAGGGTAGAGACTCTCAGAGATACTGGAGCCGGTGTGACCGCAGTCCGGTGTCACCTGGTCTCTGAATAGCAAGTGGTCCCCGGGGCATTCAATAAAGTAGTTGTTGTGGACAACTCAGGGCGCCAAAGTATGGTGGCGCAGATTCATTTTGAATGGGGGGGTCTCAGGTAGGCCTGGGCGGAAAATTCCGTTCCGCTCGCGGAATTTGCGTAATTTCGCGTTCCGTGGAAAATGCGGAATTGCCAAAAATTCCACGATCCGAGGCTTCGCGGAATTTTTTGCTTCTTCGCGCTTTCAAAGTGCGTGTTCGCGAGATATTTCCCCCCGAGCACGCAAACAGCGTTCGCGAACAGGAAAAAAGCATTGCGAACGGGCGGAACAAGCAATTCTGCATGTTCGTGGAACTTTCGCTTGCTCGCGGAGATTTTTTACCGTTTCGCGAAGCTTTGCGTAACGCAACTATGCAAATTCCGCCCACCCCTAGTCTCAGGTCTCTTTAGGGTAGTTATGAGCCCTACAATGCCTGTAGATTGTCTGCTAGGAAACGGCCTGGAGCAGTCCTTGTGGAAGGATGTGGAGCTCAGGTCTCACTTCGAGATGCTTGGGTTGCCAAAGTGGGATGCATGACCACTCGGTCAAGGGAGGCCAGAAAGGGTGATCAGAAGGACCTGGAGCCTAAAAACAGTGGCCCAGGGTCCTGCCAAGAGAAAGAGCAGGGGGCGCGGGAAACCCACCCCTGGGGTTCCCCCGGTCCGGGAGGAGGCTGACCTTGAGGGGGACCCCCAGTACCTACAGGGGAGCAGGTAGCTGAACTGGGGGACTTATCTGAGCTGACCCATTGGCAGCAAGAGGGTGGTCCCACCAAGGAGGAGTTCTGCAGGGAGCAGAAGGAATGCCCTTCTCTGCAGCCACGGTCCGTGCAGGTAACAGCGGTGGGGCCGGGTGAGGGGGATTTCGAGGGACAATGCAGAGGGAATATTCATTATTTATTTAATTTTCCCTCATCATCGTCCCTCGAAATCCCCCCACCCGGCCCCACCGCTGTTACCTGAAGGGACCGCGGCTGCTTCTCCGGAAGGTTTGCGGCAGCAGGCTGCAGACAAGGCAGCTGGTGATCAGTCTGGATCACACTGAATCTACCGGGAGAATGCTATGTACAGCGCGCCTAAGGTCGCTGAGACTGGATCAGCCCATGTGCTGGTGGTGCCCAAGTGCTTCAGGACCTTCCTACTGGGTCTGGCTCACGACGTGGCTTTAGCCGGACATTTGGGACAGGACAAGACCTTTGACAGGCTTGTCACTCACTTCTTTTGGCCCCACATGCGAAGGCAGTCAGATGGACATTGAAGGTCTTGACAAATTTGCCAGGCGAGTAGTAAGAGTGGTAGGAAGTTTAAGGCTCTTCTCCATCCTTCTCCAGTTGTTGGAACCCCTTTTGAAAGGGTTGGGGTGGACATTATGGGGCCACTGGATGCTAAGACAGCCATGGGCAACAGGTACATCCTGGTCTTGGTGGACCATGCTACCCGGTACCCAGTGGCAATCCCTCTCAGAACGACGATGGTGCCAGTGGTGGGCCGGGCATTAATGGGGATCTTTTCCCGCATGAGTTTCCCCAGAGAGGGGGTTTCTGACTTCGGGAACAATTTCATATCCAAGTATATGACATCTCTGTGGAAGGTGTGGGCTGTAACCTACAAGTTCACCACTCCTTACCACCCACAAGGTAACGGTTTGGTGGAGAGATTCAACCAAACCTTAAAGGGCATGATCAAGGGTCTAACAGAACCCATGAGGCTTAAGTGGGACATCCTATTGCCATGCCTTCTCTTTGCATACAGGGAGGTACCACAGAAGTCTCTAGGGTTCAGTCCCTTTGAGCTTCTGTATGGGCACCCTGTGCGAGGACCTCTTAGTTTGGTCAAGGAAGGCTGGGAGGCAGCTCCCAGGACAACTCCCCAGGATGTATTTAGCTACATGTTGGCCTTCAGGAACCAAACTGCCTGCTTCAGGAAACTCACTGAGGCGAACCTGGATGCAAGCCAGGAGGAGAGGAAATGCTGGTACGACTAGAATGCCACTCTGATCGAGCTTCAGCCTGGCCAGAAAGTGTGGGTCATGGCTTCAGTGGAACCTTGTGCCTTGCAGGACCATTGGACTGGGCCTTTTGAGGTGGTGGAGCGCAAAAGTGATGTCACCTATCTGGTGAATTTGCAAACTCCCAGGAACCCTTTGAGGCTCCTCCATGTCAACCGCCTCAAGCCTCACTTTGAGAGGTCCGAAGTGAGCATGCTCTCAGTGACAGATGATGGGGTGGAAGAGGAGAGTGAACCTCTCCCTGGCCTCCTGTCTACCAAGGAGCACGATGGGTCAGTGGAAGGTGTGATCCTCTCCCCTACCCTGACCCCAGAGCAGCAGGGTGACTGTTGCCAGTTGTTGGGACAGTTTGCCCCACTGTTCTCTCTGACCTCCTGTGCTACTCACTGGTGTACCCATGACGTGGACACCAGTGACAGCCCTCCTGTAAAGCACAAGATTTACAGGTTGACTGACCGGGTCAGGGCCAGCATCAAAGAGGAGGTCTCTAAGATGTTGGCGTTAGGGGTGATTGAGCCCTCCAACAGTCCTTGGGCCAGCCCAGTGGTCTTGGTTCCGAAGGCTTCTGCACCCAGTGCTTCTCCAGAACTGCTGTTCTGTGTGGACTACTGTGGGCTCAATGCCGTCACCAGGACTGACGCGCACCCCATCCCCAGAGCTGATGAGCTCATTGATCGTTTGGGAGCTGCCAAGTTACTCAGCACGTTTGATTTGTCATCTGGGTACTGGCAGATTGCCTTAACCGATGAGGCCAAGGGGAGGTCGCCATTCTCGACCCCAGAGCGGCATTAGCAATTCCGGGTGATGCCCTTTGGATGGAAGAATGCCCCTGCCACCTTTCAGAGGTTGGTCAACCAGGTGTTGGCTGGGCTGGAGGATTTCAGTGCCGCCTACCTGGAAGACATTGCAGTGTTCAGTTCCAACTGGGAGGAACACTTACAGCACCTCTGGGAAGTGTTGAAGGCTCTGCAGAGGGCAGGCCTCACGATCAAGGCCAGTAAGTGACAGATCGGGCAGGACTCCCTGGTGTACTTAGGGCACCAGGTAGGAAGCGGCCAGGTGGCACCCCTTCAGCCTAAGATTGACACCATTCTGGCTTGGGAGCCCCCCAAGATACAGCCAGAGGTAAGAGCCTTTTTAGGTCTCATCGGTTACCACAGGAGATTTGTTAAGGGCTACGGCACCATTGTTGCCCCCTTAACAGAGCTGACTTCCATGACGCAGCCCAAGAAGATGATCTGGACTGATGCCTGCCAGAAAGCTTTTGATGCCCTGAAGGCAAGCATGTGCACGGCGCCCGTGCTCAAGGCACCCAACTTCTCCAAGGAATTCATAGTGCAGACTTACACTTCAGAGCATGGTGGGGGGGCGGTGCTCTCACAACTGAACACAGAGGGCCTAGACCAGCCTGTAGTGTTCCTTAGCAGGAGACTACTCCCCAGGGAACAGAGGTGGAGTGCCATAGAAAGAGAAGCTTTTGCTGTGGTCTGGGCACTGAAGAAGCTAAAACCCTACCTGTTTGGGACCCACTTCCGGATTCAGACAGACCACAGGCCCCTCAGGTGGATGATGCAAATGAGGGGTGAAAACCCAAAACTGTTGAGGTGGTCCATCTCACTACAGGGAATGGACTTTACAGTGGAACACCGCCCTGGCACAGAACACGCCAACGCTGATGGTCTGTTCTTCTGCCTTAGTGAGGAGAACTCCCAGGAGGTTGGGTAGTTCTCCCTACTTTCAGCTGGAGGGAACATGTGTTAGATTTGGCATCTTTTGTGTGTTTCCCCAGTCTTTTTGCTTTCTGACCTCCCGGTTTTGACTCTGTTTTTTGCTGGTTTAGTATCTCTGCGCACTTTCTCACTGCTGTTCAGTGTTAAAGTGGAAGTGCTCCTGTTTTAATTTGTGTTATGGATTGGTGTTTCCATGATTGGATATTTGATTTACTCGTTAGTCCCTAGTACAGTGCACTGAGAGTGTCAGGGTATATAAATCAAATGCTACCAGTGGGCTTGCAGCACAGATTGTGCCACCCACAGAAGTAGCCCTGAAAAGGTAACTCAGACCTGCCACTGCAGTGTCTGCACGCAGTTTGTAACTGCCATGTCAAACTGGCAAGTACACCCACTTGCCAGGCCCTACTCTTCCCTTTTCTTACATATAAGCCACCCCTAAGGTAGGCCCAAGGTACCCCTGTGAGGAGGGTGCTGTGTATGTTAAAGGTAGGACATGTACTGGTGTGTGTAACATGTCCTGGTAGTGAATTACAGTGTATTTCGTTTTTTACTATGGAAAGGCTATCCATCCCATAAGGTAGAATGGGAGTTTTACTTATAACATCTTTAAGCATAACTTCACACTGGGACAAGATAGGGAAGTGGAGTTTAGTATGCCTGGACTCAGAATGTAAAAATGCATCTTTTAGTAAAGATGATTTTTATATTCTGTGTTTGAAAATACCACTTTTAGAAAATAGGTATTTTCTTGCTTTGCCATTCTGTGTGCCTCTGCTGGGTTTGTGGATTGACTGTCTGGCTTTGGAGTGACAGGGGCTGGGGATGTGCATTCTCTTTAGACAGCCACTGGGGGGGTCGAGGTGTGTCCTGCCTTTCCTGGATGAGTCAGTGCTGGGCTGAATAGACCTGGGCTGCATTTAGAGTAGTGGGAGGCGATTTCCTTGTACCTGAATGGGCCTGGTCTGCTATGGACAATGCTGTATCCACCTCCTGCCAGGAAGATGGGCCAGAGAGGACCAAACTGATTTGGACCAAGCACAGACACTCTGCCTGAGAGAACAAAGGAATTTTGAGTGTAAATATTGGGGTCCAGGCCCCAGAATTTTAGAACTCGCTGGAATCAAGGAACCTGCCAAGAAGAAGAGCTGGAAGAGCTGCCAGGAGGAGTACTGCTCCTTTGCTGTGTTATTGCTTTGTTGGGTTGGCCTGCAGTTGCTGCATCTGCCTTGGGCAGTGAAATGACAGGACTGAACTTTCTTTACTTGTGCTGAGTATCTCCAAGGGGTAGAAGTAGAGCTTGCCTCCTGCTCTGAAGTCTCAGGGACTGCTAAGACTTCACCAACCTCTGGGTACCGCTTCTGAAACCGCTGTTTCAGTTGCCACAGAGAAGGGAAACGCAACCGACTCCGTCACTGGCTCTGTGTCCTGATGGCACTGCAGAGGGCACCGTCCGCATCTCGCACCACAACCCTGGTCTCACCGACGCCACCAGCCGTTGCTCATCCCACACAGCTGTCTGGGCCGACCAGCACCAGCTCCTGCTAACTGGCTCTGTCGCTTATACCGCAACCTACCAGCACGGCATCGAGCATCGCCTCGCCCTGCACCGTAAGCCTTGGTCTCTCCGACGCCGTCTGGACGATCATCACTGAACCACTGCCTGCACCGCATCGTGAGGGCACAGCACCCTGCACCGCTTCTATTTTGCAATGCGACCGGCTCGCACCCACACACCAAACGCAACGAGAAAGGTACTGTTTACGTGTCTGTCCATGCTTTCGCTGGCCTGTACCGATGAAGTCAGCTCAAACTGTTTGACTCTGTTGTTTTCAACATCGCAGTAGCCCCGGACGGTGCTCCCGACTCGCAAGAACTGTGTTTTTGAGATATTTCTGCAATTTTATGGATATCTTGTAAAGTATGTACTTTTAAGTACTGTGTCTGGCATTCTTATTGTTCTGGTCTTGTTTTGGATATATCAAAATATTGGATATTTTTCTAAACTGGTGTGGTGTCCTTTTGTAGTGTTTTCACTCTATACACTGCCTCAGAGATAAGCCTGTCTGCTCGTGCCAAACTACCAAGGGAGTGATTAGGGGTTATTTTAGAAGTGTATTCCTCTTACCCTGACTAGGAAGAAGGGTCCCTACTTGGACAAAGGTGCAAACCCTTGCCAACTAGAGACCCCCATTTCTAACAACCGACAGTATTCGATAGTCAATTTTTTTTTCAGAGAAACATAATCCATCATAATTCCAAGCATCATCATCCTTCCACGACTAAAGGTTACTCTTGTCCATTCCACTCCACTTCATAGCTCGAGTCAACTTCAGTTTTTAACTTGTACTAGCCCACCATTTTGATTATGTTTTATTTTACTTTAGCATTGCATGCCATGTTTTCTCGTTTGGCAGTCTTCTTCTTGTGCACTGCTAGTCGTACTCAACTCAGTTTATCTAGTCTCCCTCAGGTGACAGCCTCATTTGTTTTGTAAAGCTTGCATATCAAACGGTATTAACTCTGCGATGAATATTCCTCACCCTACAGTTTGAGTTCGGGAGGAGGGAGTGGAACCTCGCTGCAGAATCTGGTGCTTCTAGTATTCGACCAGTCCTCAAGCATGCTCCTACTGTCTGCTACTACCACCACCATGGCACCTTGGGAAACCATCAGCATGTAGCTATTGCTTCACCTAATCACAGGTAAGAGGGAAGAAGTATGGGGGAATTCAAATTTCAAGATGACATTATCTATATACTATGGAATTTAATTCACACACTCACACCCCTTCTGGGTCCATAGGGGTTTTAGTTGCAGACTGCATAGACTTGGAGGGAAGACTGACAGTACAGTAGTAGGACAAGTGAGGGTACTGCATCTGTTGGTGTGTTACACTATCAGAAGATTTCAAAAACTGTCTGCTTCCCTGCAGCAAAGGAATCAATGCGAAGTAAGAGTAACCCCCCCAAAAATGATTTACATCTTATCTATCTATGTAAAACTATAACTTTATTCCCCTAACAAATAAACTAGAATGAAAGCAACCCACAACACCTGACCCACCCCTCTCCCTAAACCTAACCAATGTCCAGAAAAAACTTAAAGTCCAATTGTCCAGAAAAAATCAAAATGTCCATAAAAAAATAACACCCAAGTTTTCCCCAACACCCACATTCCCACCCTCTCCCCAACAAGTCCCAACCACCATTAAAAAGATTAAAAAATGGGGCAAGAGAGGACAATCATCTAGAGGTGGGCTAGGAGCCGGATCTTGTGCTCAAGGTGGTCGAAGTGCTCCTCCAACCTGGCCTCTAGGCACGCCATTCGGAGGAACATGCAGCGCTGAACGATTTTACATGAACAGGGGTGGGCAGCAGTGTTTGACTTGTGGCGGGCGGCTGCCGGACCACGGTGCCATACCACCAGAGACACTGGGGGGGGGGCCTTGCTGGGGCCCGGGGCATTGGAAGATGCAGCTGCTGCCTCCTCCTCCTCAGCCAGAGCCACCACCCGGCGATATTCTGCCCTGATGGCCTCCAGCTTCCGTTGCCGGATCTTGGCTGTTATCTCCTACCTGGTGGGTTGGGAAGGAGTAGCTATATCAAGAAAGAAAAAAGCCAATTGTAACCAATACTCTTAGCAAAACAGTAACACATAAAATTATATAGTGGCACAGTAGCACTAGCAACACTTAACATTTGTGGTATCCTCGATTCCTCGGCCCCTAACATTTGGATATGATTAGAGTTTCAGTCATTAGACACTATGGAGTAGACAAGTCTTCTTCTTCTCTCTCTTGTTTAGCTAAATTAAACTTGTAGGCATGCCAGCTCAGTCAGCTTGCGCCCTACACAGACATACTCATGTCGCACACTTACGTTACTTTACTACTGTCTGCAGGTGGGGCAGCTGTAGTCTACAACTACACAGTTATCTATTTTTCTATTATGGCCATACTCTGTTAAATCAATGGCAAATGCTCAATTTCACTTTCACCCTGACTACAACAACGCAGATGATATGATTAATTACTAATATGAATGATTGATGCTATACGTCAAAACGTCACATCATGTGATGTGAGGTACTACTGTTGTAATAACCATACAGCTGATATAGGCCACCCATGGCTGACACTGTCATAATGACATGGTAGGGAGGAAGTGGTCCTCGGGCTCTGAGGGAGGTGATTGATGATGGGTGGGGTACATACATACATATTATATATGTTGTGCTTGCAAACTACTGTGAGTCAAGGGAGTAGTCTAAAATACAACCTCAAACCTTTGAATTAAAATCCTTGGAAAAAAAAAACATTCCTTCCCCGGGATTTCATTTTTCCATTTATCATTGCATTGTTCTTCTAGCATTATTTTTACTCTTCACCCTTGGCATTGCTACTCTGGCACGGTTTATTTTCATTTACATTCTCTTCATCGAGTCTTCACCTATGATTGAATACCATCCAGGCATCCATCCATCCAAACATGGCTAGTATTATTCTCAACAAACCTTTCACCAACATACATTTGTCATTTAACCACCACCCATGCGTCCTTGCTTGCCTTTGACTTTGACCCATCAAACCCCCTGGAGGATTCCTATCACCCATACAGTTCCACCCCCAGGCAGTCATCCTTTCTTTCACCTTCCACCCATCCTTCAACCACTCATGCATCCTATCAGCCACCTATGCATCCCACGCATCCTTCTCTGCCAGTCATATATTACATCTCGCCCGTCCTTCCTCCTTCCATCCTTCTTTCCCTTTTCTATCAACCCATCAAGGTCTGACTCTTAGTCTTCTTCATAAAACTTTCTCTGTTGAGTTGAAGAGAAGAGGCCATTAGTTACTCAATTCCCACTAATGCTAATGCTAAGTAAAGGGTGTCTTCTTCAACTGTTCACAACTTAGTCTCAACAGTACAGTGTACAGTGTACACCCTTGCAGCGAGTGTATAAATTTGCTGTTAATAAGCAAGGAATATGACTTACCACCACCCGCCACTGCTGCTGGCTCACTCACCCCTGCAGCAGCTGATGCATCTTCTCCCTCCTGGCTGGCGTCGCCTTTCCTGCTGGCCCTGGCACTGGTGGTCGGTACACCTAGAAAAAATATTACACATGTTTTAGATGCCATATACGCCAGCCTCCCCATATTTGTTTTTCACCAGCAAGATTGAAAATACAATACATATACCACACATATCACTTCCATTGGGGTACACAGACTAGAGTAGACAGTATGTCCTATCAAAAATAATAAAATATCCGGTTGGGCATTTTGTTGGTGGCAATTTTTGAAAAGCCTCTCAAGAAGAGGACAACCCAAAGGACTGGACTCAGTGGCTAGAGCTATTGGTGAATCTGAGTTTTTGAAAAGAAAAAGAGTGGCCAACTGGACAGACTATCGGACATAAGGTCTTCTTGGTGTGAAAATGTAATGGTGCCGTCCACCTCCTCCTCATACTTGCTTCCGGCCATGGTGCACGGTAATCATTTCATCAACAACTGCTGCTAATATAATAGTAAAATACTAGGCCTAGACAAGAAGAAGAGTAGACACAACTTTGAGGTGTCCAAAGTGACCATAATTTACTGATTGAGCATGAGAAAGTAAAAGAAAGCCTTCTCATCTCAACAAACATGCGTAGAATACCTTACTAGGGCATGCAATCTGCACAGCAGTAGTAGTACTAGTAGTAGTAGTAGTAAGGACCAATGGGTTCTCTGAGTCTTACAGTACCACCACTAGGCAGCCCACAAAATATATAAGGGGACAGGGAAAGCTGACTGAAAAACCAGAAGAAAGCAAGCTGCAGACAGACTAATACAGAGTCAGAGCAGAGGCAGTTTGAGGCAAAAACAAAAACAGACACTAGAAATATTAATAACTAAGTTAGTAGGTAATGCAGGGATAACAAGAATTTAGAAACAGATCGAAGAGGATTTTGGAAAAAATTAAATAAGGAAATGGAAATAATATAGTTCAAAATAAGGAGCGGTAAAAGTTAGGGAAATTTATATTATTAATATTAACAACAGCAGCACTTACTGGGGCCAGCAGAGCCATCTGACGAGGAGCGTTCCTGGCCCTGGGAGGCACCTCCATCTCCTGCACCCGCCAATGAAGGCCTCGTGTTCTTGCCCCTGGATGCTGATGATCATGTAAAACATAATTAAAGAGACAAAAAATGATTGGTGTTAAATAAATATTAAATAATTGCTCCAAAAAGATTTTCTGACAGGAAACGGCAATTGCAATAACATTGACCTTTCCTAAATCAAATTGACTAGTAGTAGACTAGTATTGCGGTCGCAGACCATCCTATCTTTATTATTCCACAGTTCCATTCCGATTCCTGAATCCTAAACCTACCTAGCCCACCTATTCCAAAGACTTTGGAATGAAATGCAAACAAATGATATTTGCTTCTAAGTTCCGATCTCATTCGCAATCATCTTAACCCCCTTTGACGGACCAATTACCTAAGTCTGCATTTAGTCTAAAATGCATAGATGGACGCATGCATGTTGCATACACCAAACTGGTTGGTTGCTATTCACTTACTACAAAAAAGGTTCTACTAAGGAGTCAAGGACTGAAGTGAGAGGACGCAGGCCTCTAAATTACTAACTAATACTAAGTAATTAACTAACTACCACTATTTTAGTGACAGGGCAAAGGAAAGGAGTCTCTTTAGTCTGCATTTCCTAACTTAAGTTCTCATAAATAATCAGCCCAAGCGAGCGCAAAGTTGCAAACAAGTACGATTAGGTAGCGCCAAGCACCTGTCTAGAATAACAATCACATAGTATAAGATTTTTTAAATGTAACTTACCTGCATGTGAGAGTAACAGCATTCTTGCTATGTGGGAAAAAATAATATTCGCCATAACATAGAACACACAATAATAAATATAATTAACTACCGACCAAGCCCCGCAACCTCAACAGCTAGCAGGTCCAGCAGGTCCTGTTCTTGGTCCAGGATATCGGACCACTGGTGAGTCAGTTGGCTATGGGTGCGCCAGACCCCAGAGCAGCGATACACTGCCCAGCGCAACCTCTCCCACCACTGGTGACACTCCTGGATCCCGTACCCGGACCCAGGCCTGCCGCCTGCTGCTAGGGTGGAGGGGAGGTGGTGCTGAACAAAAAAACAAGCGCTGCCACCCCCACCTCCAAAAACAAGGCCAGGGGCTGCACCCCTTCCGGGCGCCACTTTCTGCAAGGAAGGCGGCTCCTCTTTGCCCGGGTCGCACTCTCTGCCATGATGCTGGGGGGGCGGGGGCGTAAAATAAAATGTAGAAAGTCAATCAATCAATCAATCAGGGGTTTATATAGCGTGCTACTCACCTGTGAGGGTCTCAAGGCGCTGGGGGGGGTGGGGTGGGGGGGGGGGCGGCTCCGGACCAGTCGAAGAGCCAGGTCTTGAGGTCCTTCCTGAACGTGTGCAGGGTCGGGGAGCGTCTGATGTTCACAGGGAGCGAGTTTCAGGTTTTGGCTGCGATGTGGGAGAAGTAAAAAAGTAAGGGAGGAGAAGAAGAAAGGAAGTGAAAAATATTAGAAAGCAAGCAATATAGAAAAACAGTACAAAATGCACTAAAAACACACCACAAGTAGAAAACAACACAAAATATACACTTAAGAAGAGACAGTGAAAGATAATAAATAAAAAAGATCAGAAAAAAAGTTTTTAGAAAGAAGGATTGAAAAGATTAAGGCAGGATTGAAAAGTAGGTCCCAGCACCATAACAGAGAGAAGAAAAGAAGATGGCTGTGCCAATGCATGACAGTGTGGTGCAGTTCGCACAATATTTCCCCCGAATACGATATCCACATTGTCGTATGGCAGAAACGTCACGCGAACGGGCGGAACAAGTGACTCTGCCCGCTTGTGGAACTTCGCATGGCCCGGCAGAGTTTTTTCCCGCTTCTCGGAGTTCCGTGTAAAACACTGGTTCGTGAACTCTGCTCGTGGAGAGAGAAAAATTAACCTCCCGGCGAGATTTCTCAGCATGGGCGGTCCGATTTCTCAATGCAAGTGGTCGCATTTGCTCGCAACCGCTCGGGTTGAGAAACCTTCCGTTCGTGTTGAGAAAGCTGCAGCTCAGGTAGAAAATCAGAAAGAAAGCAGTGCCTTCTTGCCCTGCTCATGGTGCCGTCCACTATGATATTCCAGCATGGGACAAACACCTGGTGCTGAAATTCACTGCGAACAGCATGACCCTAACGCCTGAACAGCATGACCCTAATTGCGGACCTCCGCGTAGCACAGCAGAGTTTTTTTGTCACTTTGCGGAGTTCCGTGTAGCAGAAATTCGCAAACTCTGCCCAGGCTTACATGGAAGCAGTCCCTAACCGAAGGTCCCATTGGCTAACATTGGGCCCCTGCACTCTGCACCGGCCTGCCCCAGTGCTGCTCGTGGCCCAATTTGAGTGCCCATCTGGACCTTGAGGAACCTTGGTCCTAACCTCCAAAACTCACCCTTGTAAATCGTGTCGTTACCTTCGAAACCGTTTGTGAGAAGTTGGCCTGGCATATGCTGTCCACTAATTATAGTGGGCACCTTGCACCAGTCCAAACAACCCCTTATTGGAGATAGGTTAAAGACAACCTTATTGAAAGCTATCCTAGTGGTAGCTATGGAGAGCAGCCTTCAGGCTAAGTCTTGAAGGAATGTAAAGCAGCTTGTTTTACCAGTCTATAATCTCTTGAGTGATCAAATGAAAGAGCACCACACCAGTTATATATTCAAAATATATGTATTTATTGCTAAACACACCCCTCTAGTCTCTTTATGAGGCTAGAGTTCGAAGATACACAAGTTATAAGTTATTTAAACACAGTAATAGCACAAATACACGTTTGGGCCCTAGGGGCGTACCAAACCATATACCAATAAAGTGGTATAAGAACCACGACTGAACTAGACACTAGGCCTAGAGCCTCTAGAAGTGCTTGGACCACAAGGAACCACCCAAGGTAGTGACACGGGGACCCACGGGGGACGCGTGCAGTGTAAATACACAACCGCGATACGCCGTTAACTTCTATGGAGAAAGTCGCGATCAGGAAATTAAAGAAAAGGGACACTTAAAGGAGGACTTGGAGCAAACCCTTTGAGAACTAGGTCGTTCTAGAGTCTCTACCCACGGGAGCACCGGAGTACTCGTGTTACCTCACCCAGGAAGCCGGGTGCATAGGTGCCTTTCGGGGTCGGGTTTCGTCGTCGATTTGAATGGCGATCTGCTGCAAAGTGCTGCTGGCGACCAAGTGGGAAGTGTCCGGGTGGATCCAAGAGTGGATCGGAGATCTGAAGAACCTGAAAGCAGAGGGGACAGAGTCTGGGTCACTAGCCAGTGACCAGGAAGGCGATGAGCAGATGCCCACCGATGTCGAGTGCTTCAGGTAGGTTGACGGTTGTCTTGACTCTTCAGCCACGAGGTCCAGGAGGCGTTGTCGGTGACCAGGAGCAGGATTCAGGCTGGTACACGATGTCTGTCGAGTGCTGAGGTGTCGGCGACCGGATTGGACCCAACAAGCCTTGGCAATGGCAAGTCTTGATGAAAGTAAAGAATGACGATGATGCAGACCAGCAAGGTCTGAGGAACTCACCCAGCAAAGGTAAGTGAGGACAAGCCTGGAGCAACCAGGGAGCCCAAGAAGAAAAGGATTGGCCTTCGTGAAGGGCTACTAGCCAACGGGCTAGCGACCGCGAAGGAGCCTTGAGACGTCGCACGTGGAGCTGGCTCACAAGACACTCGTGAAGTAGAGGCCAATGATCTTCAGTGCAGTTGGTGCTGGATGCTAGGGCTACTCGGAGCCCAAAGCACGACTTCGTGGGAGATCCATAAGAGGATGCACTAGCAAATGCGTGCGGTGTCCAGGGGTCATGGTTCCACGTTACCCACGACAGCTACGGGCCTCAGCTTTGCTGGGGACTCAGGGCAGCCTCAGGGAAGTCTGGAAATCTACCTCTGGTGATGCAAAGACTTCGGCATCTGACGGGAGCTTAGGCGATGCAGACCAGACAATTGCTTCTTTGGTGCCTGCCAAGCAGGGGAGTCACTCCTTGACCCCAAGGGAGATTCTTCTGTCCTCTAGTCTTGAGTAGAGCGTCGAAGGTCCAGGATTCTGTTTCAGAGTTTCGTCCAGGGATAATCTAAAGTCCTAAGGACTGGGTTCCTATACTTATACCAAGTTTAGGGGTTGGACTACTCTGTGGCCCCACCTATGGGTGGGTCAGGGCAGAGGGGTGGCTACACCCTTTCCTTTGTCCAGTTCACGCCAAAGCAGGGGCTGCAAGCCCCTGATCTGGTTTGAACTGGGGTATGCACAGGGACACCAAGTGTGCCCCCAGTGCAGGACTTCAAAGCACCCGAAAGTGCTCCCGCCCAGCCCCAATACACATTATCCTGTCTGGGGAGGTGGTCACACCTCCCTGGGACAGGAAACCTATTGTCCAGGCCTCCCCTGCCGGAGTTTCGTCCAGCAGCAGGAGGCCAGACTCGTGTCTGTGGCAGCAGCATCCATTTTGTGATGCCAGGGCTTTAGAAAGAAGTTACCGGCCAGGCCAGGGTTAACATGTCTCTCCCTCTAGAAGGGTGGAATGCTACCCCCGCCACCAGAATTGGCGGGGGTAGTATTCCAAGATGTTTGACACCAAACACGACATGTTTAGGTGCAGCCATTCCAAAGTTAGCCTTTAACGCAAGGTTATAATGCGCTTAAGAGTATATGGTCAGGCTGCACTACAAACAGCATCAGAGAAGGGTCTCCGAACGCTGCAGAGGGGCCCTGCTCATGCAGGGGCACCCTCTCACATAGGAACCATGCACTCTGCCTTCAGGATTGATAAGGCCTGCCATAGGAGTGACTTATAGGTTTATATGTGTGTATGTATTTAGTAATATAGGCAACCTATATCACAGTAAGGGGTGCATGCACCACCTTACCCAGGCTGCAGTAGCAGACCTGTGGTGTCAGTTTGGATGGCCTTCCAGGGGTGGCACAATACATGCTGCAGCCCCTGGTAGGCCTCTGAGGTACCTATGCCCTTGGTACATAGTATACCATATACTAGGGACTTATAAGGGCACTCCAGATTCCAATCAGTGATGTGCCTAAGGCACATGGAAACCTTTTTACAGAGAAAGCAGATAGACTGGGGCCCTGAATAGCAGGATCCCAATCCAACTAAGTCATAAACCAGCAAAACACCATAAAAAAAGTGGGGGCAACCATATAGTCAGATTCCACCTTCCTACACCGTTGACACTTTTTCCCCATGGGAACCCATGTAAAGAGATTTTTGGCCTAAAACAAATGTCTAAAGTGTTGAACTGTTGATATATGAAGAAAATAGAACTCTATTGCAAAGTATAAAAAGACATACTTACTTTGTATTGAGAGAACCTAAGGTGTGGTATCTAGGCACATCACCCCCAGTACTCAAAGTAATCCAAAAGTAATCCAAGAGTAACGAAAAGTAATTACTGTGAAATTTAAATGGTTTCCAAAACATATACAAAACTGTAACAATTGCAGTTTCAAGCACAACTGCATTTCCTTGAATAGTCATGCTTTTGAAAGTATATTTTACTTACTTGTGCCAAGTCCTGCTTGGCTCTAAAATAAAACATAAGTACACCTATTTTATATCTACCTAATTGGTCTGGATTCTGTACTGTTACGAGTGTGTGCCATCAGCCTTGATTGAGTGAATACAATAGATGCTTAACACACCCTCTGGATAAGCCTAACTGCTCGCCCGCACTACCACAAAGAGAGCTGTTAGTACTTGCCTAAATTAGCCTCTGCTATACCTCTTGGGTTCCACTGGACTCTGTGCACACTATACCTTACTTTGGTATAGTATATGCAGAGCCAGCTTCCTACATTGGTGGATCAGAGGTGGGATGTAAATTCGTGCATTTATAACTAACTTAGTCAACCTCCGATCACATGACAAGAATCCAAAAATTGTCTTTAGTACAAATCGTTTTTTGAATTTACTATTTTCCCAAAATTCTAAAAGTCTTGTTAGTGCCTTGTGTTAAGTCCCTGGAGTATTTTTTAGAAAAGTAAATGTCACTGAAGTTAGGGGCGAAGTACCTAGAATTGTTAGAGTAGGTCTTCCAAAACGAACCCTACTTTAGCGCTATAATGAGCAATCCAGGTAATATGGCTGAGGAGCTCGACCTCACCCCTTACTCCAGCCTTCAGGTTAGAGAGTTAAGGCTTCTCTGTAAGGCTAAACAAATAAGAACTAGGTCCAACCCTTCCAGTATACAACTCTAGGAGTTCCTGGCAAGGCATGCAAGGGACCACCCCACAGAAGAAGGTGAAGACCTTCAGGAACATGGGGTAAGTAGTGAGGATGATGAAGTCTTAGACCAACCACTTCAACCACTTAGGGAGGAAGCGAACTTCGTGTCCTACCCTCCACACCCAAGAGGTACAGGGTCTGGCTCCTACAGAAGTAGGGCCAACTCCATACCAGACAGTGAGGACAACCTCACTGAGGAGGATCTCCTTTTAGTAAGAATGACCAAAAGACTAGACCTAGAGACTAGGCTCCTAGCTCCAGAAAAAGAGCGAGCAAAGATGGGCCTAGGACCCATCAATGATGGCAGCAATTTAAAAAGTTTAGAAGAAGAAGGATCCTATGATCCTAAAATCCCCAAAGGGATTGCCCCTAAATGTGAGGATGGTGATGACATCACCAAGTGGTTCACAGCCTTTGAGAGGGCTTGTGGTTGTGAAGACAGAAAAGCGAGGAACTCTCACTGGGGGGGGGGGGAATTCCCGTGGGACCGTCCTCTGGTAAGTACAGAGACAGACTTCTGACCCTTAGTGGGGCAGAAGCAGAGTCCTATGAACTCATGAAGAGCAATCTGATTGAGGGATTTTGACTCACTACTGAGGATCATAGAATTAAGTTCAGGGGGGCTCAGAAATCCCAGAGTCAGTCCTGGGTGGAATTTGTAGACTACTCAGTAAAGACACTAAGGGGTCGATTCCGATTCGGGCCGGAAAAAGCACCGACCGACTCGGATCCGGAAATTATACCGACCGACACGTACCTGTGGCGCCCGACACGCCAAGTACGATGCAAGGCGTGCAAAATCCGACCGACACGTACCGAACCCAAGTCGAACGACCGAGCCGCACGGAAAACAGCAATCCGGTCGGAAAAACACGCGAATCCAACCGACCGACACGCACCCGGAACAAATCCGACCGAAACGTACACGCGAACTCCAAACCGCAAAGTACGATGCAAGGCGCGAAACCACGAGCGAGTCGGACGGAGGCCAAGCCGTACGACCGACACGCATACAAAACCGAGCCGAAGCAACACAAAACACTGCGACCGACGCGTACGCAGCATAGAAAACTGCACATACACAGCGTGAACGAAACGGAGAAGACCGTACGAGACAAATGCAGGGTCCGACTCGGTCACAAGAACGTTTCCAACATACACAGACAGTACAAAGGAAAAATCACCCAAAAAAGGCCAAACAAGCAATTACCAAGCCAATAAATACTGGGGGGTGGGGACAGAGAACAAAGACACACCCACAACTCCACCCATATAAAGGACACAAATCACAACCATGAGCCTTTGCAAATGCCATTCCACTGCCAGCACCCAAGAGAAAGCAACCACACACTCACAGCTCATCCCTCACACAAGCCACACACCATCAGCACACCAACAAATACCTACCTCACATACACCCAGCAAAACACACACTCACACACCCTCACCTGCACACACATCACCCACCATCACCACCCATCACCATGCCCCCAAGAAGAATCCCAAGTTCCTAGATTGTGAATTGGAAGTCATGGTAGACGAGATCCTCAGGGTAGAGCCACAGCTGTTTGGCACACTGGTCCAACAGACCCCCATCTCCCAGAAAACCAAGATGTGGGAGAGGATCATCAACAGGGTGAACGCACAATCACCATGTCGGCGCACAAAGAGCGACATCCAGAACAGGTGGTATGACGTGCGCAGGAGGGTACGGGACCTGCTCAAAAAAGACTACATCAACAGCCAATACACCGGCAGTGGCCCTCCTGCCAAGCCAATATACCTCAGGCCCTGGGAGGAGAAGGTGCGGGCCATCCTTCCGCCAGTGAGCGTATATGGACTAGAGGACATCCCAGAGCCTGGTGAGTACACAACAAATGTACACAATATACTGCCACAAAACACACACACATCACTGTCAAGGGGAGAGTCAAACCATGCACTCATAGCAATTACACAGCAACCAGAACAGAATCATCCCAAAATGTGTATGTCAGTCAGATAAACACAACACATGCCATCAAAAAAGTCACATCCAACTGTGCCATCACATGTACAAACACAACTACAACTACAGCTAGGCAGTGGCACAAATAGAACTAACAAACACATCCAGACATGTAGCCACCACAACAACACCAACACACAGTGAAGACCACTCAAAGGAAGGAATTCTGTATGCTGGCCAAGTCAGTGTAGCCAATAGCATCATGGGAGTCGCAGTCACACATATTGCCCCCCCCACAACTGTCCCATCAACACCACCATGAACCATGCGCACATCACAGGGAGTGGAGAAGGACTCACAAGATGGCTGACACTGGCAACTGCTGTAGGGAGCACAAGGCCCTGCTGGCAACTGTGCACCAACAAACAGCAGGATACCACTGACTGACATCCTGAGAGACAACTTCCACTCCCTGCAATGCAAGCACGTTCCATGGTGGGATATCTGGCTGGCTGGGTGGGAAGGAGGACTTGCAGCACTGACCATAGTCACAAGCACCTCCCCTCACACCCCCCCAACACAAACTCCACAGAACCCACCTGGTAGAATGCAATGCCCCCATCCTAACACAAGATCCCACAAAGAACCACCACCCTGGGTTATGTTGTGTGAAGCACAGGGACACTCTTGGGACTCTTAGCCAAACAACTGCCAGGACAACACTCCCAGCCATCCTGTCAGCACAGCCAGCCCACCCCACAGGGAAGCAGAGTCAAAAGGAAGGAAGCATGGGCATGCTGGGAAGGGGGTGGAGGCAATAGCATGATGGGAGTCGTAGTCATTGATATTGGTCACCCCCACAACTGTCCCATCAACACCACCCTGAACCATGCTCACATCACAGGGAGTGGAGAAGGACTCACAAGATGGCTGACACTGGCTACTGCTGAGGGGAGCACAAGGCCCTGCTGGCAACTGTGCACCAACAAACAGCAGGACACCACTGACTGACATCCTGAGAGACAACTTCCACTCCCTGCAATGCAAGCACGTTCCATGGTGGGATAACTGGCTGGCTGGGTGGGTGGGAAGGAGGACTTGCAGCACTGACCATAGTCACAAGCACCTCCCCTCACACACACCCCCAACACAAACTCCACAGAACCCACCTGGTAGAATGCAATGCCCCCATCCTAACACAAGATCCCACAAAGAACCACCACCCTGGGTTATGTTGTGTGAAGCACAGGGCCACTCTTGGGACTTTTAGCCAAACAACTGCCAGGACAACACTCCCAGCCATCCTGTCAGCACAGCCAGCCCACCCCACAGGGAAGCAGAGTCAAAAGGAAGGAAGCATGGGCATGCTGGGAAGGGGGTGGAAGCAATAGCATGATGGGAGTCGTAGTCACAGCTCTACATCCCCCACCACATGGCCCAGCAAGCTCACACTCACGCATGCACATCCCACAGAGAGTGGAAAGGCCCATCAAAGATGTCTGACACTGTTGCTGTGTCGTGTGGAGCACAAGGGCATGCTGGGTACTGCACACCAACCAACAGCAGGACACCACTGTCAGCCAACTTACCATTGCTCTCACACCCACACACACTGAACTCCCCACAAAAGCAAGTAAGTATGGGAATGCTGGGAAGTGGGGTGGAGGCAATAGCATGATGGGAGTCGTAGTCACAGACATAGCTCACCCCCACAACTGTCCCATCAACACCACCCTGAACCATGCTCACATCACAGGGAGTGGAGAAGGACTCAAAAGATGGCTGACACTGGCTACTGCTGTGGGGAGCACAAGGCCCTGCTGGCAACTGTGCACCAACAAACAGCAGGACACCACTGACTGACATCCTGAGAGACAACTTCCACTCCCTGCAATGCAAGCACGTTCCATGGTGGGATAACTGGCTGGCTGGGTGGGTGGGAAGGAGGACTTGCAGCACTGACCATAGTCACAAGCACCTCCCCTCACACCCCCCCAACACAAACTCCACAGAACCCACCTGGTAGAATGCAATGCCCCCATCCTAACACAAGATCCCACAAAGAACCACCACCCTGGGTTATGTTGTGTGAAGCACAGGGACACTCTTGGGACTCTTAGCCAAACAACTGCCAGGACAACACTCCCAGCCATCCTGTCAGCACAGCCAGCCCACCCCACAGGGAAGCAGAGTCAAAGGAAGGAAGCATGGGCATGCTGGGAAGGGGGTGGAGGCAATAGCATGATGGGAGTCGTAGTCACAGCTCTACATCCCCCACCACATGGCCCAGCAAGCTCACACTCACGCATGCACATCCCACAGAGAGTGGAAAGGCCCATCAAAGATGTCTGACACTGTTGCTGTGTCGTGGGGAGCACAAGGGCATGCTGGGTACTGTACACCAACCAACAGCAGGACACCACTGTCAGCCATCTTGCCATTGCTCTCACACCCACACACACTGAACTCCCCACAAAAGCAAGTAAGTAAGTATGGGAATGCTGGGAAGTGGGGTGGAGGCAATAGCATGATGGGAGTCGTAGTCACAGACATAGCTCACCCCCACAACTGTCCCATCAACACCACCCTGAACCATGCTCACATCACAGGGAGTGGAGAAGGACTCACAAGATGGCTGACACTGGCTACTGCTGTGGGGAGCACAAGGCCCTGCTGGCAACTGTGCACCAACAAACAGCAGGACACCACTGACTGACATCCTGAGAGACAACTTCCACTCCCTGCAATGCAAGCACGTTCCATGGTGGGATAACTGACTGGCTGGGTGGGTGGGAAGGAGGGCCGGCTGTCAACCAAACACAACCAATGCAGACCATGTTCACACCCCAAAAAATACATAGAAATGCCCAAATAATGCAGGACAATGTGCCACACCAATATCCACCCCTGACTGTGACGACTTAGGACAATGCAATGTACAGGCCCGCACCCAGAGGCACAGTCACAACTGTCATGTGTGTCAACCATTGATGCCTGCAGAAACATAACATACATTGTGTGTGTCTCCCAAAAACAGGTGATGATGGGGACACAGCAGCAGACGCTGAGGAGTCCCAGTCCCAGGCTCAAGAGGATGCGGAGCTCACTGGCGTCGTACAGCCTCTGTCCTCCTCGGACGAAGAAGACCAACCTGGCACATCCGGTGCAAGTCTACATGCAGCACCAGCAGGACCACCAGCTGCAGCACCAGCAGGACCACCAGCTGCACCCCTGCACCCACCCCTCCAACGACTGTCACCACAAATACCATCCCTGCCGACATGGACAGAACAAGGAGCAACACCAGCACATGGACCCTGGACCAACCTGGGGCCATGGACACCACCACCACCACCAACCCCCAAGGTGGACCAGGGTCATCTGTGCGTGCCACTGCACGCACTGCACATGTCAGCAGGGGTGGTGGGAGGGGTGGGAGACAGAGGTCGCTGCTTGCAGAGGTTGCTGGTGTGCATGATGACCCACAACTGGTACGCATAGCTGATGCGTACCAGTCCAGCACCGGAGAACTCAGCCAGGTAGTGGGGCTCCTCAGAGACATGAAACAGCAGCAGGCTGCCCATCATGCCCGCTTGGACTCCCACATGTCCCACGTGGAGTCCCACATGTCCCGCGTGGACTCACACATGTCCCGCGTGGAGTCCAAGTGGGATGCACTGCATGAGATGACGGCGGTGCACAGGGACATTTTACAATGCCTCCGCCAGATGAACAGCAACCAGTCCACACCTCCCTGTGTGCCAACAACATCTGGTGCCAAACAAACTGCAACTGCCACAGGGAGGGAGGATGACTCTGGTGGAGAGTCCCTGCACCGCAGCAGCCTGTACTTGAGGGCCCCCCCAAGAAGAGGGGTCGTCCGAGGAGGGGCAAGTGAGAGGCCGATGGCCAAGCGCAACTCCCAGGAAGCCTGAACCTGTTCTGGATGTTCACCTTTGTGCACAGACTGTTCACCCTGTTGACGGCAACACTACTCCCACACATTGCATGGGGAGTACAAGTTGGACCAATGTGTCAGACAACTGTGGCCCCGATACTGGGGATTCTGTCTACCAGGACTTTCAATTCACCTAGGAACTTCTGATTGCAAGATTTATGTACAGCGCTACCCATCCTATGCACTAATCACACAAATGTATCACAATAAACACACTAATACACCATACTTGCCTCTGTTGTGATTCCAACGTGGGTGCTGTTATGGGGATGATGAACTGCAAAATTACACTGTGTATGCGAACTGCAACAGCAAGGACAACACAGGCATGTGAGTAAAGGCAACGTGACACATATGAGGGAGACACACCACCAGGGCTACACAACACATACACACCTAGGCCATCTGACTCATTGCCTACACTGATGTTGCCAGGGAAGACGGTGCAATGCACAGACACCACACCCATTCCCAGTTGTAGTCAAGTAGCCCACAGGTGCAGTAAGCAAATGGCAGTCAAATGTGTGACCACAGACAACGCACATCACAAAGTGAAGCACAGGTTTATTACACAGTTGCAACATGTCGTAAGCACTACAGATGCAAGGTAATCCCACCTGGCAGCGGGCACACAGTCAACAACTGTAGACGGAAGGAAGTCCATGGGTGTGGCGCACATCACCTGTAGGGACACAACAGCTACCAGCCTGGAAGTGCAATCACGTCGTCGGTGGACACAGTTGACCAAACGAATCTGAAAGTACCCTGTGAAGGACAGTAATGACACACAGTCAAAAGCAATGGAGAACAGGACAGAACAGCAAAACTCATGCACAATACATGTTACAAGATACCCACCCAGAACCAAGTTAGCATGTCAACACTGTTGGGGAGTACAGCCCACCTGTAAGCACACATCGCAACACACATCCAGTCAAGTAGCCCATGGACACACTCCAACAGCACCAGAGCACCACCTACACATCATTCCAACTCACATCATTGACATGACACCTCAGGATACTCACATTCAGCTAAAGAAGTTGGTGATGAGCTGTGTGCGGACATCACCATCATCATCATCATCATCGTCACTGGCATCGTGGTCCAGGCCAGGATCCTCCACAGGTGGCGGATGTTGGTCATTATCATCCTGGATGAGAGGCAACTCCTTCCGCACTGCCAGGTTGTGGAGCATGCAGCAGACGATGATAATCTTGCACACTTTCGCAGGGGCATATGGGAGGGACCCTCCGGTCTTGTCCAGGCAGCGGAAGCGGCTCTTCAGGAGACCAAATGTCCGCTCAATCACTCTCCTGGTCCGACCATGTGCCTCATTGTAGCGCATCTGGGCTGGTGTCACAGGGTTCCTGAGGGGTGTCAGCAACCACAGCATGTTGGGGTATCCCGAGTCACCTACGGACAGACAAGTGCACATTAGCTGACTTGGACAAGTGGGCGGAATACTACAGATCAGATCACACACAATGGCACAAAGTCAGTACACACCGACAAGCCAGGCACGCTGGTTCTGCATCTGTGCCATCATCCTGGGGATGCGACTACTCCTCATCACAAAGGCATCGTGTGCTGAACCATGGAAACGGGCACACACATGTGTGATGGTCATGTCTGCAAGACACACCACCAGTGCATTGACCGAGTGGTAGTGCTTGCGGTTCCTGTAGGCCTGCTCCTGGGCCTGTGGTGGTACCAAAGCCACATGTGTCCCATCAATGGAGCCAATGACATGCGGCATCCTCCCCAGGGCATAAAAGTCACTCTTCACGTCAGTGAGTCGTCGCAGTCTAGGGAAATAGATGTACCGGTTCAGGAATAGCAACATTGCCGCCAAAACATCGCGGAGCACACGGCTCAACATGGTCTGTGACATCCCACCAGCAGTCGCCACAGTATGTTGGAAGGTACCGGTGGCAAAGAAGTGTAGGGCTGCCATCACCTTCACCTTGGGGGTCAGCGCTGTAGGATACGGCCGGCCAGGCTGCAAATGTGGGGACAACTGCACTGCCAAATCCTCAATCAGCTGCCTGGTGAAGCGGTACCGTCGGATGCTGTCCCGTTCCACCATCGTTGCCAGGTCTGGGAATGGTCGATGGACAGCAGGAGCCCTGCAGTGCAGAGGAGAAGTAAGCAAGATTGTCAGTCAGCCCACATATGCGGCATTGAACACACTCAATATCCCAACATACATCATTATGAGGCACAACTACATGAAGTGTGCAGTTCCGTAAGGACATGTATGGTACATACATGGCCAACATCTATCAACACGGTCCAACAGGTGGCATCAATTAGTCCCAGGTTGGCCCATTGGATATCATGAGGCCGTGTCACAGTTCCCATCTCCTGCTGCCGTGTCACAATCACCCCCCACAGTGACATGTGAGGACAGATGTGCCCCAGGCACCACAGCTCAACGACAGGTACATTCCCAGGGACCCTGTATTGCCACATGGACACTGGCATTACATGGAGTATCATGTATACACCACAGCAAAACAACCATGACCCCCACAGGTAGTGGTCCCACTTGCCACGGCAGGACAGACATGGACGTCTGTGACACACACACGCACAACATCAAAGTCCATGCACACACAACGTGGATGTGGAGACTGTCTCCCATTGTGCACATGAAATCAGAGACATTGTAAACACTACATGCACAAAGACTGTGGAGGACCATCACTATTGTGCCACTGGGACACCCTGGCTCAAACATACCGTCCCACATGGGACTCACGGGGTATGTGACATGACATACACATACACCACCGTGAAATGTGACCATGGCACATGCACAGATATGAACAGTTGCACATCACAGTGGTCATGTACACGTAACACCCAGGATCCTGTCCCCATTAACACGTGCACAGCCTGGGGGTGGCTGCCCACAGGTGACACCCACAGGACAACATGTACACCAACATACACACAATAGGAAATGCAGCCTTACATGCCTTATGATAAAGTTTGGACAGGCTGTCGTGATGTAGGTGTGCCCCTCACTCCCTGGGAGCTATCTGTGGCTGGCATATGTCCATCTGAGACAGGCATGCTGACATATGCCAGTCACATGTACAGTGATGCGTTGAACAGCAATGGACCGATCGGTGCCCCCGGCCAGCCCATTGCATTCAATGTGTGCGGGTACGCGTTGTACCCCTGTACGCGTTGTACTGCAATGGACCGATCGGTGCCCCCGGCCGGCCCATTGCATTCAATGTGTGCGGGTACGCGTTGTACCCCTGTACGCGTTGTACCTCTGTACGCGTTGTACTGCAATGGACCGATCGGTGCCCCGGCCGGCCCATTGCATTCAATGTGCGCGGGTACGCGTTGTACCCCTGTACGCGTTGTACCGGAATGGACCGATCGGTGCCCCGGCCGCCCATTGCATTCAATGTGTGCGGGTACGCGTTGTACCCCTGTACGCGTTGAACTGCAATGGACCGATCGGTGCCCCCGGCCGGCCCATTGCATTCAATGTGTGCGGGTACGCGTTATACCCCTGTACGCGTTGTACCCCTGTACGCGTTGTACTGCAATGGACCGATCGGTGCCCCGGCCGCCCATTGCATTCAATGTGTCGGGTACGCATTGTACCCCTGTACGCGTTGTACCGCAATGGACCGATCGGTGCCCCGGCCGGCCCATTGCATTCAATGTGTGCGCAGTGCGCGTTGTACCCCTGTATGCGTTGAACTGCAATGGACCGATCGGTGCCCCGGCCGGCCCATTGCATTCAATGTGCGCGGTACGTGTTGTACCCCTGTACGGCGTTGAACTGCAATGGACTGATCGGTGCCCCGGCCGGCCCATTGCATTCAATGTGTGCGGGTACGCGTTGTACCCCTGTACGCGTTGTACCGCAATGGACCGATCGGTGCCCCGGCCGGCCCATTGCATTCAATGTGTGCGGTACGCGTTGTACTCCTGTACGCGTTGAACTGCAATGGACCGATCGGTGCCCCCAGCCGGCCCATTGCATTCAATGTGTGCGGGTACGCGTTGTACCCCTGTACGCGTTGTACCGCAATGGACTGATCGGTGCTCCCGGCCGACCCATTGCATTCAATGTGTGCGGGTACGCGTTGTACCCCTGTACGCGTTGAACTGCAATGGACCGATCGGTGCCCCCGGCCGGCCCATTGCATTCAATGTGTGCGGGCACGCGTTGTACCCCTGTACGCGTTGTACCGCAATGGACCGATCGGTGCGCACCCATTGACAATGGGCTTGCCTGGCAACGGACGCGTTTTCGAATTTCGAACGAGTCGGTTGCTGGAAAATCAGTTGGTCACCCACAACAATGTTGCAAAATCATGTATGTCATGAAGTTGAAGATTTGAAGGATGCTGTGGGCGTGTTTTGGTGCTGCTATTCCATGGATTGGCCAGATTCAGAAGATGCAAATGACTTGGACCTATCACTTTGGACACAAGGGACAGTATCTGCCTCTCCAGCACATATATATTGCTGGATGTTCCCCTGAGAGCTCACTTGCCTGCACTACATGCTCCAGGACGACATCTGCCACTGCACTGCTGCTGTCTCTGCTCCTCTGGACCCTGCAATGGCACGTACTGTGGAGAGAGCCCCAGCCTTCAGCCTTGAAGAGAACCAGGCCCTGCTGGACAGCCTACTTCCACAGTACAGCAAGCTGTATGGGACACCAGGGGAGCAGGTGAGTGTTCTGTGCACTGCCTTTCTGAATGTGCATATTGTCTGACTAGCAAGGCTGAAAGTCTGCACGCCACTGGCTAGCAGGCTCACTGAGTAGTTGTCACCCCCATAGTGTGTAGTGACATGCACTGGACAGGTATGGTGCAGTGACAGTGCATTTGAACAAGGTTTTACTTCCCATGCAATGATACCATGTAGTGACGTCTGGCAAACTGTCCATGGGCAGCTTTGCACTGCCTGTGTACATCTTGTGCCCCTGTGATTGAGACATGTATATACAACTGTGTCATGCACGGATATGTTGCATGTGTAGTAATGGCCTTTTCACTTTATCATCCTGACAGGTTAATGCCCATCGGAAGCAGGAGATCTGGAAGGACATCGTCCGGGCTGTCCGGTCCGTGGGGGTCTGCAAGCGCAGGATCCGCAACTGCCAGAAGAGGTGGCAGGACCTTCGGGGCTGGACCCGGAGGATTGCACAGGTCCAGCTGAAGCTGTCGCCTCCTCGCAGGAGGGGCGGAACACGGACCCTGACCCCCCACATGCTCCAGATCCTGGCGGTGGTGTTTCCAGACCTGGATGGGCAGCTGAAGGCCAGACAGCAGCAAGGAGGGGTGAGTCAAAGACTGCACTGTGAACTCTGTATTACATGCTTTGTGCCCTCCTCTGGCCTGGTTCAACTGCCACAGTGCAGCAGTCATGTTGTCCAGGAGCCATGTCCCTCTATTGTGCACTGCCCACTGCTCATCTGATACCCAGGTGTGGCCCTTACATTCAGGGAATTGTGTCACTTGGGACTGTGTCCTTGCAGTTTGCTTCACTAAAGGTGGGGGACAGCATCTGTTTCCCTAACTCTGTTGTGGGCATCATGGGTGGGTCCATTGTTCACACAACGCCTGTGTTCGGACATGTAATCTGCGTGTTGCTTTGATATGCGGTCCACTTGCTGAGCTGAGCCACCACATGTGCCTGGGGTATGTGGCACACGCCCATGCAGCGGGTGGGTACAATGTTTGGGCCCCAGGAGTGTGCAGATTACGTGTGTCACACATACATAGCCAGCTATCCACTGTCCAGGGCTCATCCCTCATTCATGTGGAGCAGGACAGTCATGCCTACTCCAGGCCATGCAATGCACTCTGTACTCACACTCCCGTGTATCAGCTGACACATTGTGCGCAGTGATTTGACCCCTCAGGTGTCTGCCTCTGTGTCAGTGTGCTGTGGATTAGTTGCCAGGACTGCTGGGGTGTTTCTTGGTAGGGGCTCAGCATGCCCCTGGAGATGTGACCATAGGAGACGATACTTGTGTGTCACATAGGTGTTTGATCAGCTGCCCGTGCAGACTGGGGTATGCGAATGTGAAGTTCAGGCAGCTGTTCCCCATTCACAGCAGATTGTGAGGGGCTCAGGTTCAGAGGGTAGTGTCACAGGTCTCCCATATGTCCAATAGGTATGACCTGGACAGATGAGGGTTAAGATGATGTGTTGTGTGGGGGATGTACATGTGCACTTGTGCAGCTCCAGGACTTGCATTCCCCATGACCTACTATTGTGACACAGTGCATAGTGTTGTTGTCTGGCTGCCAAGTCATACATCACTGAGACAGTGATGTATGACTTAGCAGTCATGCCTCTGCCATGGCATGTGTCAACTTATTGGTGGTCCTGCAGGGGAGTGACATGTGCTACATGCACACCATTGTGGCGATGGCTATCAGGACATGGGTGCATCATGGTGTCTGTCGCTGGTATGCATCACATGCATTTCCTATTTGACTCTGGGCATCCCTTTCATCCGGAAACCTGTACTGACTCAGTGGCAAGAGCTGTGATGTGTGCATGTCCACATGCCACACCGTGTCCTCTGCACTGTCCAACTACTGTGTACTTGGTGCATGTGTCCACACTGGAGTGTTGCAATCCAACAGACACCAGACAGATGGGTGCAAGGCCATGTGGGATGTGAGTGCCATGCTTGGCATCAGACTGACAATTGGCTTCTCCTGTTCAGTTAGGGCACTTTTAGCAATGTACAACTAATGATGCCAGGGCTTGCTCTGTAATGTGCTGTGCTCACAGTGGTGTGTGCGTTTGGTGCAGGTGACTGATGTCTGTCTGTTTCCCCATTGTTTGCAGATACATCCACGGCCACGGAAGGGGACAGCTCCACGGACCAGGAGGAGCCAGAGAGCCAGACTGGGTCAGCAGCCGAGGAGTGGTCGGAGGGACCCAGTGGCACGGAGGGCGAGGGAGCCACACAGAGGAGTCCTCAGCACCATCCACCTCAGCTGAGGACCAGAGCAACTCGGAGGATGACTCCCTTATGGAGGCGGGTGTCAGCAGCCACCACACCCCAGCTAGTGTTGCTGTCCCAGCCACCACCAGCACCACCACCGCCCTCCCATCGGCTCCCATTCCCCAGGTCCGTGGAGGCTCCCATGTTCGGGAGCGTGTCTCCTTTGGGCCAGGCACCGCACCCCCTGCCCCTGTGTCCCCTGCTGCCCTGAGTGAGGAGTCTGTGTACCTCCTTCGCCAGCTCCATGTAGGGCAGACAGCCATGCTGAGTGTCCTCCATGCGCACACCGCTCTGTTGACTCAGCTGGTGTCGTTCATGGAGGGCATCTCATCGGGCATGTCTGACCTACAGAGGGGCAATAGGTCCATGGACTCCTCCCTGACGGCAGCAGTGTCCCTCCTCAGACAGTCCCTCACCCCTCCTGCCTCTGCTCCATCCACACTCCCCAGCACCTTACCCGTCCCAAGCACACACACACCGGCACAGGCACACACCAGCACACACACGCCCAGCACACAGACACACACGCCACAAACAAAACGCACACGCACGCACAGTCAGGGGACTGAAACCAGACTCACAGGGGATGGGGCCCTGGTACACACACACGCATCCACGGGCACTGCGCAGTCCTCAGTTGCCTCTCCCTCCAAAACACCCTCCCTTGCCTCACCTGCAACCCCAAAGACCCAGCGCCTCTTCCTCAGTGACCTCGGCCTCTTCCCCTCCGATCCAGCTGCTCCAGCATCCAGGGGAAGAGGAAGCCCCCACACGGAGCAGAGTGCCCCTCGCCCCGGACACCCTCCCCCAGGCGCAGACAGACTGAGGCCCCCACCCGCAAGTCCCCCGGAGTGGTAAGAGCAAGACCCCGCCGCCGCCCTGCAGCTCAAGCACCAGGTCTCCTTCCTCCATCCCTCAGGCCCCCACTCCACAGGTGCCCCCACCACACCCTGCCCCAGGTTCCCCCACCCACAGATATACCATCCCCAAGAGGATCCGGCCTTCTCCCCTGCCACTTGCTCTCCCGGCACCACACCCCCGCTGCGCTTGTCTGTGCCACTGATGTGGTGAGGGTGTCCTCCCCCTCTGTCCAGCCCACCTTGCCTGTTCCCCATTCTCCTCCCTGGTGGTAGGCACTGCAGTGGAGTCCACTACCACCCTGTCTGACTTGGGCACTGCAGTGGCGGACCTGTCCACTCCATCTGCAGGGTCCACTGCAGTCGTGCCGGCACCCACAACATCTGAGCCATGCCCCCTAGTTGTGCCGGCACACACCATGTCAGACACCTCCACTGCAGTTGTCAGTGGCACTCCAGCACCCACCACCCCTTCCCTGCTTCCTCCTGGTGAGCCCTGATCCTGTCCCTGCGGTGCCTGGCCTACCCCCCGGTTGCTCCTCCTAGTGGATTGTCCCTGGTTTTGTGCAGGCATGTGTAGGGTGGCATCTGCCACTGTCACCCACTTGTGACTTTGTTGATGGACTGGCCATTGGCCTTTGTTTATTTTCTACCGGACTTCTACTTTTAATGCCACATATGCTGAATAAAGCAACTTTCTGTTCTCTAGTGCTTTTGCTTCTGATGTACATGATGTTGATGATGCTAACCATGCCCTTGCTGCAGTGATGGTGATATTTGGTCTCATGATAATGAAGTGTTACTGTGCAGGAACCCATGTGGTCCAGGGGAATGTGTCCTATCCTGTGGTGTATCCATGTCATCCATAGCAGCATCTGAGGGTGTCATGTGTTCAGTATTTGGCAATGGGATTTCCTACTTAGATTGCCTATTTCACATCTATGGCTTCCACCCCTGCACATCTGTTGTGCCTGCCATTGTTCAATTCGTCTACTTCCCTGACCGTGTGGCCATCTCCAGTGGACATGCAGGTTTGGGCATCAATGGGGAAGGACTCATCTGTGTTGTCAGTGCAACATTGCTATACAAGTGTGTTGGATCTGTGCTGATGATTCCGTTGGCACTTCCATTACCAGGCTGATGTGACGGGAGCCCTCATTTGGTATTAATTGTTGATTGTGTGCCCAAGTGCTCAGCTGACATGATGGGGCCCTACTGAGGCAACATATGGCACAGCTTTCCTCACACAGGAGTGGAGTCCCCTCATGGCAGTGTGTACTCCTGTGACATTGCCTGCGCCCAAGGTGTGTGTTGTATGTGCATGTCTGTGTGTTCACTTCCGTTTAGCTGTGCATGCTGTGATCCCTAGTGTTGTACCTGTTTGTGATGCTAGCTGAGTTGACCTATGTTCCCCCAAAGTCTTCTCCCTGGGTTCTCTGTGATGTGGGTGCATGGCACATTACTGGTCATCAGGGTGTCACCCATAGGTGTGTTTGCTGTCAGGGCTGAGTTTGTGTGCAGACGCAGATGGGTCACAGTCAGGTTTCCCCTTGGCACTTGTTGTTTGCCCCTGTCATGTGATTTCCAGTTTGTGTTATCTTTCAGTGATTGTGACACGTTGTGTGTGTGACTGCTGGCACTCCTCAGGGTCCGGGCTGCAATGTTGGTTGTTGTCTATGTGTGTTCTTTGTGGGTGACCTTGGCTTCTTCATTGGTGTGTGACTGTGATCCCATTGGTTGGTGTGGTATTGCCGTCATGTCCATGTACAGCGTAGTGTGCAGTGTGTCAGACATTCAGGAGTCTTGTTGAGTGGCCATGTGTGATGTGTTTCTGCACCTTGGTTCCCACCCACCACCCTGGAATAGTCATGGGTGCATGTGCAATGTCACCAGTGCATGTGTGCTTCACTGCTGCACATTGTTGGAGGTCGAGGGGTGTGGTGTTGAGTGTGTGCAGATGAGAGTTGTTGCCCGGCTAGGCCCCTGCCTCCATGTTGGCCTTGGCTTACTGGCCATGCTGTTTGATTTGTGCTTGTGTAGGTGTGATGGTAGTTAGTTGCTCAGGACACATGACTGTGGTTCACAGTGTGAACCACATTTAGCTTTGTCATCACAGTGGGATTGTAATGCAGCCCAGGGTCACCACATTGTGGGGGCCCTGGGGGTGGTGCTGTGGTGTGTCTGTGTCTTGCTGTGTCAGTTGCTGTCCCTACGTGCCTGTGTGACATGTGTGATTTGTGCTCCCTCTCATCTGACAATGCCTGCTTGCCCACATAGGGGATTTGGATCCATGAGTTACCTTTGTGTGGCACTGTATGCACATCTGTATGATTGGTATTCAGGGCTCCTCATGTGTTGTGTGGTTGCCTGGGGACACTGGCACCCCCCTCACCTGTTGTGTATGATGTGCAGTGTGGGTCTGCCTGTTTGTGTTTGTGCATCTGCACCACTGCATTGGCATATCTTGGGTGTGCCATTGGCTGTATGTAGTTTGGTGGGTTTCCCCTGCTGTCCCTGGGACTCCTAGGTCATCGGTCAGCACAATGATCATGGTTTGTGTGTCCCATTGCTGCCATGGTATGGTATCTGTTCACCTCACATCTGCAGTCTCCACAGGGTATCTGCATTTGTGTGCCCATTGGTGCAAATATGTGGGTCTGCATTCTGATGGTCACTTCTGTCATTGTGTCATTGATGATTGTTGACGGTGTCAGCCCCCATGGGTGTTGTTTATCTGCACATGGCCAAAGGTATGTCTTATTTGCACTGCAGTATTTGGCTCCCCCAATTTATGTTGCAATGGGACACATACACTACTTTGCCACTGATGTGTTTGTTGTTCTGTGACCAGGAATCATCCATGCAGTTTGGCAGTTGCACCTCTTTCTTTGTCAACACTTACCTTTTGGTCACTGTGATGATGGGGGTTTGGACCCCATTGCCACAATGTTCAAAATGTGCTTCAGCTATGGACCCCACACTTACATTTTGGTCACTGTGATGATGGGGGTTTGGACCCCATTGCCACAATGTTCAAAATGTGCTTCAGCTATGGACCCCACACTTACATTTTGGTCACTGTGATGATGGGGGTTTGGACCCCATTGCCACAATGTTCAAAATGTGCTTCAGCTATGGACCCCACACTTACATTTTGGTCACTGTGATGATGGGGGTTTGGACCCCATTGCCACAATGTTCAAAATGTGCTTCAGCTATGGACCCCACACTTACCTTTTGGTCACTGTGGTGATGGGGGTTTAGACCCCATTGCCACAATGTTCAAAATGTGCTTCAGCTATGGACCCCACACTTACATTTTGGTCACTGTGATGATGGGGGTTTGGACCCCATTGCCACAATGTTCAAAATGTGCTTCAGCTATGGACCCCACACTTACATTTTGGTCACTGTGATGATGGCGGTTTGGACCCCATTGCCACAATGTTCATAATGTGCTTCAGCTATGGACCCCACACTTACATTTTGGTCACTGTGATGATGGGGGTTTGGACCCCATTGCCACAATGGTCATGGCCTGCTTGCATTGTGGGTGCCACACACATATATGTGTGGCACATGTGCTAGGGGGTCACATTGTATGTTCAAAGCTTGCCATTGTTTTACCAGAAAATCTCTATTTGAATTACTAACTGAAAACCATTATAGGTACTCAAGGTACATATAAAGTCAAGCTTAGTATCAATAAGTTCTACTGAACTTAGAGCTGTGTGCCAAGGGATAGCACACCCTTTCCACAGCTCAAGCTAGGATCAGTAGGCCACAAACTAGTGTAGGTAGTACAACACTGCACAACACTAGAATGTCCTTAAAGGGTGGACCCAGTGGATCCACTCAGCCTCAGTATAAGGACATGGCTTTCTCTGACTTGAGAGCCATGTGTGTTGAAAGACACCTGAAGCTAGGACAGAGTCCCTCAACACTACACCTGATAGATCTGCTGACAGCAGATGACCTTAGATTGGCTTTAGGAGCTAAAGGGTCTGAATCAGTGGGTGGGTCAGTCATAGTATCTGGGTCAGATGATGAAAATCAGAATGACCAAGACTCTGTGATTGAAGGGCCAGGCTTCAAGGGGCCTGAAAAGGACAGAGGAATTCTCCCTAAGAGAACTGACAGAGAGGAGGAGAGGCACAGATCCCCTTCCAGGGAATCTGACCACTCTTATCACTCTGGCAGAGAATTTGTACAGCAGAGGAGCTCATACTTTTCCTTAAGAGACCTCCTCTGAGAGAAGGTGCAAACTGCTCCAGTATGAGGAAGCCAAAGTGGCCCTCAGAACCAAGCAGTTGGCACTGGATAGGGAAGCCCTGGAGATCCAGAGAGCTTCTAGAAGAGAGGGGTTAGAACCCCTGGTGGCAGCAACAGTGTCCCTAGAGGCAGAGAATATATTCCTGACCATAGGAACCTGAGCAAGGTTGTTCCTCCCTACCAGAGTGGGGATGATATCCACAAGTGGATAACTGCTATGGAGAGGGCCTGTAGAGTACAGCAGGTCCCCAAAAGCAGTGGGCAGCAATCTTGTGGCTCTCCTTTTCAGATAAAGGAAGAGACAAGCTCCTCACTGTTAGAGAGGAGGATGCTGATGATTATGAGGTCCTGAAGAGTGCACTGATAGATGGGTTTGGCTTAACCACTGAGCAGTACAGGTTGAAGTTCAGAGATACCCAGAAGGCACAGACTCAGGACTGGACTGACTTTGTAGATTGTGCATCCAAGGCCCTGGAGGGTTGGCTGGTTGGCAGTAGGGTTACTGATTTCAAAGGATTTTATAATCTAATGATGAGAGAACAGATCCTTAATAATTGTCAAAACCAGCTTTACACCAGTACCTGGTGGACTCTGATCTGACCTCTCCCCAAGAATTGGGAAAGAAGGCAGACAAATGGGTCAGAACCAGGGTAAGGCCTAAGAATCAGGGTGGTGACCACAAGAAAGATTCTACCAAGTCCGAAGAGAAAGGTGGGGATAAATCTAAGGATAAGTCCACTACAGGGCCCCAAAAGTCCTCTTCTGGGGGTGGGTCCCAAACTCCTTCCTCTCCTGAAAAGAAACCCTATTGCCATGTCTGTAAAAAGCCTGGGCACTGGAAATCTGATCCCAGTTGTCCCAGGATTGGCAATAAAGAAAATGTTCCTCCAACAACTACTACCACCCCTCCTGGTACTACCAGTAGTAATCCTCCAGTTGGGAGTAGTGCACCCAAAAGTTAGGTGCTTTTGCAAGAGGAACAGAGGTGGGCCCTAGTTTAGACAGGACCCCCTCAACAGACTCCTCAGATTCTGATGGTGGTATAGGATTTGCCACCTTTACCGTGGGTCCCACAGCATTGGGCAGGTACAGACTGGAGCCAATAATTAATGGTCAGAAAGCTGTGGCATTTAGGGACACAGGGGCTAGTGTCACCATGGTGGCAGGGAAACTAGTCCCCCTCACCAGCTTTTACCTGAGTTTAAATACCAGGTGACCAACATTGATGGTGTCAGAACAGAGCACCCCATGGCCATAGTCAATCTCAGCTGGGAGGGGGTCACAGGCCCAAAAAGAGTGGCAGTGTCCCCAACCTTACCTGTAGATTGCCTGATGGGCAATGATCTGGAAATTTCAGCCTGGGCTGAAATTGAACACCAAACCCATCTGAGGATGTTGGGTGTCCCTGTAAAGGTTAGTGGGGCTGTGATGGCCACAGCCCCAGCCCAAGATTTTGGAGAGATGGAGCCTGGAAGAATGGCCCACTCTCCCCAGAAGAGAGCACAAGGGTTGAAGAAAAGTCTTCTTCCCTCCAGACAGTAGGTAAGGGTCAGCCTCCTCAGGGAACTGACCCTACCCCTAGCGAAGGAACTGCCACAGAGGTAGTCAGGCCTGGCCTGGCCCCACCCCTGATGGCAGAGGACCCTTCCAAGGTGGTACCCAGTCTGGAGCAGGTAAACTGCCCCTCTCTACCCTGCCTCAGTCAGCCCAGGGCTGCAGAGGTCAGGGAGGTCAGTGGACCCCCCAGGGCCCCCTGTCCAGAGGAACCCCCCCATCAGCAGATTAGGGGCACCCAGTCTAGTAGCCCTAGCCAGGTGAAAATTCCTCAACCCACTGAGGGATCCCCCATACCTTTATGTAGGGACCTCCCCGAGAAGGATTCAGTTAGGCAAGGGCAAACCTGGGACCAAAAGGTTCCAAACATGCCATGTCCCTCCAGTGTTCCATCCAAAGGGACCCAACCCCCAGCTGTAGGCAGTCAAAGGTTGACCCTTAGAGCAAAGTGCAACTCAGTCATGGAAAGACAGGCATACATGGTGACCAGTGATCTGAGGAAGCTGAGGCCAACCTTCCTAGGGCCTCACTTCCCTACTCAGACACCCCACCAGCCTTGTACTTTACCAAAGCACACCAGAGGTAGTGATTCCCCATGGTGGAGACCCTCTCATACCCTTAGGGTGAGGGATTGCTTAGTGGACCATAAGACAGGGGGCAAACATGCTAGTGCAGGTGCTTCCTTATATGACCACTTAATCAATAAAGGCTCAACTGGTCAAGGTTAGCCTTATCTCCTTTCGTTTGGGGGGTTATGTAGGAAGGTGGAATCTGACTATATGATTGCCCCCACTTTTTCCTGGTGTTTTGCTGGTTTATGACTTAGTTGGACTGGGACCCTGCTATTCAGGGCCCCAGTCTATCTGCTCTCTCTAAACGACATGGAGTTCACTCTAGGTGCACTAGTGATTGGATACTGTGGTGCCTTATGAGTCCCTAGTATATGGTACCTTAGGTACCAAGGGCATAGGTACTTCACAGGCCTACCAGGGGCTGCAGCATGTATTATGCCACCCCTGGGAAGCAGACTAAATCTGACACCACAGGCCTGCTACTGCAGCCTGGGTGAGGTGGTGCTAGCACTCCTCACTGAGATATAGGTTTCCTATATCTCTCCTGCACACACATATAAACCTATCAGTCACCCCTAAGGCAGGCCCTATCAATCCTGAGGGCAGGGTGCTTGGCTTCTATGTGAGGGGGTGCCTCTGCCTGAGCAGGGCCCCTCTGCAGCTCTCAGAGTCTATTCTCTGGTGCTGTTTGTGGATGCGGTTAAACCATATACTATTTAAGTGCATTATATCCTCGCGGTAAATGCTAACTTTGGAATGGCTGCATCAAAACATGTCGTGTTTGGTGTCAAACATCTTGGCGGCGGGGGTAGCATTCCACCCTTCTAGAGGGATAAGACATGTACCTGCTGTGGAAACGCGGTAGAATCCTGAAGAGCCCTGGCATCACAAAATGGATGCCTCCAGTCACAGACACTGGGCTGCCCTCCTGCTGATGACCGAAACTCACAGTGGAGGAAGCCCAACAATAGGCATCCTGTCACAGGGAGGTGTAACCACCTCCCAGACAGGGTTTAGTGTATTGGGGCTGGGTGGGTGCACTCTTAGAGTGCTTTGAAGTCCTGCACTGGGGGAGCAGAAGGCTCCTCTGTGCATATGCCAGTTCAAACCGGCTCAGGGGCTACCTGCCCCTGCTCTGGCGCGAAACTGGACAAAGGGAAGTGGGTGTAGCCTCCCCTCCCTTGACCCTCCCATAGGTGGGGTCATAGAGCTAGTCCATCCCCTCTTTTTAGTATAAGAAGGGGAACCCTTGAACTTGCTAGTTAGATAACCCCTGGACGACGCTCTACAGAAGAATCCTGGCCCTTCGAGGTTCCACTACCTTTGGAAGACAGAAGAATCTCCCTTGGAGTCAAGGAGTGACTCCCCTGCTTGGCAGGCACCAAAAACGACAACGACGGTCGCAAACTACGCCACTCCCGCCGGAGTCCGAAGTCCCTGCAGCCCAAGAAGTGGATTTCCTGACTTCTCCAAGGCCATCGTGAGTCCCCAGCGAAGCTGAGGCAAGTGGACCCCACGAGTGACGAGGAACCGCGACCCCTGGGTACCATGCACTATTGTCAAGTGCAACCCCGTCACAACATTCTACAAACTTGTGCTTTGGACCACGTGTGGTCCCGACCTCCAGCAGGAACCCTCCGAAGATCAGAGGCCTACACCTTCGCGAGTGACCGTGGGCCCCTGTTGAGTGATTCCGCCCGAGGTGTCTTCGCGATCCCTTGCCAGCTGGCTCGTGGGTCCCCAGAAGACTTCTTAAAGAAACCAAAGGGCTCTCCTGGTTGCTCCAGGCCTGTCCTGACTTACCCTCGCTGGGTGAGTCCCTCAGACCTTGCTGGTCTGTGCCATCGACTTTTCTTCATCTCCCCGAGACTTGCTGTTGCCAAGGCTTGTTGGCTCCGATCGAGTTGCCGACACCGCAGTAAGCTGCAGAATTCGTGGGACACCCAGAATCCAGCTCCTGGTTGTCATCGACGCCTCCTGGACCTCGTGGCTGAAGAGTCAAGGCACCCGCAACTGACCTGAATCAACCGACGACGGTGGGCATCCATCTTCCTTGCCCCGAGTCACTGCCAAGTGACTTTGAACACTGTCCCCTCTGCTTTCAGGTCATCCTTCTTCAGAATCCAGGCTTGGATTCCACCGGACACTTCTTCAGCTCCCGCAAGCAGCAAGTCTTCTTTGTTCGCCATTGAAAACGACGCCGCGACCCGACACCAAAGGACACCTATGCACCCGGCTTCCCTGGGTGAGGTAACTCCAGCACTACGGTGCTCCTGTGGGTGTGGGCCCTAGAACTACTTACCCTGTAAGTGACTTGCTTGTAGGTTCTCCCGAAGTATCCTAGAACTCTTAATTTCCAACCGTGACTTGCCCCATTGAAGTCAACGGCGATCCGCGCCTGTGTATCCACACTGCACGCATCCCCCGTGGGTCCTTTACTTACCTGCCTTGGGTGGCTTCGTGAGGCCCCAG
The DNA here is from genome assembly GCA_963921515.1 of Calotriton arnoldi. Lineage (NCBI taxonomy): Eukaryota > Metazoa > Chordata > Amphibia > Caudata > Salamandridae > Calotriton > Calotriton arnoldi. The sequence goes on from CAWUFW010014151.1 coordinate 149,090, forward strand.
CACTTCTGAAGGCCCTAGGCCTTGTCTCCCTGCAAGTCGTTGTTGCTAAGTCCCTTTTTTAGTATATGGTCTGGTACGCCCCTAGGGCCCCAGCCATATTTTGTGCTTAACTTATTGTGAAACGTTGATTTGTGCATATGTTTGTCTTCTAATCTCATAAAGAGATTAGTAGAGAGTTATTTAGAAATAAATACATATATATTTGATATATATACCTGTGTGGTGTCTTTTCATTTGGTGATTCAAGAGATTATATGGTAAAACAAGCTGCTTTACATTCCTTCAAGACTTAGCCTGAAGGCTGCTCTCCACAGCTACCACTAGGATAGCTTTCTTTAAAAGGTTGTCTTAAACCTATATACCATAAGAGTCGATTTGCCCTGGTGCAAGGTGTCCACTTTAATTAGTGAACATCATATACCAGGCCACCTTCTCACATTGGGGGGATGTCTTCTTCTTGCATTCCCTAGGTTGTGGTGTGCTGGTTGTGTCATGCATTGTCCATCCTATGAGTGGGGGTGGTAGTAGTGGTAGGCATCCAGCGCCCCCTGGCTGAGGGTGGTAGTAGTGGTAGGCATCCAGCCCCCCCTGGCTAAGGGTGGAGGTAGGCATCCAGCCCCCCTGGGTGAGGGTGGTAGTAGTGGTAGGCATCCAGCCCCCCTGGGTGAGGGTGGTAGTAGTGGTAGGCATCCAGCCCCCTGGCTAAGGGTGGTAGTAGTGGTAGGCATCCAGCCCCCTGGCTGAGGGTGGTAGTAGTGGTAGGCATCCAGCCCCCTGGTTGAGGGTGGTAGTAGTGGTAGGCATGCAGCCCCCTGGCTAAGGGTGGTAGTAGTGGTAGGCATCCAGCCCCCTGGGTGAGGGTGGTAGTAGTGGTAGGCATCCAGCCCCCCTGGGTGAGGGTGGTAGTAGTGGTAGGCATCCAGCCCCCTGGCTAATGGTGGTGGTTGGCATCCAGCCCCCCCTGGGTGAGGGTGGTAGTGGTGGTAGGCATCCAGCCCCCCCTGGCTGAGGGTGGTAGTAGTGGTAGGCATCCAGCCCCCCTGGCTAAGGGTGGTGGTAGGCATCCAGCCCCCCTGGGTGAGGGTGGTAGTAGTGGTAGGCATCCAGCCCCCCTGGCTAAGGGTGGTAGTGGTGGTAGGCATCCAGCCCCCCTGGGTGAGGGTGGTACTAGTGGTAGGCATCCAGCCCCCCTGGCTAAGGGTGGTAGTAGTGGTAGGCATCCAGCCCCCCTGGCTGAGGGCGGTAGTAGTGGTAGGCATCCAGCCCCCTGGGTGAGGGTGGTAGTAGTGGTAGGCATCCAGCCCCCTGGCTAAGGGTGGTAGTAGTGGTAGGCATCCAGCCCCCCTGGGTGAGGGTGGTAGTAGTGGTAGGCATCCAGCCCCCCTGGGTGAGGGTGGTAGTAGTGGTAGGCATCCAGCCCCCCTGGCTAAGGGTGGTGGTTGGCATCCAGCCCCCCCTGGGTGAGGGTGGTAGTGGTGGTAGGCATCCAGCCCCCCCTGGCTGAGGGTGGTAGTAGTGGTAGGCATCCAGCCTCCCCTGGGTGAGGGTGGTAGTGGTGGTAGGCATCCAGCCCCCCCTGGGTGAGGGTGGTAGTAGTGGTAGGCATCCAGCCCCTCCTGGCTAAGGGTGGTAGTAGTGGTAGGCATCCAGTCCCCCCTGGGTGAGGGTGGTAGTAGTGGTAGGCATCCAGCCCCCCCTGGCTAAGGTTGGTGGTTGGCATCCAGCCCCCCCTGGGTGAGGGTGGTAGTGGTGGTAGGCATCCAGCCCCCCCTGGCTGAGGGTGCTAGTAGTGGTAGGCATCCAGCCACCCCTGGCTGAGGGTGGTAGTAGTGGTAGGCATCCCGCCCCCTGGGTGAGGGTGGTAGTAGTGGTAGGCATCCAGCCCCCTGGCTGAGGGTGGTAGTAGTGGTAGGCATCCAGCCCCCCTGGGTGAGGGTGGTAGTAGTGGTAGGCATCCAGCCCCCTGGGTGAGGGTGGTAGTAGTGGTAGGCATCCAGCCCCCCTGGCTAAGGGTGGTGGTTGGCATCCAGCCCCCCTGGGTGAGGGTGGTAGTGGTGGTAGGCATCCAGCCCCCCTGGCTGAGGGTGGTAGTAGTGGTAGGCATCCAGCCCCCTGGGTGAGGGTGGTAGTGGTGGTAGGCATCCAGCCCCCTGGCTAAGGGTGGTGGTAGGCATCCAGCCCCCCTGGGTGAGGGTGGTAGTAGTGGTAGGCATCCAGCCCCCCTGGGTGAGGGTGGTAGTGGTGGTAGGCATCCAGCCCCCCTGGGTGAGGGTGGTAGTAGTGGTAGGCATCCAGCCCCCTGGCTAAGGGTGGTAGTAGTGGTAGGCATCCAGCCCCCCTGGGTGAGGGTGGTAGTAGTGGTAGGCATCCAGCCCCCCTGGGTGAGGGTGGTAGTAGTGGTAGGCATCCAGCCCCCTGGCTAAGGGTGGTAGTAGTGGTAGGCATCCAGCCCCCCTGGGTGAGGGTGGTAGTGGTGGTAGGCATCCAGCCCCCCCTGGCTCAGGGTGGTGGTAGGCATCCAGCCCCCCCTGGCTGAGGGTGGTAGTAGTGGTAGGCATCCAGCCCCCCTGGGTGAGGGTGGTAGTGGTGGTAGGCATCCAGCCCCCCTGGCTAAGGGTGGTAGTAGTGGTAGGCATCCAGCCCCCTGGCTAAGGGTGGTAGTAGTGGTAGGCATCCAGCCCCCCTGGGTGAGGGTGGTAGTGGTGGTAGGCATCCAGCCCCCTGGCTAAGGGTGGTGGTAGGCATCCAGCCCCCTGGCTGAGGGTGGTAGTAGTGGTAGGCATCCAGCCCCCCTGGGTGAGGGTGGTAGTAGTGGTAGGCATCCAGCCCCCCTGGGTGAGGGTGGTAGTAGTGGTAGGCATCCAGCCCCTCCTGGCTAAGGGTGGTAGTAGTGGTAGGCATCCAGCCCCCTGGGTGAGGGTGGTAGTAGTGGTAGGCATCCAGCCCCCTGGGTGAGGGTGGTAGTAGTGGTAGGCATCCAGCCCCCTGGCTAAGGGTGGTAGTAGTGGTAGGCATCCAGCCCCCCTGGGTGAGGGTGGTAGTGGTGGTAGGCATCCAGCCCCCTGGGTGAGGGTGGTAGTAGTGGTAGGCATCCAGCCCCCTGGCTAAGGGTGGTAGTGGTGGTAGGCATCCAGCCCCCCTGGGTGAGGGTGGTAGTAGTGGTAGGCATCCAGCCCCCTGGCTAAGGGTGGTAGTAGTGGTAGGCATCCAGCCCCCTGGCTAAGGGTGGTAGTAGTGGTAGGCATCCAGCCCCCCTGGGTGAGGGTGGTAGTGGTGGTAGGCATCCAGCCCCCTGGCTCAGGGTGGTGGTAGGCATCCAGCCCCCCTGGCTGAGGGTGGTAGTAGTGGTAGGCATCCAGCCCCCCTGGGTGAGGGTGGTAGTGGTGGTAGGCATCCAGCCCCCCTGGCTAAGGGTGGTAGTAGTGGTAGGCATCCAGCCCCCTGGCTAAGGGTGGTAGTAGTGGTAGGCATCCAGCCCCCCTGGGTGAGGGTGGTAGTGGTGGTAGGCATCCAGCCCCCTGGCTAAGGGTGGTGGTAGGCATCCAGCCCCCTGGCTGAGGGTGGTAGTAGTGGTAGGCATCCAGCCCCCCTGGGTGAGGGTGGTAGTAGTGGTAGGCATCCAGCCCCCTGGGTGAGGGTGGTAGTAGTGGTAGGCATCCAGCCCCTCCTGGCTAAGGGTGGTAGTAGTGGTAGGCATCCAGCCCCCCTGGGTGAGGGTGGTAGTAGTGGTAGGCATCCAGCCCCCTGGGTGAGGGTGGTAGTAGTGGTAGGCATCCAGCCCCCTGGCTAAGGGTGGTAGTAGTGGTAGGCATCCTGCCCCCTGGGTAGGGGTGGTGGTGCGCATTCAGGCCCCTGTGTGCATATGTGGCATTGGTGATGGGCATCCCGCCCCTATGGTGCTGCTCTTGCTGGTGTAAGTATATTCTGCATCCCTCTGTGTGTGTGTGATGTGTCGTGTACGTGTTGTATGTGTTTTGTGGTTGGTGTCTGGCTTACCTTCTGCGCCGTACGCGTCCGTGCCTGTACCGGTAGTAAATGTAGAATATTGGTATGATCGGGACGAAGGGATTCATGGTTGGTTCGTGTCGTTCGTCCTTCTCGTTGCTTCGCGTCGTCCTCGTCACTTCGCCTCGTCCTCGTCGCTGGCGTGTTCGTCTCGTAGCCGTGGATCGTGTTGTGGCGCGAATCGGAGCTTATGTGCGCCTCTCCCGGATGCTTTGACGTGCCGTGCGTAGCGACGGGTTCGGCGCGTACGGAAAGCGCTTCGTACTCGTTCGGCCGGACGGAGCTGCATTTTTCCTTCCGTGCGACTCGATTCGGCGTTTCCGGATTCGCCTCGGTCGGGGAACAGGACCTGGTTTGGGTGAGTACGGCTCGGCCGGATTCTGTGCTGTTGTGCGCATCGTTCTTACTCGTTCGGTGTGCTGTACGGATCGGTCGGGAAACAGGCTTTCGCACGGCTTTTTTCCCGACCGAATGCTATTGGGTGCGCCTCCGACCGAGATCGGAATCGGCCCCTATGTGGCTGGTTAACTGATATTAAGGTGCAAGATTATGATGGTCTTTATAATTTGTTTATGAAAAAACAAATTTTAAGTAACTTCATCAATGAAAAGTTGCATCAGCATCTGGTAGACCTAGGTCCAATTTCTCCCCAGGAATCGCGAAAGAAGGCAGACCATTGGGTCAAGACAAGGGTAACCAAGACAACCACTGGGGGTGACCAAGAGAAAGGGGTCACAAAGCCTCCTCAGGGGAAAGAGGGTGAGAAACCCAAAGATAAAATACAAGAGTCTTTTAAAGGCCCCCAAAATCCTGGTCAGGGGGGTGGGCCCAAGAACTCTCCCCAGCCCACTAGTGGGTGCAAGGGGAAAAATGTTGATTTTGCAAAGGTGTGATGTTTCCACTGTAACAAGAAGGGACACTGAACTGGCGATGCTGCCTATCCCAACAAACCAGCTCTTAGTTCCCCACCAGTTCCTACTGGTATGGCAAATCTCCAGATGGGATCAATAGTGTGCCCAGAGCAAATCAGGGTTCACACTGAGGCTGTTTTAGTCTCTGAAGGGGAGGGAGGGTTAGCCCATTTGGCTGTCTGTCCCCTAATTTAAATAAATACCTGCAGTACCCCTTAGTGAATGGGACTAAGATAGAAGCCATGAGGGATACAGGTGCGAGTGTCACTATGGTGAGAGATACACTGGTTTCCCCAGAGCAAAACCTAACTGAAAAACCTGTCCAGTTACCAATGCTGACAGTGTCACCACTAATCATGCCATGGCTATGGTGATATTAGACTTGGGGGGGTTACTGGCCTGAACCAGGTAGTGATCTCTCCAAAGCTTCCAGCCGCTTTTCTTCTTGGGAATGATCTGGAGACCTCAGCATAAACTGAGGTAGAGAGAAAGACCCATGCAGCCATCAGGCAAGAGACCCCACACCTGGTGCCACTAGGAGAGTGGCAGTGCCTCAGCTTTATAGGGAGTCCCTTTTCACTTTAGCCCATGACATCCCCCTAGCTGGGCATCTGGGCCAGACCAAAACTTGGGAAAGATTGATCACCCACTTCTATTGGCCCCAGTTGCCCCAGAAAGTGAAGGGGTCTGTATGCTTCTGTGTCACCTGTCAAGCCAGTGACAAGAGAGGAGGACACCCAAGACCCCCTTAATCCCACTACCAGTGGTTGTGGTACCCTTTGAGAGGGTAGGAGTGGATATCGTGGGTCCACTTGAACCTCCCACAGCTTTAGGAAACATGTTTATACTAGTAGTAGTGGATTATGCTACTAGGTATCCTGAAGGTATTCCCCTTAGAACTACCACAGCTCCTGTGGTAGTCAAGGCCCTCATTGGTATCTTCACCAGAGTATGGTTTCCCAAGGCGATAGTGTCAGACCGAGATACCAACTTCATGTCTGCATACTTGAAACACAGGTGGGACAAGTGTGGAGTGATCTACAAGTTCACAACACCTTATCACCCACAAACCAATGGCCTTGCTGAAAGATTTACCAAGACTTTGAAAGGCATGATAATGGGACTTCCTGAAAAACTCAAAAAGAGATGGGATGTTCTGTTACCTTGCTGGATTTTTGCCTACAGAGAGCTGCCTCAGCAGGGAGTAGGGTTTTCACCCTTTGAACTTCTATTTGGCCACCCTGTAAGGGGACCACTCTCACTTGTGAGGGAAGGATGGGGGAGACCCCCGCATGTACCAAAGCAGGATGTGGTGGACTATGTACTAGGCCTGCAACGGTAAAATTCCAACCAGAACAACATGTGTGGGGTTTAGAGCCAGTAACACCAAGGGCCCCCCAGGACAAATGGAGTGGCCCTTACCCTATCCTGGAGAAAAAGAGCAAGGTCACCTACTTGGTAGTCCTGGGCACTAGCAGGTCCCCCAAAAGGGTGATACATGTGAACTGCCTCAAACTCTATTGTGACAGGGATGATGTAACCATGCTGATGGTTACTGATAAGGATCAGGAGACAGAGAGTGAACCTCTTCCTGACCTCCTCTCTTACAGCCTCCAAGATGGGTCAGTGGATGGAGTTGTCTACTCAGATACCCTCTCTGCCCAACAGCAAGCTAATTGCAGACAGTTTCTGCAACAGTATGCATAGCTCTTTTCCTTGACCCCTGGGCAGACACCCTGGTGTACCCATGATGTGGACACTGGAGACAGCTTGCCTGTCAAAACAAAATTCTATCGCCAGTCTGACCAAGTCAAGGAAAGCATCAAGGCTGAAGTCAGCAAGATGCTGGAGTTGGGGTCATTGAGACTTCTGAAAGTCCCTGGGCCAGCCCAGTGGTCCTAGTCCCTAAACCTCATCCACAGGGTGGAAAGAGAGAATTTAGGTGTTGTGTGGACTACTGAGGCCTCAATGCTGTCACAAAGACAGATGCACACCCCATCCCCAGGGCTGATGAATTTATAGACAAGTTAGGGGCTGTTAAATTCCTAAGTACCTTTGACTTAACTGCAGTGTGCTGGCAGATTGGCATAGCCCCTGGAGCAAACAAAAATACAGCATTCTCCACACCTGATGGCCCCTTTGGTCTAAAGAATGCTCCTGCCTCCTTCCAAAGGTTGGTGAATCAAGTCCTTGCTGGGTTGGAAGACTTTAGTGCAGCTTATCTTGATGATATTACTGTGTTTACCTGGGGGGAGATTTTACAGGCCCTGCAAGCTGCAGGCCTAACTATCACAGCATCCAAGTGCCAGATAGGGCAAATAATTGTTTTGTACTAGGGCCACCTTCTAGTTGGAGACCAAGTCCAACCCCTTCAGCCCAAAATCCAGACCATTCTGGAGTTGGAAGCTCCAACAACCCAGACCCAAGTCAGGGCATTCCTTGGTTTCACTGGATACTTCAGGAGGTTTGTGAAGGGATATGGGTCCATTGTGACTCTCCTCACCAAACTTACTTCCAACAAGATGCCCAAGAAAGTGAACTGGACAGTTGGTTGCCAAAAGGCTTTTGACACCCAGAAAGAGGCAACGTGCTCAGCACCTATTCTCAAGGCTCCAGATTTCTCCAAGCAGTTCATAGTGCAGACTGATGCCTCTGAGCTAGGGATAGGAGTGGTCCTATCCCAAATCACTGATGATGGACAAAACCAACCTGTTGCTTTCATAAGCAGAAGGCTACTCCCCAGAGAGCAGAGTTGGAGTGCCATTGACAGGGAGGCCTTTGCTGTGGTTTAGTCCTCAAGAAGCTGAGACCATACCTGTTTGGTACTCACTTCCTAGTTCAAACTGACCACAGACCTCTCAGATGGCTAACGCAGATGAAAGGCGAAAACCAAAATTTTGAGGTGGTCCATATCCCTACAGGGAATGGACTTTACAGTGGAACATAGACCTGGGACTGCGCATGCCAATGCAGATGGCCTTTCCAGATTTTTCCACTTAGACAATGAAGACTTTCTTGAGAAAGGTGAGTGTCATCCGCTTTATTTGAGGGGGGTTGTGTAGGAAAGTGCCCCTTTTTGCATGGTTACGCCCCACTTTTTGCCTGACATCTGATGCAACCTGACTTAATGTGCCCTGGGTCCCTTCCAATCAGGTTCCCAGGGCCTGTGTTCTTTCCCCAGACTGTAACTTTGTATCCACAATTGGCACATCCTCGGCCACAGGTAAACCCCTTGTTACAGGTACCATGGGTACCAAGGGCACTGTGACCAGGGAAGGCCTCTAAGGGCTGCAGCATGTATTGTGCAACCCTTAGCGGCCATGCACCTTAACACACACACACTGCCAGTGCATTCTGCGTGTTTTGGTGCAGAGAAAAATGAAGAGTCGACATGGCACACATCCCTGTGTGCCATGCCTGCCATCCACTGCCTGAGGCTTAGGTAAGTCACCCCTCTAGCAGGGTGCACTAGCCCTAATGTGAAGGTACAGAGGCATGAGCACTGTACCCTTACAATGTCTAAGATCATTCTTAGACATTGTAAGTGTAGTAAAGCCATAAAGAGTATATGGTCTGGGAGTTGGTCATTACGAACATCACAGCTCCATAATGGCTTTCCTAAAAACTGGAAAGTTTGGTAGCAAACTTCTCAGAACATTAAACCCACACCAATGCCAGTGTGGGATTTAATGTAAAATGCACTGAGAGGGTATCTTGGAGATGCCCTCTGAAAATCGACCAGCCCTGGTTTGGTTCCCGAATGGCTACCCACCATTTGCCACCCCCAGACAGGTTTATGGTCCCCTGGGTAGAGAGCCTCTGCTCTCTGGGTCCAGAAACAAAGCCCATCCTGGGCAGAGGTGTCATGCCTCCTCCCCCCGAATGGGCTGGGTCCATGAAAGGGGAAGCTTCAAAGGCCTGCCGCCTTTGGAAGTTGTCCTTGCTTTTTGCTGCCCCCAGCAACTGGCTCCCACCTGTTCTGGCCCCCACTTTGGGTGGGTGAATCAACAAATAAAAAAAGCTAGAAGAGAGTTGTGTCCACTTTTTCCAACCCCACCCCTCAGGTGGGGGAGGCGAGGTGAAGCACACATCTCAGTCCCCTTCATCTTGAAGACGAGGGGACTCAGCCAATTAGGAAGAGGCTTGAGTGTACCCACCCCAAAGAAGTGACCCATTGGTCCTGACCTGCACACCCCTTTTAACGCCCCTAAATTTAGTATTTTGGGGTGACCCTGAACCTTGCCTCCTAGGAGGAAGAAAGAAGAAGGACCGAAGAGCTGTGCTGACCCATGAAGAAGTGGACACCAACTACTTTGGCCCCAGCTCTACATGCCTGACCAGACTCCGATCTGCCTACAGTGAAGAAACTGGCATGTCCCGCAGCCACAGCCCTCCAGAGCCCAGAGGACCTGCCCTGCACTCACCTTATGAAATCTGCCTCCCGTGAGCTCTGGACTTGCTCAAGCTAAAAACTCCAAGACCAGAACCCAGACCCCGACGGTCCCACATTCCTGCACCACTCTGCAACCAGCCGTCACAGCCCGAGCGCGGGTTGCCTAACACATCAAGGAGGTCTCCTGAGCGAACCTGGCCTGGGATCTGGGAACCTCCGACCTCCCACAAGCTTCGAGACGATGCCTGCAGCCTCAACCTGAAGGGTCCCCTCGACCGTGACCGAAGGCGGTAAGAAGACCACAACAGCAACCGAAAAGGTCTGAAGAGCTGGACCGCGACCATAGGCGGTCAGAAGAATCCATCGCCAAAATACCTCCCCCGGCATTAAGTGACTCCACTGATGGTGTCCAAGCATCCCCCAAGATCCCAGCTTACCTCTCCAGCCAGTGGTCGCCTTCGGCAAGTCTCCCTGCATGAGCCTGCAGCCTCTTTTCCAAACCCAAGATCTTCATTGGTATCGATTGGGTCCCAGACGTCGCCTTGGCACTCTGCACACGGCCGCCCCCGTGCCGCTGGTGGTGCAACTCCTGTGCTGATCGTTGGCCCCTGCAATGCTGATCTTAACCCCAGGAGCTTTGCACCCACACCCGAGTGGCCTGCTTGGAAGCAGTCCCTAACCGAAGGTCCCTTTAGCCCCATTGGCTAACATTGGGCCCCTGCGCTCTGTACCCGGCCGCCCCAGTGCTGTTGATGGTGCAACTTGGGTGCCCATCTAGACCTTGTGGATCCTTGGTCCTAACTTCCAAAAACTCACCCTCGTATGTTGTGTACTTACCTGGGAAACCGCTAACACTTTTTCCCCATAGGAACCCATGTAAAGAGATTTTGGTCCTAAAACAAATGTCTAAGTGTTGAACCGTTGTTATATAAAGAAAATAGAACTCAATTGCAAAGTATAAAAAGTCATGCGTACCTTGTATTGAAAGATCCTATGGTGTGGTATCTAGGCATACCACCCCGGTACTCAAAGTAATCCAAGAGTAATTACTGTGTAATTAAACTGTTTCCAAAGCGTTTACAAACCTCTAAAAATTACAATTTAAAGCACAACTGCATTTCCTTGAACAGTGTTGCATTTGAGAGTATATTTTACTTACCTGGGCCAAGTCCTGCTTGGTTCTAAAATAAAACATAAGTGTACCTTTTTCATACTTACCCAACTGGTCTAGATTCTGTCTCTCGGTGTGTGCCATCAGCCTTGATTGAGTGAATACAATAGATACTTAACACACCCTCTGGATAAGTCTAACTGCTCGCCCACACGACCACAAAGAGAGCTGTTAGTACTTACCTAATTTAGCCTCTGCTATACCTCTGGGGACTCCTTGGACTTTGGTATAGTATATACAGAGCCAGCGTCCTACAATGACTCTCTTACAGATTTTTTGGATACCAACAACCTACTGCACCAGACTTCAACTGGTTTTCGATCTGGCTGCAGCACAGAGACAACTGTTTCATTGGCCAGAGAAGACCTTAAAAAGATACTGGATCTGGGCGGGTTGCTGCGCTCATTCTTCTTGATTTGAACACAACTTCCGACAGTCTAAAATGGTTGACTTCATTTTTTGGATAATAGGAGCTTTCAAGTCAGCGAAGGACCTTTCTCTTCGGAAACACATCAGCTTAAATGGGGAGTGCCGCAAGTCTGTTCTATTAGCCCTATGCTCTTCAATGTGTACGTCCACCCTCTATCAGACAGCATCTGTGCCTTAGGTTTTATCATGGTGTCATACACAGACAACACTCAGATTGTTGTCTCCTTGTCACCGAACATTGACTCAACATCTGAAAGGCTTACTACGTGTCTGGAACAGGTGACCAGTTGGATGGCGACTAGCTAACTCAATCTAAACGAGGAAATAAAACAGAGGTCATGGTGATTGGAAATAACTCATCGTTATCAAAATCAACTCCTCTGGCCCCCTAGTTTGAGGGAGCACCCCCCCAACCAGAAGTGAAGAGCCATGGAGTCATATTGGATAAAGATTTAGCCATGGCCTCCCAGTAAAAGAAAGTACAGGTACCTGCTTTGACCTCTTAAGAGGTCTTAGAAAGACGCTCAAGTGGCTCCCTATGGAAACCCGGAGGACGGTGTTCCAAGGCTTTGTACTCTCTCGTCTGGATTACGGCAACCCTCTTTATCTAGGCAGCCCTTTATATGTCACCAAAAAGTTGCAACTTTCACAAAACCCAGCGGCTCAATTACTGCTGGGTTTACCCAAAATGCAATCAGCATGCTCGGCCCTCGCCAAACTCCTTTGCATACCCATAAACAAATGGATAGAATTTAACGCCTTACGCATTGTTCTCAAGGTAAAACATGCGTGTGGCCCACATATCCTTCGCAATCTCATTACCCTGTATAGCACCTCTAGAGAATGGAGATCGAACAACCTCTCCCTTCTTGCTGTCCCTAGAATTAAGAGACCAAGAGATGGGGGCGCTCGTTCACATATTTGGTGACCAATCTCTGGAACTCCCTTCCCATTCCTCTTAGAATCAATGGAAACCTGTTAAGTTCTAGGAAGAAAATGAAAACACATTTTTTTCATTTAAAACAGTTTATTTTTTTAGTATATCTGTTAGCCCTGGGGAATCCCGATTTTGGGTAGCCATGCGCTTTACAAAAACTCATTAATAACAATAAAATTATAATGATAATGCTCAGATGCTAGATCGACGATAAGATGCTACTTATGAGACGTGGGCAGAGTTCTCCCCCCCCTAGAAAAGTACAGGGAAAATGTAAAATGTTTATTATACTCTAAAAGAGGAATAAAAATATATGTATGTTAAATATTAATGTATATTAATTTTATATATATCTTTTAATGTAGAACAACATATTTAAAATGCTACTGTACTATTAACTTCATTTCAAGGGAAAAATATTAAATTAAATTTAAATGTTTTTTAAAGATTTATTATATTATCCGCCTAATGTAAAATGTTTATATTTACTTATTTTTTTTAAATAAAAAAGGATAGTAACATATGTTATCAAAAAATAAGGATTTCTTTTTATTTATATATATTTTCTCAATATTAAATTTATGGATGTGTTTAAAAATTCGAAACCAATGTTTTTTATTTTAACAGTATTTCCTCTTGGGTGCTATTTTGAATCCCTGTCTCCATTATTTTCTATGGGATGGTGTTTCAGAAGCAGTGTTTGCCCATGAATGGCACTGGACTTTCTCCAGATCTGGGCTGGAGTACATTTACTGCTGTTTTGGGGCCTATTTGGCTGTAGTATGTGAATAGCAGTGACCTTACTCCTGTGGGTGGATGTCTGTCCCTCCTTAAACCCCTGCATACCCTTCCATACACTCCGCTGATTTAGTAGTAGATGTTCCCCTTTTTTCAGCCGCTATCCTGGTCCTTCCCACATTTATTACTAAGTAGTAAACTTACATGTGTGATGATCTCCTCATATTAAAGAAAGAAGAGGTGGAGATTTTCAATTATAGGTTTATGAATTCCATAGTCCTACTCTGTGTACCATAAGACGCAGTTTGTGAACCCGGCCCACAGTTTCCTCAATGCTATACTGCAGTCAAACTTGTAAATAAATACATAAGGATATAGTGCTGAGCTTCTCCATGAATGAGTTAAGTTCTGCGCCCATGCACTTTGGATAACTGTGACTTATAGATAAGTTTCTGCAGAGAAACCTTGACTTCTTTGTTTCTTAAACTATATATGAGGGGATTGAGCATTGGAGTCACAGCTCCATAAATTAGAGTCAGAACTTTATCATTCTCCGGAGAGATCCTTGACCTGGGTCTCAGGTACATCGCCATTGCTGTCCCAAAGAAGAGCGTAACCACCAGCATGTGTGAGCCACAGGTGGAGAAGGCCTTTTGTCTTCCAGCCGCTGTCGGCATCCTCAGGATGGTGGAGATGATGTAAGAGTAGGTGAAGAGAACTATGGAGAATGGGACTAAAAGGATAAATACAGACATCATAAAAATCACACCTTCTTGTAAGCGGATATCTGTGCAAGCCAGTCGTAGCAGAGCGGTCACCTCACATGATGAGTAATCGATCTTGCGGTGCCCACAGAAAGGAACTGTTAGTGTGACAGACACATGAACCACTGACAGGAGAAATCCGCTGCACCAGGTAACGACTGCCAGCCAAATGCAGACACTCCTGTTCATAACCATGAGGTAGTTCAAGGGGTTGCATATCGCGACGTATCGATCCCATGCCATGACTGCCAGAAGGATGCATTGAGTAACACCCAAGGAGAGGGCGCAGTACATCTGAGCCGCGCACCCAGCAAATGTGATAACGCTCCTCTTGGAGATCAGACCCTCAAGCACCTTGGGAACTGTCGAAGATGTGTAACAAATGTCTATGAATGACAAGTTGCTGAGAAAGAAGTACATTGAAGTGTGAAGGCGAGAACCAGCTTGGATCGCTACGATGATGAGGCTGTTAGCAGTAAGGGTGACCAAGTAAATCACAAGGAAAGTAAAAAACAGAGCACATTTTACCTGGGGCTGGTATGAAAATCCCAAGAGTTCAAACTCAGCTGCCAATGTTTGGTTTATTATTTCCATATGATCCACTTGAATAATCTATAGGGAAAAAACAACAGGCGCTGTTATGGCGTGGCATGAGGTGTATACTGTGAAACATATGTTTTTGGATTAACATCTTTTTTTAGTCAGGTGTCAATCAGGTGCATTGATGTTCATCCATCATCAATTCAGTCTGCCTCATGTCTAAGACCTCTCAACACAACTCTCAGACATATCTGCCAAAAGAACCCATCCTACTGCTCACACTGGGCAGGACAAACATCCCCTACACTGATGCGCCAAGGGCTATTGGGGTCCTCGGAGAACTCTACGAGTAGACATGTCTCTACATGAGCTGAGTGATGCCCCCAAGCAAACACAATGACGCAGCCAAAGCTCCTAATGGCGTTCCCATTGCCCTAGCTGAGAAACGTTTGCTGACCCAGAGTCAAGGCTTGGCAAACTCTTTAATATGGCCTTTCATTTAGAGTCATCTTATGACCAGAAACCACTCACTTACATCATGGGGCACATGACCCCCTTTCCCGCATTAATGGTGATGGTCCATGAAGTCATCTGTTCTGATCAGTGAAGTTTGCTTCCAGATGGCACCTGTTTGATCTTTACTCTTCTACAGAATGCCATAGATATAAACTGATTGTAATTAATGGGTCTTCCTCGATTACTGACCTGGTTCAGTGAAATACTTTGGGCACTATTCACAAAGTTAAACTTACACATGAGTAAATCTACATGGTTAGTTTACTCTTACACCTTGGAGGGACTTTACTACTCTAGGCGACTCACCGCTTAAGAGCGTAAAGTATTAGAAAGTCTAGGGCAGGGTGGGATTGCTCCCATTGGGCTACTTTTATCGACCGCCTGGTAGACCTACAATTTTTCCGATAGACCTAACTATGCAGCGAGTACGCTCTTTTGCTAATCCAACTAATAATGGTTATGCCTTTTCTCTGACATCCAGGAAATCGACTGACTCCCTGAGGGAGAAAGGAATTCATTTGAGGCTGCAGTTAAGCCCATGGCTGTGGTAGAGAAGATATTTGGCTCTAGCATTACTCTACAGATACAGGCAACCAGGCACCCTCCCCTATAATCATCTCAGCCTTAGATGGAACCAACCAGGGACTGCAGGTGGCCGCTCCCCCTCGACTTACTGTGGGCCCCACGATTATGATGAGCAATGAGCCCACTAGTAAAGAGTGCAGTGGAAGGCTCTCCCTAGTCTCCTGGAACTCTGCAGGTCTCGCTGGCAAACTGGCCGACCCAGTATGGGGTGCTTTTATTGACTGACTTGACCTGCGTGTGCCCAGAAGCCATAAGCCACAGTAAGTGAGCATAGGGACAGCTTTCGAAGCTACAGTAAATTTGCCACCTGCTCATTGGCTGTCCGACCTTCTGATGGCCTGTTAATATAGGTCAAAACTACTTTTAGGGGGCAAACAAGAGAGATTTTAGTAGAGTACCGAACATACTGCGGCTAGAAGTTGTTGAGCCTGGTGGGAAGCACTGGCTACTTATCAATGTTTATAATAGGTCCACTTCTTTTAAAGTACCTTTCCCAACTTTTGAGATAGTTGACAGTCTTACTAATGGTTATGCCAAGTCGTATATTATCATAAAAGTAGGGATGGGCGGTAAACTCTGCTTCGCCGGCCGAGTTCGCAGAGTTTTGCCCACTCCCCCCTCTGCCTGGAGCTTGGGGTTCTGAAAAAACTCAGCAAACTGCAGAGTGGCGATGTTTTTCTCTGGTGAAACTCGCCAACGTTAAGTTGGCAAGCGCAAGCGAGAAAAATTGAGCGCTAGGACGGGTCTCAGAGTGATTTCTCAGCACAGGCGGTCCTGGCAGGTCGCTACAGTTCGCATTGAGAATGCTGCCATACAAGTAGAAAATCTACTTGAGCAGTAGAAAGAAGCAGTGCCCTCTGGTGCAGCACGTGGTGCTGTTTGTGCTGATTTTACACCACAGAACAAGCTCCCAGCACTGAATATCAGTGCGAACAGCAGGACGTGCTGAAATTCTTCCGCTTGCAGAACTCCACAGAATCTCACTGAGTTTTTATGTAACTCCACAGAATTCTGCGGATTAAAACTCGGCGAGTTCCACGCACCCCTACATAGAAGTTGATTTTAATGTTACATTTGAGCCTAGTGCATGCTTCCCAGAACTAAGACCTGAAGAGGATTCATCTTGGGGCCTCCCCTTTATAGAGGTGCCACCTTTTGCTCGATTATCTGCCGCTGCCCTGCAAGTAAGAAGTCTCCGCTTGTCACAGAGGCTGAGAGCTTGCAATGACCCTACTAAAATCAGGTGTTTCACTGTATCCTACTTTTCACTGACTATTACATCCTCCCAGACACTAGAACATGGGAGCTTTTGATGGACATGGGAACCCTCCATAGACGTGAAAGGGATCATTTTCCTCTTGTTTTAGACCCGGGGCAGCGTGGGGAGAGGGGCCGAGAAATACCGCTGCTTGTGCTGCACTCGAAGGCGCGAGCTCTATGGGCCCTGGAGTGGAGCGCTCGTGCTACCTTAGAAGATGCTGTTTATCATTTCCTGGTTTCTACATTCAATCAAGCCAGATCATTGTGAACTTCATTGACTACTTTACAAAGTTAAGGACGCTTTTGAGAAGGATTTTAAGCCTACGAGGAAACCAGCTAAAACCAGTTCTTGGTTTAATTCTGCAAGCAGGGGAGCGAAGTGTGCCCTTCTGACCTGCATGCAGGGGAGCGAAGTGCGCCCTTCTGAACGCTGTCGAAGCAAGGAACAGAATTGCCATTTCACTAGCCCGAGCACAATATACTCTGCACTCAGGACAGGCCGAGCAAACCGAAATCATGAATTATGGGCCGACCTTTTAAGTGCAGCAACTGGTAAAGATGTTAATAAGTGTTGACACATCGTCAAACAGGGCCCTTCCCATGCGGCAATGCGGCCTGAAATTCATATTCAGGGTGAAGTGTGGGAGAATCATTTTACATTTCTGCTCATAAATAGTGCCCTTTGACCTGAGATACATGTGTGGACGCTGCTACCCCCCTCAGCCCTTTGGGAGAGTGTGACGTTCCCTCCCCTCAGCAACAGATGCTGAGAGGCTGTGACTGCTTAAGAAGGGGAAGGGTCCTGGCCCAGGTAAGAGCCTTGTGGATCTCTTCCAATCAAATGTGGATATCCGGGTCCTACATATCAATACAAGCTCGAGCCCCATTCTTGCATGTGCTCCTATATCCTGAAGCTTGAAAGGCGTGGTGATGGTCCCCATTTAAAAAGGGGGTTCCAGCAATATGCCGCAGAACTATCGCCCCATTACTCTGATAGACTCCACTCAAAAAACACATTTCTGTCGACAAATCCTCAATAAACTCAATGGGTGGGTAGCCGACATGCAAGTGATAGCCCACTTTCAAGCTTGCTTCCAAGATAGTGTGGGCACTGTTGACCAAACATTTAGATTTTTGGTAACCAAGTGGAAGACGCTGGACATCAGTGGCAGCAACTTGTTTGTCGCCTTTGTTGACCTCCGTTCTACTTTTGACCTGGTTTTTAGGGAGAAACTGTGGGGCATACTGAGGGAGCAGGGGATCCCCATGAACTATTAGAAACTCTAATTAGACTGCATGAGGGCACTTACACCCACGTGAGATGGGCCCTAACAGAGTTGATGAGGACTTTTCCTATAGAAAGGGGAGTCTGCCAGGGCTGCGTCCTGGCCCCGCCCTGTTTTTATTATTTATTAATGGGTGCGTGGATTTCCTAACTGATTGCCAGAATGACCTCCTAAATGAGCAGGAATCAAGGTCTCAGCCTTGTTGTTCGCCGATGACACCCTATTGCTGTCAAAGACCACTGGAGGGTTCTCAATATTCATGCAGTGATTCTCTCTCTTTCGTGACCAGCGTGGCCTTGCGCCGAATACAGCGAAGACCATGTATCTGGTCTTTAACGCACATAAACACTATATGGGGATTATCGTTGCAAGGCGTCTCCCTGGATAAATTGAGGGAATTGAATTATCTGGGTATTAGGATATCAGACTCCAATTCCTGGGAGGCCTGCTCTCAAAAGAGTGTTGCTGTGTTAAAACACAGGGCCGGGGCCTTACTTAGATTTGTGAAAACAGCCAAGTCCCACCCTATGAATCCCCCTCTCCAAACATGGCACAGGTTGAACCTGCGGTGTTGCATGAAAGTGAACTTTGGCCCATTCAGGCTTGACCCATCTGTGCGGTCATTATTGGCGCTCCCCTAGACTTGCCCCGTGATACCTGTACAATTCGATCTTGAACTGAGGCCTTTGGGCCTCGTGGCCAAATTGCGCCCATTAGATCATTGGGTATGTATCTGTAGTTGGATGCCGTATAGGGAGGGACTTTCTCAGAAGATCAGGAGCTTTGAGGAAGTTTTCTTGGTTAAGGTCGAGCAAGGCGAACTCAAAGGAGTTCAACCTGGTTGTTTTTTGGAATTCCCCTGAAATTATTGGTCAGGGCTCCTTGGAATTATTAAAAGTGAGGTTTTGGGAAAGGCACTATGCTAAACGTATGGCCCCTGGAGCTGCAGGCGTGTTAACTCAATTTTGTTTAACTTTTAAAGTGCTCCCTTTTAATAAAGAGATTTTTGATACCATATGCCCTGCCTCTGTGAGATCTCTCTATTTAAAATGTTGCTTCGGCATTCTTTCCCTTCCAGCATTCTCAAGCCCTTGGCTAGCTAATGCCGGGAGTCCCACAGCATGCCTTGTCGGTTCTTATTGCAACGAGACTAAGTAACATTTTCTTGTCTTTTGCCCACATATTCCTCAACTTCCTCTAAATGGATAATCCTGGTGTGTCACACTTTGGGGCCGATTCCGATCTCGGCCGGGAGCGCACCGAATCGGATTCGGCTTAACCGGATCCGATTCGGAGCCCTCTTTTCCGACCGATTCGAACGCGCGTCCGGCCGAGCGAGTACGATGCGAGCGCACGCAAAATCGCCGACCGACTCGTCCGGGCGTCCCGACCGCTCCGACCGACTCGTTCCCGGGTCTAACCGCACCGACTGACTCGCTCGGACTCGACTCGCACCGCGCAATGGAGACGTTCCCCGGCCGGGTAAGTACGATGCGCGCCGCGAGCAGTCCGACCGAGCCGCGCACTCCGGCTCGAAAGAGCAGTCGGAGCCGTACTTTGGGGGTCCGTGTCGGACCCCCTGTACGCGTAGGCGCGCGAGTCGCACACAGGGGAGGTCCCCCCTACCTGTGCGTGTACGGTGCGAGTCGCTTCGCCGCGTACACGCTGTAGGGGGCGCCCTTGTCCGCCTCGCACCCATTGAGTCAATGGGAGCCCGCGTATGCGTTGTACGACAGGCTCCCCATTGACTTCAATGGGAGTCCGACCGACTCGAGTCCGATGGCATACGTGCGCATCGTACTCGTTCGGTCGGGCTGCACGGGTCCGATTCGGTCGGAAATCTCTCCGGGTCCGGCTCGGTCGGAGAGATTTCCTGCCCGAATCGGAATCGGTCCCTTTGTGTTTACTCAATCGGACATCTACACTGTTCGCTTTTAAGAAAGGACAAGGCCTAAATGTTGTGTTTGCTGCAGTGAAGTACTTGTGGGGTGCATGGTACAAACAAACCTCTTAATGAAACTTTTAAATTTAGCATGGTTGCACTTTCCTGCTCATTTGCACTTTAGCTCCCATGTTTTGTTGCACAGCTGCTAGTCTTAAGTGGTGCCTGAATAGCACGTGGTTTCCTTATTTCTGGTTTTAAAATGTTTTCGCTTTGTACTGTACCTTTCACACGCTTTAAAACGGGATCTTCGTGTCGAGAAGGACTGCTTCCTGTTGGAATGCATCCTGGCGGCCGGAAGAGGTTTTGTGGTGACCTCCACGCTTGATTGGACTATAGTTTGCCCTCCTCCCTTTGTTGAGTGGTCCATTTAAGACTTGTTTTATTTTTATATCTGTTTTGATGAATTGTGCTTGTTATATTATACAGTTTTATCATGTTTTGTGCACTTTAATGGTTTGTAATGACCGAATAAAGTTATGATGACGATGAGATCTACACAACCAGAAGTCAGAGGGCGGAGCCTAATTCATGATTGTAAAGTTACTCCTAGTAGCTCTTCACACATGGGAGGAAGTCTCCGCTACTGGGTTGATCTCCCAACCGGAAAGTATAGGAAAAAGTTTATTAAACTTTTTTAAAAATCGTTAAAATATTTTTATGTCAAATATTATAGTAAATTATTTAAAATATTTATTTTAAATGCAGGACAAAAAAAAATGCTACACAATTAAGGGCCAGATGTACGACCCTTTCATTTAGTGCCTCACAATTTGCGGCTCATTCCGAGTCACAAATTGCGAGGCGCTAAATGAAATGTTCAACAGAGTTATTACACTGTTTTGCGATTCCCAATGGGGTCGCAAATTGCGAGGCTCATTAATATTAATGAGCCTCTCGCAATTTGTGAGCCCATTGGGAATGCCAGCCCTCCCAGGGATGGTGCCCTGCTGGGCTCAGCAGACCACCATGTCTGGGACTGCTTTTTAATAAAGCAGCTTTTTTTTTTAATGCAGCCCATTTTCCTTAAAGGAAAACGGGTTGCATTAAAAAAAAATATGGGACCACTGCCTACCCTTAAAAAATATTTTAGAGACCCCTTCCAAATTGCGATTGCATTACCACCCTATTATAGAGGGCGGTAATTTGCGGGTGTTTTGCGACCGCAATTGCGGTCACAAAACATTCACACAGAGCATTGCGGACGCAATTAGGAAGGGATCGCCCCTTCCTAATTGCGACTCGCAATTCCTAAATAGCGAGTCGCAAATAAATTGCGATTCGCTATTTAGGAATTGTACATGGCCAACAGTGATTTTGAATGCGCAAACAGGTTCGCAAACCCGTTTGCGCATGCAAAATCATGTCGTACACCTGGCCCAAACTTAATTATTAATTGAATATTTTGAATACAATAAATTGACTTAAACTTATATTTCATAAGAATAAATAAGAAAATTCACACTTAAATTAACCAAAATTATCTCTCTACAATATGGTAAGAATTAATAAACGTTATGTATAGAATTAATGAAAAAAAAATATTACTTTACAAATTTTACATTTATGTTTACATTTAGAAAAGGTTATTCAAATATTTTACAATAAACAAATACATTTTTTACTTATGTTTTTTGATCATGAAATACATGCATTAATATCTTTAAATAGAATAAATACGTTAATTTAATTCAACATTAGTTCCTATGTTTCTATTTTTAGTCTCTGCCTCAGTTATGTTTTAAGGCATGGGTACTCACAAACATTTGCCCAGGGGCTACAAAGTACGGTCTGTGGTGTGCCCGAGGGCCGCACTGATGCCAGCAGGGTGGCGGGAGGGGGTCTGGGTGGGTCATGGATTGTGTAAGGAGGTTCAGAAACATGTTAAATAAACGGGCAAGCACTTATTTGCCGGTTTATAAATTCTTGCCCATCTATTTAACATCTTTTTCTAAATATTAGTGCTAGCAAATAAACAGCAGCTGGTGCTGCTGTTCACCAAGGGGGCCGAATTTAAAAGTCAAGAGGGCCGTAAGCGGCCCCCGGGCCGTACTTTGTGTATAACTGTTGTAAGGGAATGTGTTGTACTTTCCTCTGACTGGCCAGGTGCCAATAGTTGAATTTTGGTTTTATGCACTTAATCAGTTCCCTGGCACATGGTACAGTCCTCAACAAGTAACTCTAACACACTGTCCAAGCTCGTCCAAACCCCACGCTTTGAAATGCCTATTGGTCATGCCACACCCCAAGGGACTCTTGAGTGCCAGTTCCAATAATCCTGGTTTCAATTGTGTTGAGGGCACTAATGTGGTACCACTGTTTAGTCACCAACCCCTTAATCATAACCACCCAGTGGTTCTACATTCTTTGTTTCATTAAAGCATTAAAGCAGAGTGATGAGTACACAAGAATACTCCACACATCCGGCAAATCTGAAGAAAAAGGCTTTTCATCATATTTCAATCCATCCATGATCAGTACAATCTTTAAGATTTGTTTGACTTTGACTGAATGATTAATGGAAGAGTTAATCGATTCACAAGAACCCAAATAGAGGCACCTGAGTTTCCTATTAGTCTGGGGGCTCAAAAAAGACTACTCATAAATCAATAAGATTTAAGACTAATATTGCGTATGTTATGGAAAACCAATTAGTAAGAGGGTTTCAACAAATCTATCACAACTTTAAAGCCTATAAATTGTCAGTGTTCGAATGGGAATACCCCCTGATTCATATACGGGCATGTTCCCCATCCCTGAGTGACTGCTGGTAAATCTGGTATCCTAAATTCTACTTTGACCCTTGTGCCACGCTTATCTAGCATATTTGTAGAGGCTGAGACCTCTGCCTGACTATGCGGGGTCCAGCATCTGTACTGTGACCTAGAAGGGCACAACAAGCGCACCCCCATAGTGGGCAGAGGACTACTGTCCCAGTTCTGGGCATAACCATAAAGTTGTGGTGGTAGAGTACTGTGTTTCTTTGAATATTTAATGTGACAAGATCTTTTTATCTCTGTGCCATGACTGATTGTGGCCTAGTGAACCTCTAGTATAAAGTTCCATTGCTGTGTGAAAGTCAGAACCTTGCACAGTCAGCCGTTGGCATTAGTGGAGGTAGGACTGTGTGTGCGTATGTGTGTGCGTGTGTGTCACTGTGAGCATTGAGAGCAGTGGGTTCCATTTTGGATGCCCCTGGTTTTAGCACAGCACAAGATGAAGGTTGAAGACATGTTCCCTGAGAACAGAAGTGTGTTGCCTACATTCCTGTGGCTGGAGGGCAGTGATCCAAGTGCTGATTACGCCTGGACATAATTAAAATTAGGCCTGCTTTGCTGATGATTTGATTGGCTGAGTTGGCACACCCATACTTGTCCATTGGCTGGATCTGCCTTGAGAATGAAATGTCTCTGGTGACATCTTTGCCAACACAAAGCTGGCGAACATCTTGGTGGAAACCTGGCAAACCCTTGCCGGTTGGTGGCCGCTCTGCCCCGATGATATATTTCAGACATAATCAAACTATGGGACTTGGAGTCTTGTGCTGATTCTGGATTTCAGCATCAAAAACCCTCTACTTGGGTATACTTTTCATAGGGTTCAGCACTGAGGTTAAGAACCAGGGCAGACACACTCAACACAGATGCTTGATGCCAGTCTGCAGGCTCATGAAAAATAGTACATATTTATTATTTTTATATAAATTATTTCAATACCCTATTTATGAATAAATGTAGCAATATGTTTTATTAAAATATAACTAACTTCATTTTAATAAATTCTATTAATCATTCTCTAATAATTATAATTGTGAAATTCAAAAATATTTATTTTCTTTAGTTGGAAAGTTTTTTTTACATTTAAAATCTGGAAAAGTAAATTTAATTTAATGTCATATATTTCCATTATTAAATATTCATTTTAAAATTAAGCTAATATTGCTAAAGTATTTTGTATTCTGTTCTACATTTAAATCCTACTATTTCAAGTAAAATAGATTTTTTCAATTTTAAGATTTGTACTCTTAATTTTCCCCATACCTTTTCATGGGGAGACTCCACAGTTGGTGTGTAGATATCCACGTGGTAAAGTAAGGGCATAGAACAAAATAATAAAGTTATAGTGCTAACAACCTAATTAAATACAATTTTATCAAATCACATTACAATTATTTTTCTGAAGTTTGAATTAAAATACATTTCCATTCAAGGCAAAATAAAATGCATTCATTATTATTAAAAGTGCTGTATAGAATTATTTAAAATTAATTCAATTTTATGTTAATAAAACACATATTGTTACATTAATTTGTAAATTCAAAATAGGGTATTAAAATATTGTATAAACAAATCATAAATATTTACTTTTTTATATATTTTTCAACTTTAAATTACATTTATTTCTATTTTAACTATTTTAAATTATTTAATTTAATGTATCATAATGTACTATGGAGTTTTCTTTTAAGTCCCTTATTTTCTATGGGAAGGTGTTGCAGTGCCAGTGATTGGCCATGTGTGCTGCTGGAGTTACTGCTGATTTTCTTAGCAGTTTTTAGCAGTTACTTACCCTCAGATTTTGTGAATAAGTAAAAAATAGAAAACTTGCTCAAAAGTGTAAATGACTCAAAATGTAAGTTACGTCTGTGAATCAGACCCTTAGTTTCAGTTTCGCTTTGTTGACCTGCTTGGTGCTGTCTTTCATGCCTCTAACACCACCAGCATTCCTGATGTTTCCAAGAACTCACACTCTGGACTGTTGGCTGTTTTCGAAAGTATACGAGGTATTCCTTTATTTTTTCACCTCTTAGATGGATTTACAACTGTTCTATTTTTATCGGTCTGGTCATCTTGATCATACTGCAAAGATGATGAAGCAGTGTTGTCATTTTAAGAAAGTCATCCTTTTGCCCTAATCATACCCAATGTTTTGACTCATACTGGTGTTTACTCACTCTTATTGTGCCGTGGGCTCTGGCAACCAAGCCCAGGCCTCTGTCTGTGTAAAAGGTACATGGTAACTAGTTGTAATTACAATTGATGCTGACAACCTACCTGTAAGCCCCAACTATATGGTGGGGCACGTAGTTTTAGAGGCCCAGCAGATTTAAGGCACTGCTGTGTGCACTGCTGTGTTGTCTGCTGTCATTTTAAAGGCATCCCCGCTTTGCAGGCTGCTTTTAAAATTAAATTATATGCAAATTGGAATTAAAGGTGCTTCGAAAGTCTTAAACAATCTTATTTTTAGGTGCCCCAGGGATAGGGTGCATTGTATCTATAAGCACGGATGTTTTAAAAGATGTTTTATATGCCCTTTTGGGGGAAAAACTGCCAATTTCGTTTTTAGGTCGAGCCTAGGCAGTGCTTGCACTGTCGCTCAGTGACCTGTGGTAATTGCTTTCTGGAGTTCCAACCCCACCCATTGCTTGCTTTTGTTTTTCATTTGTCTATGTCAATGTCCTTCAACAATCCTTGCTTGCCAGTGGTCAGTCCTTCCTCTTTGTCCCTCCTTTTTCTCTTCCGTTCCTCCCATGCAGCTGGGACTAAGTATTGTCTCATCACGCTACAGTCCTTTATTTCTTCTTTGGGGAAACAACTTTTTCTTGGTTTCCTGCTCTGTTTCTGTTTGCCTGTGTGTAGTTTCGCCACTATAGCTGATTACATTTAAATATAGAAAAAGCACACTGCTGCCTGAGACCTGCGTTGTTTGAACACAAGAAGAGCTGAAATGGCTCTTTTCCGCAGAGGACGAGCTATAATCACGGATACAAGGAGTCGCCATCTTGGAATTTAAAGATATTCTCAAAATAAGTAGGTACTTACTGAAAATATGTAAATACAATACTTTAAAAGATTCAGGGCTTACTTTCCAAATTGGTTATCTTGTTACATCAAGTTGTGCCTTTAAATGAGCATGAAATACAGGATAAATTCATAATGACTTTTATTAATAATAAACGTAGTCCTTGGAGACTGATTTTTTCAATGAACTACAATTTAAATTTGCTTCTTTTAATTTTAATTTATGTTCTAGATTTTTTCCCCATGATAATAAAATCATTTTCAAAGACAGATACCCTGTCTCCATTACCAAGAAAAATTAGAAGGTCGAGT
Source organism: Calotriton arnoldi (assembly GCA_963921515.1). Lineage (NCBI taxonomy): Eukaryota > Metazoa > Chordata > Amphibia > Caudata > Salamandridae > Calotriton > Calotriton arnoldi. Next base: position 174,680 of record CAWUFW010014151.1, read on the forward strand.
TTTTTGCAGCGCAGGCTCGGATTGGCTGACAGCTCGTTGTCTCCCATTGGTTGCTGCTAAAAGTGCACTCAGCTGTGGGCACAATGCTCAGGTCATTTATTGATAAGAAGGTGAGGCTGACTTAGGGCTGAGAGAAATGCCGCAAATAAAATGTAAAATGAGCGCCGTAAGGGCACAACTGAGCCTGTAAAATACCCGAGTGGAAAGAATATGGCATGAGTGTAAGTAAAGAAAGTGAAGTAAATTGATGGGGAAGACAATGCAAGACGGAAGTAACAGCAGCGAGGAGAAGAAAAAGGAAATTCAGAAGGGCTTAAAAGATTTTTTTTTTAAAAAGGGGTGAGGAAGGGAAACGTGAGGGAAAAGAAAAGCTCAATAGAATGAAAATGCTTTCGAAGTTATTTTTAAAATATAAAACGATTCACAAATCTTCATTAACACACGCACTATTATGACAGGTGCTGAAGAGTTAATAATTCTCTTATTAGCACCCACCAAATACCCGTAACATCGAAGTGCACCCCATCCACATGTGACACCTTCATCTAGGCTTCCGCCTTAAAGCTGCAGCAAACTTGGACTTGTAGGGGCATATTATCAAGAAACAGCGTTAAAATTATTGCCGCTTTAGCGGCAGAAAACTGCAGCTAAAGCGGCAATAATGGGCTTGATAATATGCCCTTGAGAATTCCAATAGAAGCCCATGTTGACACCAGAACATGGGCTTCTATTGGAATTCTCAAGGGCATATTATCAAGCCCATTATCGCCGCTTTAGCTGCAGTTTTCTGCCGCTAAAGCGGCGATAATTTTAACGCCCATTCTTGATAATATGCCCCATCGTTTGTCTTTCACCATTTTAAGTACAGGCTCAGAAACAGCGGCAAGCAAACCTTGGGCCTAAACACCAGGTTTGGCGGGAGGTGTCACATGACTTAGAGCCCCTTGGAAGGCATGGGTGCAGTATGAACATTAGATGCAAGATTCCCTCACAGTGGGTCACAGCTGCCAAGTTTGTAGATTCCTTATGTGGGATTTGTCAGTGGGTTTATGTGTGATATTTGATTGCCTTATGTGTGGCACTGTGACACTTTGTCAGACATTGATGTCCATTTAATGAGTGCACGTCCATCCTGCTGCCAGGTACACACTCGATGAGCATAACCTGTGTGTATGTGTGTGTGTGTGTGTGTGCTTCTGGGGGGGTGCAGCATTCAGGAGCTGAAGTGTATTAGTTGAAATTCACTAGGCTGCTTTAGAACCTAGTTTATCCTTCTCTTAGACTCGTCCAACACACGCTCTCCACTCTAGGAGGTGAAACTCTTGACTGCTGCCTGTGCATCTCCCTGTCCTGTGTATCTTCCATGGGCTCCTGCCTGTATTCATATGTGAGATGGCCAGCCAATACTTGCAGGGCACACATAAAGGATACACACAAACACACAGCATCCACCCACTATTTTCACAAGGTGGCCGCGTCCTCCCAGCCGAGAGGCTGGGCCCCAGTTAAATGGACTGAACTTGTCCTGGTGTCATTGTCCGGCACGGGACACATTCTGCTGCTCATGCCCGTCGCCTTATTCCTGTTCCCAGCAGCAACGAGCAGGCAGTGAGGGGGCTTTCTTATTTTCACCTCCAGCTGGGCTCAAGACAAAGTCTGAATTTAAGAGACCATCAGCTCTTCCCTTTTCTTCCAGCATGGCCCTTGCTGCGAGCTACCCGAGTCTCACCTCTAGATGCCAATGCAGTGGAGGGGAAACAAGGGCACACAGCATGGACTCAGGAGAGCAAACAGAGAAACTACAGCTTGGAGGCAAGATTTTCACCTTACTCAAACCTTATATAAAAGACACGCTGGCACTGTAAGAATGTCAGATGTATTTGCACAAATAATTTAAAAATCACTCATTTTGTATTTCTTTTATAGCCCTACTCGTCCCAGTTTACGGTGTCAGAAGACTTTACATCATATGCACACATTATAAATTGACAATAAATCATACAAGTATGTAAATCAACGTACAGGACATGCTACATAAAACAATGTGGGCTGCATGGTGTTGGATGCACATATTGTCTTTCATTGAGGTCACTCTGCTATATTAGAAGGATTGCAATTTATGAACCACAAGTGATAAAAGGATCTCTGTATTAACCCCTTCACTGCTATGCCTCCCCCCTCTTGTGCTAAGCCTTTTTTTGGCTATTCATGTCGTTCGTGCTTTGGCTCCAGTAACTTTTTGTCCACATAAGGTATCCATGGCAAATTGGCGTCCTTTTCTTCCAACCTCATGTGATTTTAAAGGTACCCAGGGTTTGTGGATTCCCCTGAGGGCGACCCAGGAGTTTGCCAAAATACAGCTAAATTTTGTTTTTGGGGGGATGTGAAAAAAGTGCTGCCGAAGACAGCATCTGGTTTTTTCCCTGCAAATGGTATCAACAAGGGGTTTGTGGTACTGAAATCACCATCTTCTCAGATTTCAAAGATAGAGAGACTTTTGTCAGAAAACCAACATTTTCTACACAGTTATGGCATCTTACTGGGACATAGCCTATTATTGCTATTTTTTGTGCCTTCAACCTCCTTCCAGTTAGTGGTAGAAATGGGTATGAAATCAAAAATGGATCTTGGAAAGCTATACATTTAAGAAAAGTAGACAGAATTCTGAATTCAGCAAGGGGTCATTTGTGTAGATCCTTCAAGGTTTTTTAATAGAAACTAACAGTTGAAAATAAGAAAAATTGAAAATCAGTTGAAAAAAACATGCATTTGTGCCAACGTTTTCACCTGTAACTTCTTCTAAGTATGACAGATGTTTAAAAGCAATATACCGTTACATCCGCTGGACCCTTCTGGTTGTGAGAATATATAGGACTTGTAGGTCCCCCAAGAACCCGAGGAACCCAGAGCCAATAATTGAGCAAACGTCTTGCAATGGTTTTTCATGGTGTACCGGTATATAGCAATTAATTTGGTAAAGTATAAAGAGTGAAAAATAGGTATCAAAGACACCTATGTATTTCTGAAATGGGGACAAAATATAGAGTTTAGAAGCAGTAGCTATTTGCACATCTCCAAAACTGTGAGTACCCATACTAGCATGTGAACTATAGGACATTTTTCAAAGTGACTTATTTTTTACACATTGTCTTACGTTTGGAAGGCAGAAATGCATCGAAAGTCAATAGGTACAAACAGTTGCTCTACAACTCTGTGTTCCCGTAAGTCTCCCGATAAAATGGTCCCTCACTTGTGTGGGTAGGCCTAGTACCTGCAACAGGAAAAGGGACAAAACACAATGTGGACACTCCACATTTTTACAGTGAAAACTGACCCTTTTTTTGCAAAGTGCCTAGCTGTGGATTTTGAACCCTAGCTCTGTCCGCACCTTGGGAAACCTAGCAAACCTACACATTTTTGAAAACTAGACACCCAGGGGAATCTAGGAGGGAGTGACTTGTGTGGCTCTCACCAGGTTATGTTACCCAGAAGAATTATGCAAACCTCAAAATTTGTCACAAAAAACACATTTTCCTCACATTTCTGTGATGGAATGTTCTGGAATCTGTGTGGATCCACAAAATTCCACCCACCCCACATTCCCCAAAGTCTCCTGATACAAATGTTATCTCACTTGTGTGGGTAGGCTTAGGGCCCGTGACAGGAAATGGCCCAAAACGCAACATGGACACACTGCATTTTTAGAGTGAAAACTGACAATTATTTGCAAAAAGCCTAGCTGTGGATTTTGAGCCCTAGCTCTGCCTGCACCTAAGGAAACCTAGCAAACCTATACTTTTTTAAAATGTAGACACCCAGGGGAATCCAGGAAGGGGTGACTTGAGTGGCTCTCACCAGGTTCTGTTACCCAGAATCCCTTTCAAACCTCAAATTTTGTCAAAAAAACACATTTTCTCACATTTCTGTGATGGAAAGTTCTGGAATCTTCGTGGATCCGCAAAATTCTACCCACCCCACCTTTCCTAATGTCTCCTGATAAAAATGGTACCTAACTTGTGTGGGTAGGCTTAGTGCCCGTGACAGGAAATGGCCCAAATAGCAACGTGGACACACCACATTTTTACAGTGAAAACTGACAAATGTTTTGCAAAAAGCCTAGCTGTGGATTTTGAACCCTAGCTCTACCAGCACCTAGGGAAACCCAGCAAACCTATACATTTTTAAAAACTAGACACCAAGGGGAATCCAGGATGGGGTGACTTGACTGGCTCTCACCAGGTTCTGTAACCCAGAATCCCTTGCAAACCTCAAACTTTGTCAAAGAAAAACTTTTTCCTCACATTTCTGTGATGGAAAGTTCTGGAATGTGCGTGGATCCACAAAATTCCACTCACCCCGCCTTCCCCAAAGACTTCCAATAACAATGGTACCTCACTTGTGTGGGTAGGCCTAGTGCCCTCGACAGGAATTGGCCCAAAATGCAATGTGGACACACCATATGTTTACAGTGAAAACATACCCTTTTTTGCAGAGTGCCTAGCTGTGGATTTTGAACCCTAGCTCTGCCAAAACCTAGGGAAACCTAGCAAACCTATACTTTTTTAAAAACTAGACACACAGGGAAATCCAGAAAGGGGTGACTTGTGTGGGTCTCACCAGGTTCTGTTGCCAAGAATCCCTTTCAAACCTCAAACTTTGTCAAAGAAAAACTTTTTACTCATGTTTCTGTGATGGAACGTTCTGGAATGTGCGTGGATTCACAAAATTCCACCCACCCCGCATTTCCTAAAGTCTTCCGATAAAAATGGTATCTCACTTGTGTGGGAAGGCCTAGTGCCCGTGACAGGAAACGGCACAAAACGCAACGTGGACACACCACATTTTTACAGTGAAAACTGACCCTTTTTTTGCAAAGTGCCTAGCTGTAGATTTTGAACCCTAGCTGTGCCAACACCTAGGGAAACCTAGCAAACCTATAAATGTTTTAAAACTAGATACCCAGGGGAATCCAGGATGGGGTGACTTGTCTGGCTCTCACCAGGTTCTGTTACCCAGAATCCCTTATAAACCTCAAAATTTGTCAAAGAAAACACTTTTTACTCACATTTCTGTGATGGAAAGTTCTGGAAACTGCGTGGAGCCACAAAATTCCACCCACCCTGCATTCCCCAATGTCTTCCGATAAAAATGGTACCTCACTTGTGTGGGTTGGCCTAGTGCCCGCGACAGGAAATGGCCCAAAACGCAATGTGGACACACCATATTTATACAGTAAAAACTGACCCTTTTTTTTGCAAAGTGCCTAGCTGCAGATTTTGAACCCTAGCTCTGCCGGCACCTAGGGAAACCTAGCAAACCTATACATTTTTTAAAACTAGACACCAAGGGGAATCCAGGATGGGGTGACTTGACTGGCTCTCACCAGGTTCTGTAACCCAGAATCCCTTGCAAACCTCAAACTTTGTCAAAGAAACACTTTTTCCTCACATTTCAGTGATGGAAAGTTCTGGAATGTGCGTGGATCCACAAAATTCCACTCACCCCGCCTTCCCCAAAGACTTCCAATAACAATGGTACCTCACTTGTGTGGGTAGGCCTAGTGCCCTCGCCAGGAATTGGCCCAAAATGCAATGTGGACACACCATATGTTTACAGTGAAAACATACCCTTTTTTGCAGAGTGCCTAGCTGTGGATTTTGAACCCTAGCTCTGCCAAAACCTAGGGAAACCTAGCAAACCTATACTTTTTAAAAAACTAGACACACAGGGAAATCCAGAAAGGGGTGACTTGTGTGGGTCTCACCAGGTTCTGTTGCCAAGAATCCCTTTCAAACCTCAAACTTTGTCAAAGAAAAACTTTTTACTCATGTTTCTGTGATGGAACGTTCTGGAATGTGCGTGGATTCACAAAATTCCACCCACCCCGCATTTCCTAAAGTCTTCCGATAAAAATGGTATCTCACTTGTGTGGGAAGGCCTAGTGCCCGCAACAGGAAACGGCACAAAACGCAACGTGGACACACCACATTTTTACAGTGAAAACTGACCCTTTTTTTGCAAAGTGCCTAGCTGTAGATTTTGAACCCTAGCTGTGCCAACACCTAGGGAAACCTAGCAAACCTATAAATGTTTTAAAACTAACCCTGGGCGAAGTGCTACGCTACGCTCGCGTAGTTTGCGAAGCTTGCGCTACTTCGCACAACGCGAATTGCACGTAGCACAGTGCGAACACGCGTAGCGTAGCGTAGCGTAGTGCCACGGTAATTTTTTGCTTGCTCGCGGTCCTCAACGTCAAGTTGGCGACCGCGAGCAAGCAAAATGACATCCCGGCGAGACTTTTTCCTCGTTCGCGATCAGCAACATCAAGTTGCCGATCGCGAGCGTGGAAAATAAACCTCCCGGCGAGATTCTCAACGCGGGGAGGTCAGGTTTCTCATTGCGAGTGGTCGCGTATGCTCGCGACCGCTCGCGATGAGAAACTACCAGTCCGCGTTGAGAAAGCTGCCGCTCGAGTAAAAATCTACTCGAGCAGCAGTAAAAGACAGCTCGCACTGTGCAAGTTGCCGTTTTCAATGATTGCACAGTGCGGACAAGCATCCGGCACTGTGCAATCATTGCGAACAGTGCGCTACGCAGTTCGCGTAGTGCTACGCGAAGCTTGCGTAGCGCGAACTGCACTTTGCGTAGCTTCGCGAAGCATTACTTCGCGAACTACGCCCACCCTTATTTAAAACTAGATACCCAGGGGAATCCAGGATGGGGTGACTTGTCTGGCTCTCACCAGGTTCTGTTACCCAGAATCCCTTACAAACCTCAAAATTTGTCAAAGAAAACACTTTTTACTCACATTTCTGTGATGGAAAGTTCTGGAAACTGCGTGGAGCCACAAAATTCCACCCACCCCGCATTGCCCAATGTCTTCCGATAAAAATGGTACCTCAGTTGTGTGGGTTGGCCTAGTGCCCGCGACAGGAAATGGCCCAAAACGCAATGTGGACACACCATATTTATACAGTAAAAACTGACCCTTTTTTTTGCAAGTGCCTAGCTGCAGATTTTGAACCCTAGCTCTGCCGGCACCTAGGGAAACCTAGCAAACCTATACATTTTTTAAATCTAGACACCCAGGGGAATCCAGGATAGGGTGACTTGTCTGGCTCTCACCAGGTTCTGTTACCCAGAATCCCTTGCAAACCTCAAACTTTGTAAAAAAAACACATTTTCCTCACATTTCTGTGATGGAAAGTTCTGGAATCTGCGTGGAGCCACAAAATTCCACTCACCCTGCATTTCCCAAAGTCTTTTGATAAAAATGGTACCTCACTTGTGAGGGTAGGCCTTGTACCCGTGACAGGAAATGGCTCAAAACGCTTTGTGGACCCACCACATTTTTACAGTGAAAACTGACCCTTGTTTTGCAAAGTGCCTAGGTATAGATTTTGAACCCTAGCTCTTCCGGCAACTAGGGAAACCTAGCAAACCTATACATTTTTGAAAACTAGACACCCAGGGTAATCCTGGATGGGCTGACTTGGTTCTGTCACCCAGAATCTCTTGCAAATCTCAAACTTTGTCAAAAAAACAAGTTTTCCTCGAATTTTCTGTGATGAAAATTCCACCCACCCCGCATTCTCCGATCAGAATTAAAGCCCCGGGGAGGTGGTGGTCCCAGGGGCTGGGGGTCTGCAACGGACCCCCGCATTAACATAATTAGTGCCCAGTGGAGGTGGTGGTCCCTGGGGCAGTGTGGGGAGTGGCAGGACCCCTCCACACTTCTTTAATTAAATTGAATCCTCGGGAGGTGTCGGTCCCCGGGGCTTGGGGGGGCCCGCGAGACCACCGCCCCATAATAAGAAATGCCCGGGGAGATGGCGGTCCCCAGGACAGCGTGGGGGGTCAGGAACCCCCCATGCAATTTTTCAAAAAAGCACCGGGGAGGTGGGGGTCCCCAGGGCTGCGGGGGGCTGCGTGCCCCCGCACTTTGTGAGCAAAGCCCCGGTGAGGTGGCAGTCCCCGGGGCTGCAGGGACCCCACGGGCCCCCGCTACATACATTTGGATTGCCCCGGGATCTGGCCCACCAGGGGGCTTAAGGAAAACAAAGCACGGGAGCACCCAGCACGACTCCGGCCAAATGTTTTTTAAAAAAATGCTTTTTTATGGCCCGGGGTCCCTGTGCGACCCCCTGAGCAGGCCTAGGGGGTCAGGGTGTTTCTACCCTGTCCCCTTTTCTTGCTTTTTAATGTTTTTTCTCTTTTTTTCTTGTGACTCGGTTTTACCGAGTCACAAGATGGCTGCCAACACTTCTTAGTCTGAAGTGTTGGCAGCTAATCAAAATGAAGCTTGTGATCGGGAGGGTTCACAAATCCTCCTCGGTCACCAGATATCGATATTTTGTATTTTTGAATTTCTCAGGGACTACTGAATGGATTTACACCATTTGAAAAAAGCACACTTTCTGAACCAATAGCTACCTTTTTTGCCAAATTGGGTGTAATTCCGTTCAGCAGTTTGGGCTGTAGCTTTGTCTAAAGTTTCCTATAGAAATTAACATGGAGAAAACGCGTTTTGGGACTCCCCTTTTTTCTTGGCCCCTGCTCGACGAATCACCCTGAAACTTTTAAGACAGGAGCTGACCGGAGCGAACCATTAGTTTTGAAAATTCCGCAAAGATTCGTCAAATGGCGCCAAAGATATTGGCAAAAGAAAAAACGCTTTTCGAATAGAAACAAGCCAGTAGGTAATTATCTACTGGCGGTCGCCAGTAGATAGTTATAGTTAGGACCTATTTTCCATAGGAAATCCGCGACATTCTATTTGAAATAACTCTCTTGCCGGTTGACGAATCTTCGCGAAATTTTCAAACTTTATGGCCCGCTCCGGTCCGCTCCTACCCTGAAAGTCTCGGGTGATTCATCAAGCGGGGGCCGCGAAAAAAGGGGGTCCCAAAACGTGTTTTCCCCATTCATTTTCCCATAGGAAACTTTAGACACGGCTACAGCCCGAACTGCTGAACGGAATTACACCAAATTTGGCAAAGAGGTAGTTCTTGGTTCAGAAAGAACCCTTTTTGTTAAATGGTGTAAATCCGTTCAGTAGTTGCGGAGAAATTAAAAAAATAAGAGTCAAAAAATCAATTTCCCATAGGAAACTTTATGCAAGGCTACAGCCCGAACTGCTGAACGGAATTACACCAAATTTGGCAAAGAGGTAGTTCTTGGTTCAGAAAGAACCCTTTTGTTAAATGGTGTAAATCCGTTCAGTAGTTGCTGAGAAAATCTAAAGTAAAAACACATATATATCTGGGCGGAGCCTAACCACACATGTCATCGTGAGATCTGATTGGCTGTCAGCACTTCATCCTGGAATTGCTGGCAGCCATCTTGAGACCAATATAAATGATAGTACCCCATTGAAATGCCTTGTAGTGAATCAAAGATTTTGAGGGTTACCAAAAGGAGAACTATAAAGGGTGATAACAGACTTTAGTTACATTAGAATTCATTTGTTGATGGTACCATACTAATTTCAGGAATTGTGGTGTGTTCTAAGGTGATTTTACCCTGTGAAAAACCTTCTGCTGGGATATCATGAATCATGTTTGAGAGAAAACTATTTTCACATGCTTGTCCCATACAGTTTTGGAAGGTGCTCCAGAAGCTAAAATGAGAGCATATTTTCTGTAAATTCACATTATCTTTCTCAGTCATGTGAGAATGAAGTCTGACATTCTCAGTAAAACATGTACATCCAACAAGGGCAGAGACTGTCAGTTGATTCCTTTGTGTTCTACTGCAGCTTCCCAGAGTGTTCTAAAGAACAACTAGAGTGCTAACAGCCTTACTTATGACAAAAGTATGGCACACCTGAAGCCATCTTGATTGGAATAAACTGGTAACACTTAAAACATTTAATTTAAAAAGGAACAAAATGATGGGGTTCATTTTGTCATAGAAATTATGGTTAGTGCTATAGAAAGAAAAATTAGGACATGTTTCAAGTGAGATCTCAAATATCTTCCTGTTATATTTCAACAGGAGCAGCCTGTCCAGTTGATGCCTTTGTGTTCTACTGCAGCTTCCCAGAGTGTTCTAAAGAACAACTAGAGCGCTAACAGCCTTACTTATGACAAATGTATGGCACACCTGAAGCCATCTTGATTGGAATAAACTGGTAACACTTAAAACATTTAATTTAAAAAGGAACAAAATGAGGGGTTCTTTTTTAAATAGAAATTATGGTTAGTGCTGCAGAAAGAAAAATGAGGGCATGTTTTAAGTGAGATCTCAAATCCTCTTCTATTTCATTAGAAAATTCTGACATGCAGACTGAAACAATCACTTTCAATACCAGCAGCAGACTTCCAGTTAACTCCCTGGTGAGCAGTAGCTTTAGTACAGTGATCTAATGAGCAACTAGAGTGCTAACATTCTGAATTTATGGCAAATGTGAGACACATCTGAATGCCTTCTTGATGAAATCAAAGTAAAAACTGAAAGCATTTCCTACTGAGGAGACTGCAGTAAATGAGGAAATTAGGAAACTTCATAACAAAGAAGTCTTCCAAGATGGCCACCAGAGAAAAAAGAGCCCAAATGTAGCACAAATATTACCCAGATGTAGCCCACATATAGCCCAATGACAAAAGTGTGCAAAACACTTTTTATTTTTAGTTTTTTTGCAGTTTTATGTAGTGCAGACTGGTCAGGTATTGGAGCGTTGCATCTTAAAACATGACCCCCTACACTACAAAAACACTACTGCACTACTCTAAACCCTAAAACACTACCCCAGCACGACTCCCTACACTACACAAGCACCACTGCACTATCCTAAACCCTAAAACACTACCCCCAGCATGACCCCCTACACTACACAAACACCACTGCACTACCCTAAACCCTAAAACACTACCCCAGCACGATCCCCTACACTACCCAAACACCACTGCACTAACCTAAATCCTAAAACAATACCCCCAGCACGACCCCCTACACTACCCAAACACCACTGTACTACCCTAAAACATGACCCCCTACACTACACAAACACCACTGCACTACCCTAAACCCTAAAACACTACCCCCAGCACGACCCCCTACACTACACAAGCACCACTGCACTACCCTAAACCCTAAAACACTACCCCCAGAACGACCCCCTACACTGCCCGAACACCACTGCACTGCCCTAAACCTTGAAACACCAGCCCCTGCACGACCCCCTACACTGTTCGAACACCACTGCACTGCCCTAAACCCTGAAACACCACCCCCAGCACGACCCCCTACACTGCCCGAACACCACTGCACTGCCCTAAACCCTGAAACACCACCCCTTCACGACCCCTACACTGCCCGAACACCACTGCACTGCCCTAAACCCTGAAACACCACCCCCAGCACGGCCCCCTACACTGCCCAAACACCACTGCACTGCCCTAAACCCTGAAACACTATCCCCAGCAAGACCCCCTACACTGCCCAAACACCACTCCACTGCCCTAAACCCTGAAACATCACCCCCAGCAAGACCCCCTACACTGCCCGAACACCACTGCCCTAAACCCTGAAACACCACCCCCAGCACGACCCCCTACACTGCCCGAACACCACTGCACTGCCCTAAACCCTGAAACACCACCCCCAGCACGACCCCCTACACTGCACGAACACCACTGCTCTGCCCAAAACCCTGAAACACCAGCCCCAGCACGACCCCCTACACTGCCCGAACACCACTGCACTGCCCTAAACCCTGAAACACCAGCCCCAGCACGACACCCTACACTGCCCGAACACCACTGCACTACCCTAAACCCAGAAACACCACCCCCAGCACGACCCCCTACACTGCCTGAGCACCACTGCACTGCCCTAAACCCTGAAACACCAGCCCCAGCATGACCCCCTACACTGCCCGAACACCACTGCACTGCCCTAAACCCTGAAACACCAGCCCCAGCACGACCACCTACACTGCACGAACACCACTGCACTGCCCTAAACCCTGAAACACCAGCCCCAGCATGACCCCCTACACTGCCCGAACACCACTGCACTGCCCTAAACCGTGAAACACCAGCCCCAGCACGACCCCTACACTGCCAGAACACCATTGCACTGCCCTAAACCCTGAAACACCAGCCCCAGCACAACCCCCAACACTGCCCGAACACTACTGCACTGCCCTAAACCCTGAAACACCACCCCGTGCACGACCCCCTACACTGCCCGAACACCACTGCACTGCCCTAAACCCTGAAACACCACCCCCAGCACGACACCCTACACTGCCCGAACACCACTGCACTGCCCTAAACCCTGAAACACCATTCCCCCTGCACGACCCCCTACACTGCCCGAACACTACTGCACTGCCCTAAACCCTGAAACACCATCCCCAGCACGACCCCCTACACTGCACGAACACCCCTGCACTGCCCTAAACCCTGAAACACTACCCCCAGCAAGACCCCCTACACTGCCCGAACACCACTGCACTGCCCTAAACCCTGAAACATCACCCCCAGCAAGACCCCCTACACTGCCCGAACACCACTGCCCTAAACCCTGAAACACCACCCCCAGCAAGACCCCCTACACTGCCCGAACACCACTGCACTACCCTAAACCCTACAACACTACCCCCAGCACGACCCCCTACACTACACAAGCACCACTGCACTACCCTAAACCCTAAAACACTACCCCCAGAACGACCCCTACACTGCCCGAACACCACTGCACTGCCCTAAACCTTGAAACACCAGCCCCTGCACGACCCCCTACACTGTTCGAACACCACTGCACTGCCCTAAACCCTGAAACACCACCCCCAGCACGACCCCCTACACTGCCGAACACCACCGCACTGCCCTAAACCCTGAAACACCACCCCCTTCACGACCCCTACACTGCCCGAACACCACTGCACTGCCCTAAACCCTGAAACACCACCCCCAGCACGGCCCCCTACACTGCCCAAACACCACTGCACTGCCCTAAACCCTGAAACACTATCCCCAGCAAGACCCCCTACACTGCCCAAACACCACTCCACTGCCCTAAACCCTGAAACATCACCCCCAGCAAGACCCCCTACACTGCCCGAACACCACTGCCCTAAACCCTGAAACACCACCCCCAGCACGACCCCCTACACTGCCCGAACACCACTGCACTGCCCTAAACCCTGAAACACCACCCCCAGCACGACCCCTACACTGCCCGAACACCACTGCTCTGCCCAAAACCCTGAAACACAAGCCCCAGCACGACCCCCTACACTGCCCGAACACCACTGCACTGCCCTAAACCCTGAAACACCAGCCCCAGCACGACCCCTACACTGCCCGAACACCACTGCACTACCCTAAACCCATAAACACCACCCCCAGCACGACCCCCTACACTGCCTGAGCACCACTGCACTGCCCTAAACCCTGAAACACCAGCCCCAGCATGACCCCCTACACTGCCCGAACACCACTGCACTGCCCTAAACCCTGAAACACCAGCCCCAGCACGACCACCTACACTGCACGAACACCACTGCACTGCCCTAAACCCTGAAACACCAGCCCCAGCATGACCCCCTACACTGCCCGAACACCACTGCACTGCCCTAAACCGTGAAACACTAGCCCCAGCACGACCCCCTACACTGCCAGAACACCATTGCACTGCCCTAAACCCTGAAACACCAGCCCCAGCACAACCCCCTACACTGCCCGAACACCACTGCACTGCCCTAAACCCTGAAACACCACCCCGTGCACGACCCCCTACACTGCCCGAACACCACTGCACTGCCCTAAACCCTGAAACACCACCCCCAGCACGACACCCTACACTGCCCGAACACCACTGCACTGCCCTAAACCCTGAAACATCACCCCCAGCAAGACCCCCTACACTGCCCGAACACCACTGCCCTAAACCCTGAAACACCACCCCCAGCAAGACCCCTACACTGCCCGAACACCACTGCACTGCCCTAAACCCTGAAACACCACTGCACTGCATGACCCACTACACTGCCCGAACACCACTGCACTGCCCTAAACCCTGAAACACCATTCCCCTGCACGACCCCCTACTCTGCCCGAACACTACTGCACTGGCCTAAACCCTGAAACACCATCCCCAGCACGACCCCCTACACTGCACGAACACCCCTGCACTGCCCTAAACCCTGAAACACTACCCCCAGCAAGACCCCCTACACTGCCCGAACACCACTGCACTGCCCTAAACCCTGAAACATCACCCCCAGCAAGACCCCCTACACTGCCCGAACACCACTGCCCTAAACCCTGAAACACCACCCCCAGCAAGACCCCCTACACTGCCCGAACACCACTGCACTGCCCTAAACCCTGAAACACCAGCCCCAGCACGACCCCCTACATTGTCCGAACACCACTGCACTGCCCTAAACCCTGAAACACCACCCCTGCATGACCCACTACACTGCCCGAACACCACTGCACTGCCCTAAACCCTGAAACACCACCCCAGCACGACCCCTACACTGCCCGAACACCATTGCACTGCCCTAAACCCTGACACACCACCCCCTGCATGACCCCCTACACTGCCCGAACACTACTGCACTGCCCTAAACCCTGAAACACCGCCCCCAGCATGACCCCCTACACTGCACGAACACTACTGCACTGCCCTAAACCTTGAAACACCAGCCCCAGCAAGACCCCCTACACTGCCCGAACACCACTGCACTGCCCTAAACCCTGAAACATCACCCCCAGCAAGACCCCCTACACTGCCCGAACACCACTGCCCTAAACCCTGAAACACCACCCCCAGCAAGACCCCCTACACTGCCCGAACAACACTGCAGTGCCCTAAACCATAAAACACCACCCCCAGCACGACCCCCTACACTGCCCGAACACCACTGCACTGCCCTAAACCCTGAAACACCACCCCCAGCACGACCGCCTACACTGCCTGAAAACCACTGCACTGCCCTAAACCCTGAAACACCGCCCCCAGCATGACCCCCTACACTGCACAAACACTACTGCACTGCCCTAAACCTTGAAACACCAGCCCCAGCAAGACCCCCTACACTGCCCGAACACCACTGCACTGCCCTAAACCCTGAAACATCACCCCCAGCAAGACCCCCTACACTGCCCGAACACCTGCACTGCCCTAAACCCTGAAACACCACCACCAGCAAGACCCCCTACACTGCCCGAACAACACTGCAGTGCCCTAAACCCTAAAACACCACCCCCAGCACGACCCCCTACACTGCCCGAACACCACTGCACTGCCCTAAACCCTGAAACACCAGCCCCAGCACGACCCCCTACACTGCCCGAACACCACTGCACTGCCCTAAACCCTCAAACACCAGCCCCAGCACGACCCCCTACACTGCCCGAACACCACTGCACTACCCTAAACCCTGAAACACCAGCCCCAGCAAGACCCCCTACACTGCCCGAACACCACTGCACTGCCCTAAACCCTGAAACACCAGCCCCAGCAAGACCCCCTACACTGCCCGAACACCACTGCACTGCCCTAAACCCTGAAACACCACCCCCAGCAACACCCCCTACACTGCCCGAACACCACTGCGCTGCCCTAAACGCTGAAACATCAGCCCCAGCAAGACCCCCTACACTGCGCGAACACCATTGCACTGCCCTAAACCCTGAAACACCACCCCCAGCAAGACCCCCTACACTGCCCGAACACCACTGCACTAAACCCGGAAACACCAGCCCCAGCAAGACCACTACACTGCCCAAAACCCTGAAACACCACCCCCAGCACGACACCCTACACTGCCCGAACACCACTGCACTGCCCTAAACCCTGAAACACCACCCCCAGCACGACCCCTACACTGCCCGAACACCACTGCACTGCCCTAAACCCTGAAACACCACCCCCTGCACGACCCCCTACACTGCCCGAACACCACTGCACTGCCCTAAACCCTAAAACTCTACCCCCAGCATGACCCCCTACACTGCCCGAACACCACTGCACTGCCCTAAACCCTGACTCACCACCCCCTGCACGACCCCCTACACTGCCCGAACACCAATACACTGCCCTAAACCCTGAAATACCACCCCCAGCACGACCCCCTACACTGCCCGAACACTACTGCACTGCCCTAAACCTTGAAACACCAGCCCCTGCACGACCCCCTACACTGCCCGAACACCACTGTACTGCCCTAAACCCTGAAACACCACCCCCAGCACGACCCCCTACACTGCCTGAACACCACTGCCCTAAACCCTGAAAAACCACCCCCAGAAAGACCCCCTACACTGCCCGAATACCACTGCACTGCCCTAAAGCCTGAAACACCACCTCCAACACAACCCCCTACACTGCCTGAACACCATTGCTCTGCCCTAAACCCTGAAACACTGCCCCCAGCAAGACCCCCTACACTGCCCGAACACCACTGCACTGCCCTAAACCCTGAAACATCACCCCCAGCAAGACCCCCTACACTGCCCGAACACCCACTGCCCTAAACCCTGAAACACCACCCCCAGCACGACCCCCTACACTGCTCGAACACAACTGCACTGCCCTAAACCCTGAAACACCAGCCCCAGCACGACCCCCTACACTTCCCGAACACCACTGCTGTGCCCCAAATACTGCAACACCAGCCCCAGCATGACCCCCTATACTGCCCGAACACCACTGCACTGCCCTAAACCCTGAAACACCAGCCCCAGCACGAACCACTACACTGCCCGAACACCACTGCACTACCCTAAACCCAGAAACACCACCCCCAGCACGACCCCTACACTGCCCGAGCACCACTGCCTGCACTGCCCTAAACCCTGAAACACCAGCCCCAGCACGACCCCCTACACTGCCTGAACACTACTGCACTGCCCTAAACCATGAAACACCATCCCCAGCACGACCCCCTACACTGCACGAACACCACTGCACTGCCCTAAACCCTGAAAAACTACCCCCAGCAAGACCCCCTACACTGCCCGAACACCACTGCACTGCCCTAAACCCTAAAACACCAGCCCCAGCACGACCCCCTACACTGCCCGAACACCACTGCACTGCCCTAAACCCTGAAACACCAGCCCCAGCACGACCCCCTACACTGCCCGAACACCACTGCACTACCCTAAACCCATAAACACCACCCCCAGCACAACCCCCTACACTGCCTGAGCACCACTGCACTGCCCTAAACCCTGAAACACCAGCCCCAGCATGACCCCCTACACTGCCCGAACACCACTGCACTGCCCTAAACCCTGAAACACCAGCCCCAGCACGACCACCTACACTGCACGAACACCACTGCACTGCCCTAAACCCTGAAACACCACCCCGTGCACGACCCCCTACACTGCCCGAACACCACTGCACTGCCCTAAACCCTGAAACACCACCCCCAGCACGACACCCTACACTGCCCGAACACCACTGCACTGCCTTAAACCCTGAAACATCACCCCCAGCAAGACCCCCTACACTGCCCGAACACCACTGCCCTAAACCCTGAAACACCACCCCCAGCAAGACCCCCTACACTGCCCGAACACCACTGCACTGCCCTAAACCCTGAAACACCAGCCCCAGCACTACCCCCTACATTGCCCGAACACCACTGCACTGCCCTAAACCCTGAAACACCAACCCCTGCATGACCCACTACACTGCCCGAACACCACTGCACTGCCCTAAACCCTGAAACACCATTCCCCCTGCACGACCCCCTACTCTGCCCGAACACTACTGCACTGGCCTAAACCCTGAAACACCATCCCCAGCACGACCCCTACACTGCCCGAACACCACTGCACTGCCCTAAACCCTAAAACACCATCCCCAGCACGACCCCCTACACTGCACGAACACCACTGCACTGCCCTAAACCCTGAAAAACTACCCCCAGCAAGACCCCCTACACTGCCCGAACACCACTGCACTGCCCTAAACCCTAAAACACCAGCCCCTGCACGACCCCCTACACTGCCCGAACACCACTGCACTGCCCTAAACCCTGAACACCAGCCCCAGCACGACCCCCTACACTGCCCGAACACCACTGCACTACCCTAAACCCATAAACACCACCCCCAGCACGACCCCCTACACTGCCTGAGCACCACTGCACTGCCCTAAACCCTGAAACACCAGCCCCAGCATGACCCCCTACACTGCCCGAACACCACTGCACTGCCCTAAACCCTGAAACACCAGCCCCAGCACGACCATCTACACTGCCACGAACACCACTGCACTGCCCTAAACCCTGAAACACCACCCCGTGCACGACCCCCTACACTGCCCGAACACCACTGCACTGCCCTAAACCCTGAAACACCACCCCCAGCACGACACCCTACACTGCCCGAACACCACTGCACTGCCTTAAACCCTGAAACATCACCCCCAGCAAGACCCCCTACACTGCCCGAACACCACTGCCCTAAACCCTGAAACACCACCCCCAGCAAGACCCCCTACACTGGCCGAACACCACTGCACTGCCCTAAACCCTGAAACACCAGCCCCAGCACGACCCCCTACATTGCCCGAACACCACTGCACTGCCCTAAACCCTGAAACACCACCCCCTGCATGACCCACTACACTGCCCGAACACCACTGCACTGCCCTAAACCCTGAAACATCATTCCCCCTGCACGACCCCCTACTCTGCCCGAACACTACTGCACTGGCCTAAACCCTGAAACACCATCCCCAGCACGACCCCCTACACTGCACGAACACCCCTGCACTGCCCTAAACCCTGAAACACTACCCCCAGCAAGACCCCCTACACTGCCCAAACACCACTGCACTGCCCTAAACCCTGAAACATCACCCCCAGCAAGACCCCCTACACTGCCCGAACACCACTGCCCTAAACCCTGAAACACCACCCCCAGCAAGACCCCCTACACTGCCCGAACACCACTGCACTGCCCTAAACCCTGAAACACCAGCCCCAGCACGACCCCCTACATTGCCCGAACACCCCTGCACTGCCCTAAACCCTGAAACACCATGCCCTGCATGACCCACTACACTGCCCGAACACCACTGCACTGCCCTAAACCCTGAAACACCACCCCCAGCATGACCCCCTACACTGCCCGAACACCATTGCACTGCCCTAAACCCTGAAACACCACCCCCTGCATGACCCCCTACACTGCCCGAACACTACTGCACTGCCCTAAACCCTGAAACACCGCCCCCAGCATGACCCCCTACACTGCACGAACAATACTGCACTGCCCTAAACCCTGAAACACTACCCCCAGCAAGACACCCTACACTGCCCGAACACCACTGCACTGCCCTAAACCCTGAAACACCACCCCCAGCAAGACCCCCTCCACTGCCCGAACACCACTGCCCTAAACCCTGAAACACCACCCCCAGCAAGACCCCCTACACTGCCGAACACCACTGCTCTGCCCTAAACCCTAAAACACCACCCCCAGCACGACCCCCTACACTGCCCGAACACCATTGCTCTGCCCAAAACCCTGAAACACCAGCCCCAGCACGACCCCCTACACTGCCCGAAAACCACTGCACTGCCCTAAACCCTGAAACACCACCCCCAGCAAGACCCCCTACACTGCCCGAACACCACTGCGCTGCCCTAAACGCTGAAACATCAGCCCCAGCAAAACCCCCTACACTGCGCGAACACCATTGCACTGCCCTAAACACTGAAACACCACCCCCAGCAAGACACCCTACACTGCCCGAACACCACTGCACTAAACCCGGAAACACCAGCCCCAGCAAGACCACCTACACTGCCCGAACACCACTGCACTGCCCAAAACCCTGAATCACCACCCCCAGCATGACACCCTACACTGCCCGAACACCACTGCACTGCCCTAAACCCTGAAACACCACCCCCAGCACGACCCCTACACTGCCCGAGCACCACTGCACTGCCCTAAACCCTGAAACACCACCCCCTGCACGGCCCCCTATACTGCCCGAACACCACTGCACTGCCCTAAACCCTAAAACTCTACCCCCAGCATGACCCCCTACACTGCCCGAACACCACTGCACTGCCCTAAACCCTGACTCACCACCCCCTGCATGACCCCCTACACTGCCCAAACACCACTGCACTGCCCTAAACCCTGAAACACCACCCCCAGCACGACCCCGTACACTGCCCGAACACCACTGCACTGCCCTAAACCCTGAAACACCAGCCCCTGCACGACCCCCTACACTGCCCGAACACCATTGCACTGCCCTAAACCCTGAAACACCACCCCCAGCATGACCCCCTACACTGCCTGAACACCACTGCCCTAAACCCTGAAACACCACCCCCAGCAAGACCCCCTACACTGCCCGAATACCACTGCACTGCCCTAAAGCCTGAAACACCACCTCCCACACAACCCCCTACACTCCCTGAACACCATTGCTCTGCCCTAAACCCTGAAACACTGCCCCCAGCAAGACCCCCTACACTGCCCGAACACCACTGCACTGCCCTAAATCCTGAAACATCACCCCAGCAAGACCCCCTACACTGCCCGAACACCACTGCCCTAAACCCTGAAACACCACCCCCAGCACGACCCCCTACACTACTCGAACACCACTGCACTGCCCTAAACCCTGAAACACCACCCCCAGCACGACCCCCTACACTGCCCGAACACCACTGCTCTGCCCAAAACACGGAAACACCAGCCCCAGCATGACCCCCTACACTGCCCGAACACCACTGCACTGCCCTAAACCCTGAAACACCAGCCCCAGCACGAACCCCTACACTGCCCGAACACAACTGCACTACCCTAAACCCAGAAACACCACCCCAGCACGACCCCTACACTGCCCGAGCACCACTGCCTGCACTGCCCTAAACCCTGAAACACCAGCCCCAGCACGACCCCCTACACTGCCTGAACACTACTGCACTGCCCTAAACCATGAAACACCATCCCCAGCACGACCCCCTACACTGCACGAACACCACTGCACTGCCCTAAACCCTGAAAAACGACCCCCAGCAAGACCCCCTACACTGCCCGAACACCACTGCACTGCCCTAAACCCTGAAACATCACCCCCAGCAAGACCCCCTACACTACCCGAACACCACTGCCCTAAACCCTGAAACACCACCCCCAGCAAGACCCCCTACACTGCCCGAACACCACTGCACTGCCCTAAACCCTGAAACACCAGCCCCAGCACGACCCCCTACACTGCCCGAACACCACTGCACTGCCCTAAACCCTGAAACACCACCCCGTGCATGACCCCCTACACTGCCCGAACACCACTGCACTGCCCTAAACCCTGAAACACCAGCCCCAGCACAACCCCCTACACTGCCCGAACACCACTACACTGCCCTAAACCCTGAAACACAACCCCCAGCACGACCCCCTACACTACCCAAACACCACTGCACTACCCTAAACCCTCAAACACTCCCCCAGCACGACCCCCTACACTACCCGAACACCACTGCACTGCCCTAAACCCTAAAACACTTCCCCCAGCACGACCCCCTACACTGCCCAAGCACCACTGCACTTCCCTAAACCCTGAAACACCACCCCCAGCAAGACCCCCTACACTGCCCGAACACCACTGCACTGCCCTAAACCCTGAAACACCACCCCCAGCACGACCCCCTACACTGCCCAAACACCACTGCACTACCCTAAACCCTAAAACACGACCTCCTACACTACACAAAGACCACTGCACTACCCTAAACCCTAAAACACTACCCCCAGCACGACCCCTACACTACACAAACACCACTGCACTACCCTAAACCCTAAAACACTACCCCCTACACTACACAAACACCACTGCACTACCCTAAACCCTAAAACAATACCCCCAGCACGAACCCCTACACTACCCAAACACCACTGCACTACCCTAAACCCTAAAACACTACCCCCAGCAGTACCCCCTACACTACCCAAACACCATTGCACTACCCTAAACCCTAAAACACTACCCCCAGCAGTACCCCCTACACTACCCAAACACCACTGCACTACCCTAAACCCTAAACCACTACCCCCAGCAGTACCCCTACACTACCCAAACACCACTGCACTACCCTAAACCCTAAACCACTACCCCCAGCACGACCCCCTACACTACCCAAACACCACTGCACTACCCTAAACCCTAAAACACTACCCCCAGCACAACCCCCTACACTACCCAAACACCACTGTAATACCCTAAACCCTAAAACACTCCCCCAGCACGAATCCCTACACTATCCAAACACCACTGCACTACCCTAAACCCTAAATCTACCCCCAGCATGACCCCCTACACTACACAAACACCACTGCACTACCCTAAACCCTAAAACACTACCCCCAGCACGACCCCCTTCACTACCTAAACACAACTACACAATTTGTTACAGGCGTTGCAACGCAGGCCTGTGGTGCTTACTGGAAGTACTTGGTGGGCTAGTTGGGCCCCAGGGACCCTCAGGATTCAAGGTGACCTAATCCCCCAACTTAAAACGCGCCACGGGGCGCGTTTGCACAGTGGTGAAGGGAGGGGGCGGGGCCTCAGGTGACATGTGTGCAAACACGCCCCCTTGAATCCTGAGGGACCCTGGGGGCCAACTAGCCCAACAGGTACCTTCAGTAAGCACAACAGAGTTGCGTTGCAGAGAGGTGAAAAAAGGTGCGTGGCCTCGGAACGCCTCTCTGCAACTCAGCTCTGTGGTCCTAACTGTAGGTACCTGGGGGGCTAGTTGGGCCCCAGGAACCCTCAGGATTCAAGGGGACTTGCACACGCGTTTTAAGAGGTAGTTTTAATCCCCCTGCCCTATTATGTACTAGGGACTTACAGAGGAGGTCATGCTAATCACAGGGGTACCCCAACGCATAGTGTTCCCTAGTGTATGTAGGTGTTTTCACTGTATTCTAAGTGTCTTTTAGCATAGCACTGACTCTGGTTAGTCAGAGTCAGTTACCACCAGTACCTGTCTGAAAAAGTTGTGGGCACAGGATGATTTTGCAACATGGCCTCTTTCTGCTCCTCTGTTGGTTCTTTCTGCACATCTTTTTCTTCTTCCTGCACTTTTCTTCGTCTTTGTGGACTTCTGTTGCTTCTTTCTGCATTTCTTTTGCTTCTTTCTGCGTGTTTTTTTCTTCTTTCTTCACATGTCCTACCTCTGTATGCATAGTTAGAAACTAGCATTTAAAAACCTTTGAAATTCACTTAAAAATCATAGGTTTCAGGCACGTTATAGTTAGAAATTAGCATTTAAAAAACCTTTGAAATTCACTGAAAAAACCATAGGTTTTAGGGACAGTTATAGTTAGTTGGACATTTCACTCGTACAAAACCATAGAAATTCCCCCGTTATAGTTAGTTCAGCTAACTATAACTCGCGCCCCCGCAATTCACTGCTGATGACGTCACATATTACATCACTCATGACATGGTCAGTGACATCACTGATGACATCACTGATGACATCTCAAATGACATCACTGATGACATCATCCATGTGATAATTTCATGCATCTTCTCACACCCTAATATAGCTTTTGATTAAGGGTGGGCGTAGTTCGCGAGTAATGCTTCGCGAAGCTACGCAAAGTGCAGTTCGCGCTACGCAAGCTTCGCGTAGCACTACGCGAACTGCGTAGCGCACTGTTCGCAATGATTGCACAGTGCCGGATGCTTGTCCGCACTGTGCAATCATTGAAAACGGCAACTTGCACAGTGCGAGCTGTCTTTTACTGCCGCTCGAGTAGATTTTTACTCGAGCGGCAGCTTCTCAACGCGGACTGGTAGTTTCTCATCGCGAGCGGTCGCAAGCATACGCGACCACTCGCAATGAGAAACCTGACCTCCCGCGTTGAGAATCTCGCCGGGAGGTTTATTTTCCACGCTCGCGATCGGCAACTTGATGTTGCTGATCGCGAACGAGGAAAAAGTCTCGCCGGGATGTCATTTTGCTTGCTCGCGGTCGCCAACTTGACGTTGAGGACCGCGAGCAAGCAAAAAATGACCGCAGCACTACGCTACGCTACGCTACGCGTGTTCGCGCTGTGCTACGTGCAATTCGCGTTGTGCGAAGTAGCGCAAACTTCGCAAACTACGCGAGCGTAGCGTAGCACTTCGCCCAGGGTTACTTTTGATACACCCACTCTAAATTACAGACTGCCATTCTCAAAACCATACACACTCCAATACCAATAACTACATACCCACTCACTGATTCTTAGGTCTACACACACACATCTACTCACTCACCCGTACAGTCACTCATACTTACAGTCACTCAGTACAGGACTATCATATGCACTCATACACCTATATAAACACTCACACACCGCCACTCATCCATAGAGGTACTCACACACCTAGTCTGTCATGCAAAAAATTAATCACACACCCATTTACTCACCTATACAGTTATACACACACCAGCTCACTTACTCATACAAATACTAGCACATTCTTACGCTCTTATACAATAACTGATACAAGCACACACGCATCCATACAGCCACTCTCACAATCACACACTCTCACTTATAGCCATTTAAATACTCTAACACACATATATACTGCCTTTTACATATGTAGTTACTCGCACATGTACCACTGAGATATACATTCACTCACTAACACACCCATACACACACTCACCCACCCAAGCAGTCCATCACAGATGCACTCTTGAAATCATGCACCCAGTGAATCACCCACTCACACATCTATGTACAGAGTCACACACACCCCACCCACACAAACACTCAGGCAGCCATACAGATACTCAGAGAACCAATCAATAACCCATATAGACACTCATGTAGCTATTCGCAAATCCATGCAACAAACAGACGGATACAGACATTCACACAGTTTAGTCACTAACCCATGCATTCAGTAAGATACGTTTAATCACTCACTTGTAGAGTCAGTCACGCACGTACTAAATCATCCATTCAGACACTTAAACACCCACTCATTCTTCAATACGCCTTTCCCTATATATATTAAACATATTTAAACTTTACAGAAACACACAGTCACTGGATGATGTCATCAGTGATTTCATTTGAGATGTCATCAGTGATGTCATCAGTGATGTCACTGACCATGTCATGAGTGATGTAATATGTGACGTCATCAGCAGTGCATTGCGGGGCGCGAGTTATAGTTAGCTGAACTAACTATAACGGGGGAATTTCTATGGTTTTGTACGAGTGAAATGTCCAACTAACTATAACTGTCCCTAAAACCTATGGTTTTTTCAGTGAATATATATATATATGGTATCAAGCCTTGCTCACGGGAAATAACCAACTGCTTCCAGAAATGACTGTGTTCATATAAGCCTCATTTAAATGCATGATTTGCAAAACCTGAGTGTCATTTCATTGGCGCATGTGCAGTGAATTCAAATCGGCACTTTACTTTTTCTTGCAGCGTAAAACATCTTGCACGCATTGCTTTCATATTATTAATTCCATGCCAATTCAGTGCGCAAAAATAAACATCATATTCACCAGGTCGCAGGCAATCATTACCAAATATTAAACTCTGCATCTTTTGTCCATTTAGAATCCGTGAGCATGAAAAACATTTCAGCTCACTTCCCTTACTCGTATTTCACTGGTATTTTGGGATAATTAATAATATGAAAGCAATGCGTGCAAGATGTTTTACGCTGCAAGAAAAAGTAAAGTGCCGATTTGTAATCAAATTGAATTGCAGCACTGTGAATTTGAAATTTACTATGCAACACAGCCAACCCACTGTAGATTTCTTAGATATTAGGTTAATTGTAGAGAATGGGAAACTCCATACCGATCTGTTTAGAACAGAAACAGCAGGGAATGTGATACTTCATTCAGCTAGCTGCCATCCCCCGAATTTTAGGTGGAGCATACATTACAGTGAATTCTTACGAGCCAAAAGGAACTGTAGTTCTGAGATCAACTATGAGAGGAACAAAAAAGAAATGATAGGGAGATTTCGAGCAAGAGGGTATCCCCCGAAAATGCTGAAGATGGGAGTGAAAAAAGCAGATAACATCAAGAGAAATGAAGCCTTATTTCCAGCACAGAAAGCAGGGCAAGAGACAGGTGACAAAGATGGCCCCATAAGGTTCATAACAAATTTCAACACCCAGTCAAAAGACCTTAGAAAAATCATCAAAAAAGATAGGACATCCTAACACAGGACCCCATTTTGAAGGCTAAATTAGGACAAATTCCATCCATCACATATAGAAAAAGTCTATTTCTGAAGGACAAGTTAGTCAGAAGTCACATGGGACAACGCAGGACCAATTGGTTGTAGATGGGGGAGGGTTCCGCAGGTGTGGTAAATGTACGGCATGTAGCCACAGCGAGAATATGAAGGAAGTTACGTTACTGAGAACCAATAGAAAGTGGAAGACTAAGAGAAACATCCACTGTGGAACTGATTTTGTTGTTTATGTCATTGCCTGCCCCTGTGGAAAGTGGTAAATCGTATCCACAACCTTTCCATAAAAGAAGAGGATTTTATAACATTGGAGGGCTATAACTAATAAAGACTTTAGTTACAGCACCACTAAACATTTTCATGAGGCACATGGCAGCGATTGGACTACTGTCAAGTTCTTTGGCCTTGATGCAGTTCCCAAGAATCCCAAAGGTGGTAACCGCACCCAAGCTTTACGCAGATTAGAATCAAGGCTCATCCTGCAAACTGGCAGCACTTTCCCCACAGGGATGAATAATGATGAGGAATTACATGTACACTTGTAATTTGCTGAGGGTCCCGCATCCTACTTCAGAACAGAAGTTTCCAAAGTCTTTTTAATTTTAGTTGTTTAGCATTACCATTTCTATTTTGTTTGAAACACACCAACACTACGTTTTACGCACCCATTTCACATTTTTTTACACATATTGATCGTAGTGAATATTAATATTGGGGTGAGATCATTGCACAGGATCAAAGCTGAATTTCTAGCAAATGGAATCATTGAACTCAACTGTTCAATCAATCAATCACAGAATTTGTAGAGCGCACTACTTACCCGCGAGGGTCTCAAGGCGCTGGGGAGAGGGAAGGGGGGGGGATGCTGCTACTGGTCGAACAGCCAGGTCTTGAGTAGCCTCCTGAAGGTCAGCAGGTCTTGGGTCTGTCGTAGGCTTAGTGGAAGGGTGTTCCAGGTCTTGGCGGCGAGGTGTGAGAAGGATCTGCCGCCGGTGGTTGTTCTTCGAATGCGAGGGACGGTGGCGAGGGAGAGGTCGGCGGAGCGGAGCTGGCGGTTGGGGACGTAGAAGAAGAGTCGTCTGTTGAGGTAGGCTGGGCCAGTTTTGTGGAGTGCCTTGTGTGCGTGGATGAGGAGTTTGAAGGTGATCCTCCTGTCGACGGGGAGCCAGTGCAGGTTCCTCAAGTGGGGGGTGATGTGGCTGTGGCGTGGTACGTCGAGGATCAGTCGTGTGGAGGCGTTTTGTATGCGTTGCTGTCGCTTGATGAGCTTGGCCAGGGCTCCCGCGTAGAGGGCGTTCCCATAGTCCAGTCTGCTACTGACGAGGGCCTGGGTGACTGTTCTTCTTGTGTCTGTCGGGATCCACCTGTAGATCTTGCGAAGCATGCGGAGGGTGTTGAAGCAGGAGGAGGAGACTGCGTTGACTTGCTTGGCCATGGAGAGCGTTGAGTCGAGGATGACTCCCAGGTTGCGTGCGTGGTCGGTGGGTGTCGGGGCTGCTCCCAGCGTCGTTGGCCACCAGGAGTCGTCCCAGGCTGAGGGGTTGGAGCCGAGGATGAGGACCTCCGTTTTGTCCGTGTTCAGCTTTAGTCGGCTGATCTTCATCCAATCGGTGACGGCTTTCATTCCTTCATGGAGATTGGCTTTGGCGGCGAGGGGGTCCTTGGTGAGGGAGAGGATCAGTTGAGTGTCGTCGGCATAGGAGATAATGTTGAGGTCGTGTTGTCTGGCGATGCGTGCGAGCGGGGCCATGTAGATGTTGAACAGTGTTGGGCTGAGGGACGATCCCTGGGGTACGCCGCAGATGATCTCGGAGGCTTCGGATCGGAAAGGTGGGAGGCGGACTCTCTGGGTTCTGCCGTCGAGGAAGGAGGTGGTCCATTCCAGGGCCTTGTCTCAGATCCCTGCGTCGTGGAGGCGTGCGCGTAGAGTGAGGTGGCAGACAGTGTCGAAGGCGGCGGAGAGGTCCAGCAGGATGAGGGCTGCGGTCTCACCATTGTCCAGCAGGATCCTGATGTCGTCGGTGGCGGCGATGAGGGCAGTCTCAGTGCTGTGGTTGCTGCGGAACCCTGATTGGGATGGGTCCAGGATGCTGTTTTCTTCGAGGTATCGGGTTAGCTGTTTGTTGACGATCTTCTCGATGACCTTGGCTGGGAACGGAAGCAGAGAGATGGGCCGGAAGTTCTTGAGGTCTCTCGGGTCCGCCTTGGGTTTTTTGAGTAGGGCGTTGATCTCTGCGTGTTTCCAGCTCTCTGGGAAGGTCGCGGTCTCGAAGGAGAGATTGATGATGTTGCACAGGTGGGGTGCGATGGAGCTGCTGGCTTTGTTGAAGATGTGGTGCGGGAAAGGGTCTGACGGGGAGCCGGAGTGTATTGTGCTCATGGTCTTGATGGTGTCCTCGATGTTCACGCTGGCCCAGGCTGGCAGGGGGTCATGGTCGATGGTGTGTGGCGGGTCTGGTGCATCGATCTTAGTTGGGGCTGTCTGGGTGTTGAAGCTGTCGTGGATGTCGGCGATCTTGCGGTGAAAGAAGGTGGCGAGGGAATCGCACAGGGGTTGCGACGGCGGGATGTCGTTGGTGTTGGAGCTGGGATTGGAGAGTTCCTTCACGATGTTGAAAAGCTCCTTGCTGTTGTGTGCGTTGTTGTCGAGGCGGTCTTTGAAGGAGATTCTCTTGGCGGACCTGATGAGGTGGTGGTGGTTACGGATGGCGTCTTTGTGGGCTGTGTGGCTGTCCGGTGTCTTATCACTGTGCCATTTCTTCTCTAGTTTCCGGCAGGTACGCTTGGAAGCTAGGAGTTCCGAGGTGAACCAGCTGGCTCTTTTGGTGGTGTCGCTGTAGGTGAGCTTTTTCAGCGGGGCGAGGGTGTTGGCACAGTCGTCCATCCATCGTCTGAGGTTGCAGGCAGCGTCGTCGGTGTTGGATGGGTCGGAGGGAGGGCTGAGAGCGAGGGTTGCCCGGAGTTGGTCTTCGGTGACTTTGCTCCAGCAGCGGCGTGGGATCTGTTGGGTGCGGTGGTGTGTGGTGGGTTTCTGGAAGGTGAAATGGATGCAGCGGTGGTCGGTCCAGAGGAGTTCCGTGGTGTGGCTGAAGGAGACGTGGGAGCTTGAGGAGAAGATGGGGTCAAGCGTGTGGCCGGCGGAGTGGGTCGGTGTTGTGACGAGCTGGCTCAGGCCGAGGTTGGCGAGGCTGTCGATCAGGGTGGTGGAGTTGCTGTCGTTGTTGTTCTCCAGGTGAAAGTTCAGGTCTCCGAGGAGGATGTAGTCGGTAGAGGTCAGGGCGTGCGTGCTGATGAAGTCAGCGATGGAGTCGCTGAACTGGGGTCGGGGCCCAGGGGGTCTGTAGACAAGGGTGCCTCTAAGGGTGGTGTTGGGGTCCGTGTGGATCTGGAAGTGCATGTGTTCGGCGGTGCTGAGAGTGTCGTCGGTGCTGGTCGAGACCCTGATGGTGTTCTTGTGGACGATGGCGATTCCTCCTCCTACTGCGTTGACGCGGTCTCTGCGGGTGATCTTATAGCAGTCTGGGATGGCTATGGCGATGTCGGGGGCAGAGGAGTCGTTCATCCAGGTCTCTGTCAGGAAGGCGACGTCAGGTCCCAGAGCTCGACGGCGTGTTTGCGTGCGGAGCGGGTGTTCAGTAGGATGCACCGGAGGTGGTTGAGGTCGTTGGCGGGCGCCTCGGTGGCTCTGAGGCTGGTGTAGCTGCAGTTCCGGCAGGTGAAGGGACCATGGGTGCGTTTCGGGGCGGCCTTGAAGCAGTTGTGTGTCCGTCTGGGGTTAAGAGCGTGGAGTGTGGTGGCATCGTATCGGCGTCGGTCCTCGAGGCTGGAGCGGGGGCGCGCGGTCCAGGGGTTCTGGCGCTGGGCGCGGTCCAGTCGCGGACGGGTGCAGACGGGCTTGCCTTAGGCGCAGCCGCGCAGCGGCCGCCATATATGGGGAGGTGGGAGGGAGGAGCAGCTGGGAGGCAGGGGCAGCAAATGGGCAGTCAGGGGGGCGGGGCCGCAGGGGACACAGCGGCGGGAATGGAGAGAGGCAGCGAGGGGCACAGAAGGCAAAATGGACAGAGAAAACACAAAGAAATACGGGCACAGTACAATGGGGCAGCGGGGGCACAGAAGGCAAAATGGACAGAGAAAACACAAAGAAATACGGGCACAGTACAATGGGGCAGCGGGGGCACAGAAGGCAAAATGGACAGAGAAAACACAAAGAAATACGGGCACAGTACAATGGGGCAGCGGGGGCACAGAAGGCAAAATGGACAGAGAAAACACAAAGAAATACGGGCACAGTACAATGGGGCAGCGGGGGCACAGAAGGCAAAATGGACAGAGAAAACACAAAGAAATAGGGGCACAGTACAATGGGGCAGCGGGGGCACAGAAGGCAAAATGGACAGAGAAAACACAAAGAAATACGGGCACAGTACAATGGGGCAGCGGGGGCACAGAAGGCAAAATGGACAGAGAAAACACAACGAAATACGGGCACAGTACAATGGGGCAGCGGGGGCACAGAAGGCAAAATGGACAGAGAAAACAACGAAATACGGGCACAGTACAATGGGGCAGCGGGGGCACAGAAGGCAAAATGGACAGAGAAAACACAAAGAAATACGGGCACAGTACAATGGGGCAGCGGGGGCACAGAAGGCAAAATGGACAGAGAAAACACAACGAAATACGGGCACAGTACAATGGGGCAGCGGGGGCACAGAAGGCAAAATGGACAGAGAAAACACAAAGAAATACGGGCACCGAGGCCACAAGCGGAGGGGCGAGCTTACCAGCAGCAGCAGCGGGCGGACAGCACAGGCGGAGCTGTGTGGTGGGGGAGCGACCTACCTGGCAAGGTCAAGGGTCGCTCTCCTCACCGCGCAGCGGCCGCCATTAACGCATTATTATTTTTCCCTTAACAGAATGTCTACATTGAAGCAGTGGTTAAGAAACAACAGTCACAACCTAGGAAGTTAAGAGCACGGAGACCCGGAACTGTCCCGGGTAACAGCCGTTTTCTCCTTAACAAGACATGATAACATTGGTGGTAACATATTTGGATATTTTGTAGTGTGTCATGCAACTGTGGTTTCATATTCGTAATTTGGGAATTGTGAGTAAAATTGTTAAAAGTATGAACATCCGAACAGGGTACTATACCCTGAATGAAACCCAACTACAAACCAGGAAACAATACTCTAAGGGAGATATTCTCAAGCACGTGTGATAATCATCGCAAAAGTTACTTAACGCAACACACAACATCGCAGTCTATCACAGGAAAATGACGCCGTGTTAACCAAGTATTCACAACATGGCGGTACCATGCGATAGTCTCCAGATAACGCGTCAAATGACCGTGTTAAAATCAACGCCACGCCTCAAAAATGCGAAACACAAACGCAAAAAAAGCTGCGATGAGGCCAAACGCGATACAAAAATTAGCGAAAACCAGCCACAGGCCTGCAATTCACACGCGTCAGGCGGGAACAATCACCATAAAAGTAGAAAAAAAACTGACAAACATATGCCAAACAACAGCGAAGCACAATGGACGTTGCCGGAGCAAGTACGGAGGAGAACCAGAACCCCACAAGCCCCCCGGAGGACCAGCCTGGGACTTCGGGGTCAGGGAAGGCCAAGGAGAAGAAGAGTAGGAAGAAGCGGTTCAGTCCGTAGGAAAACAGGATCCTGATAACGGAGGTGGTCGAACACCATCAACAACTGTTCGTTACCTCCACTGTGTCATTGGCAACAAAAAATGGACTATGGCAGTCCATCGTGGACAAGGTGAATGCAGTCGGAGTGCTGAAGAGGACAATGGAAGAGGTCAAGAGGCGCTGGAATGATGTCAAGCGCAAAACCAAGCTGAAACTCGCCAACAACCGGAAGGCAGCAATGCAGACTGGAGGTGGGAGTCCTGCGCCACAGGAGGAGCTGGACGAGATGGAGGAAATGGTGTACACAGTCATCAGTGGGGAGACAGCAACCTTCCCGGAAAGCTGGAAGCACGCCGAGATCACCGCCTTACTCAAGAAACCCAAGGCAGACCCCAAGGACCTCAAGAACTTCCGACCCATCTCTCTGCTCCCGTTCCCCGCGAAGGTCACCGAGAAAATCGTCAACAAACAACTGACCCGCTACCTCGAGGAGAACAACATCCTGGACCCTTCCCAGTCCGGCTTCCGCAGCAACCACAGCACCGAAACCGCCCTCATCGCCGCCACCGATGACATCAGGACCCTGCTAGACAACGGAGAAACAGCAGCCCTCATCCTCCTGGACCTATCAGCCGCCTTCGACACGGTCTGCCACCACACACTACGAACACGCCTTCATGACGCCGGGATCCAAGAGAAGGCCCTGGACTGGACCACATCCTTCCTTTCCGGCAGAACACAAAGCGTCCGCCTCGCCCCCTTCCGATCCAAGGCCACCAAGATCATCTGCGGCGTACCCCAAGGCTCCTCCCTCAGCCCAACGCTGTTCAACATCTACATGGCACCCCTCGCCCACGTCGCCCAACAGCACAACCTCAACATCATCTCCTATGCCGACGACACCCAGCTGATCCTCTCCCTCACCAAAGACCCTCACACCACCAGAGCCCACCTCCACGAAGGAATGAAGGCCGTCGCCGAATGGATGAGGACCAGCCGCCTGAAGCTGAACTCGGACAAGACGGAGGTCCTCATCCTTGGTTCCAACCGTTCAGCCTGGGACGACTCCTGGTGGCCAACATCACTGGGAACAGCCCCGCCACCCACCGACCACGTACGCAACCTAGGGGTCATCCTCGACCCCACCCTCTCCATGACTAAGCAGGTCAACGCCGTTTCCTCATCCTGCTTCAACATCCTCTGAATGCTCCGCAGGATCTTCAAGTGGATCCCCACCGAAACAAGAAAAACAGTCACCCAGGCCCTCGTCACCAGCAGGCTGGACTACGGAAACGCCCTCTACGCAGGAACGACGGCTAAGCTCCTGAGACGGCTGCAACGCATCCAGAACGCCTCTGCACGTCTTATCCTCGACATCCCCCGACGCAGCCACATCACACCCCACCTGAGAGACCTTCACTGGCTCCCTGTCAACAAGAGGATAACCTTCAAGCTCCTCACCCACGCACACAAAGCACTCCACAACTCCGGACCAGCCTACCTCAACAGACGACTCAGCTTCTACACCCCCACCCGCCAGCTCCGCTCGACCAGCCTCGCCCTCGCCACAGTCCCCCGCATCCGGAAAACGACCGCCGGCGGCAGATCCTTCTCCCACCTCGCCGCCAAGACCTGGAACACCCTCCCCACCAACCTCCGACAGACCCAAGACCTACTGGCCTTCAGAAGACTCCTCAAGACCTGGCTCTTCGATCAGTAGCAGCACCACCCCCATCTTCCCCCAGCGCCTTGAGACCCTCGCGGGTATGTAGTGCGCTTTATAAGTGACATGATTGATTGATTGATTGAGTTGGGGGACCGGACACTGCTCAACATGACCGGACACAACAGCACCAGGGTGACTAACGACCAGGGACTGGGGGGATGGGGGAGATGGGCACAATGGCACGCATGCACAATGAAGTAGAGCACATCTGCGGACACACCATGCCCCAGACCACCAACTCCCACCAAGAGACCAATGTACCCAAGTATGCTACATGTCAGCACTGTACAAGCACAGAAGTCAAAGGCACAACCCATGAAAGGGATAAGGGGCAGCAAAATCAGAGCTGCAGGGGTGACTACCTCAAAATGCAGCACACACACATAACATGCAGAGCACACCAACACTGACAACAATGTGGTACAAACCGCAAAACACCTACAACAGAACACAGGACACAACTGGTGCTGCTTGGGTGCAGACACTGGCCAATCACATTTGGCATTGCAGGGAAATGTGAGTTGATAATGTACAAGTACAAACACACACATGTCTGTTGTCGAAATGTTCACTGTCCCCCATCAAATAGGCAGCTCCTCCCAAACAGCCACAATCTACCCAGCGATGCTGTCTGTATGAAAACATGTACAATGCAACAACATACATGTGGACACATTGTTAAACTGCATCTCCCCTTCACATTACAGAAGGAGAATCAACACCTGCTGCAGAGCAGCCCGACCCTCTCTTCTCTGATGATGAAGAGGACCACCATAGCTTCGACTCTGACGCCCTCCAACAGCTCGTGGATAGCCTACGCAGCCCACTTCCAGGAGCTGGGCAGCCCAGCAGCTACGAAGAGACCCTACCCCCTGCACAGACCACACAGCAGGCAGCACCCACCACCACGGCTACCTCCCAGGACCCCCACGAAGAACACATGGCCTTCCAATGCCGTGTGTTGGGGTGCCAGGAGATTCTGGCTGAACAGGTGCGGGTGGGCTTTGACCGCATGGCAGACAAACTAGATGCCATATGTGGGTGTCTAAGTCCCATCAGGGACCACTCACCGTTCCTAACGGACACCCACAGTCCACTCCATGCTCTCCAATGGACCATGGCTGACATCGCTGGAGCCCTGTCTCAGAGAATAGAACAACTGTCCAGTCAGAGTGGCTCTAGCGATGTCACACAGGAGTTGGAAAACATGCGGAGGTTAATGGAGACCATGGAGCGGGCGAATGCGGAACGAGCGGCTACCATGGCTGCACACCAGCGAGTGGTAGCTGGGTTCCTCAATGACCTCAGGACCATCCTCATGGCATTGCTGCCCCAAGGCCTGGCGCTGATGCATGCAGCTGCTACCACTCCATCCACATCTCCGCCCCCTGAAGTGTCAGTGCCACACAGTGCGGCAGACCTTCCACCTCCGGCCACTGATGTGTCACTGCCACATAGTGCTGGAGTCAGAACACCACCACCCACACGTGAGGCACATGAAACAGCAGAGGACGAAGATGCAGATGATTCTGCCCTTGTGGTAAGAAGGGCGCAGTAGCATGCATCTCCGCCATAGGGCCGGCTTCAGCTTGGTTCTGCCCTCTGCATCATCACCTTCCACTGTCCCCCGATGCACTCTGCAACACTCACCTTGGACCTCGACATGGACTGCCATATGCTGTTTGATCGCCAATGACACAGCAATCTGACTGCGGACTGAACTCTTCCTCTTCTTTTGGACTTGTCATTCCCTGAAGGACTCTGGCTGGTCCTCCATGGGCCAACATCATCATGTGGGGTTTGCATGGCCCTGTACTGCTCCAGATGCAACACTCCACTGAATGTGCATTAAACATTCATGATCACACAGATGTGTCATGTCTATGGTCTTTCAAGTGTGGAAGTATGGATGAATGTAGGCTCACTGGACTCCTCTTACGTCCATGTGGCTCATGTCGTAGAACAGGGGTCACAGGGTGACACATTGCCGAATGCGGTCCGGGTGGCGCTGACACAACAACAGGGACACACGCTTGAGTTACTTCCTTGTCCAGCCCAGTACGGAACCACGCCCAAGGCCCCGGGGTCATTTACAAACCCTTACGCTGGACTGGCATACGCCAGGCCAGCCCACTCCGCTTACGCTCACAGGGGGGGACGGCAACGCTATATGTCCCAGGTCTTCCCTGTAGTGATCTACTGATCACAGGTCTAGTTGTCAGCATGCCACAGCCACTCCCTCACGGCTAGTTTACACCCACACCACACCCATCCAGCACACGCGTCACAGGACATGTGACCCTGCCAATAAAAAGGGCCAGGCGCACGTCCTCAACGCCATTTCCACGCTCTATCTGGGTGCATCATTGTGGTGTTAATGAAGGCATGAGGGTCTCAGGCCCTGCAACATCACATTCCCCAGGACCGGAGGTGACATGATGGCGTCCGCAACACGATACCCAATCATACAGGGTCCATGACTTTGGGGGCACAGACTTGGTGGCACCAGATACATTGGGGCCGGCAGAGGCACACCGCCACGGGACGGGGCTTTGGGTGCACTGAGGTAGGGGCACCTTAAGTGCTGAGCGGGTGTGCAGCCTGCGATGATGCCCCGTCCCGGCAGTCCGGACTGCTCAGGATTTGTGTGCCCTGCTGCACCGCAGTATAGGCCAGAGCCAGCGGGCAGTGCGGGCCTACCGCCACGTGGCATCGTATCCCGGATCACAGAGTTAGTGGCACCTCAAGGGCTGAGCGGGTGTGCAGCCTGCGATGATGCCGGGTGCACTGGTATGTCCTCTGCCATGGCAAAATCAAGACCCAGAATCAAATGTGAGACCTAGTGGCCTGCGGAGCGGGGCTGCATGATGTGGAGAGTGCCTGTTCGAGGGCTCCGGGCTTGGGGCTTGCACCGGCACATGGTGGGCCCTCATTGCAACACGCCGGTGGCAGAAGGTGAGCAGTGAGGCCTGGGTGCACAGGGGCGGGCATGCACCGCTGGGCGGCGGAAGGGGCTGGGGTGCAGCTGCCTGGGTGCGCAGGGGCGGGCATGCACCGCTGGGCGGTGGGAGGGGCTGGGGTGGAGCTGCCTGGGTGTGCAGGGGCGGGCAGGCGATGATGTCATGTGCAATTGTATGTACTCTGCCATTCATGTATCTGGACTCTGTTTCAGATGACGGATCTGTTGCAGATGTGGGACCTGGTGAACTGCACTACATACCGGCACGTGGTTGGAGACACACCGGCGTCAGCAGGTGAGCAGTGAGGCCTGGGTGCGAAGTGTCGGCACTCTCTCTCCCTGTCCCTCTCTTCTTTTCTCTATCTCTCTCTCTCTCCCTCTCTGTACGTCTATCTCTCTCTCTCCCTCTCTGTACGTCTATCTCTCTCTCTCCCTCTCTGTACATCTATCTCTCTCTCTCCCTCTCTGTACGTCTATCTCTCTCTCTCCCTCTCTGTACGTCTATCTCTCGCTTTCTCTCTCTCTGTATCTCTCCTTCGCTCTCTCTCTGTCCTTTGATGTGCGCAAGACATACCTTCTCATCATGATTTTTGTCTTGCAGGCTGTGACCTTCAGATTGTCCCGAGGGGAGCCGCCATGTGTCTTCAATTCTGTGTTTATTTGAATACATTTTCATTTGTTAATTCGAAGGTGAATGTGTGATGCTCATTTTTGTGACGACACATGCATGTCACCAAATGTGATTGTGCGACATTAGGCGCATTATTTGGTACATGATTCTGTGTAGTTGATGTGGCATGTCTTTGACCGGGGGGGCCGGGGTGGGGGGGTCCTGGGGGTGGTGGCGGTGGGTGTTGTGGCCCTCTTGGTTGTCCGGGCTGCATGATCAGTGGCTCCATGGCATCTGTTGCCCTTCAGGTGTAGCTCTGGGCTGGGCTCCTTTTTCTGGTGCAGGCTGTGGTCCGACTTTACACCAGGTCAGAGCAGGTGTTAATTTCCTGCTGCTAATGCACCATATCGCATGTTTTGTGATCTTATCGCTGATCTGGCTGGTCGTTCAGAATGTTGTGGAGTGGTGTTGTCGTGGCTTTTTGCACGGGAACGCCTACTCTGCATCTCATTAGCAATAGTTGCCGGGGTCATCTGTGGCGATGTTTTTTGCGGCTGCTATCGCAGGTAAACTGGTGCTATGGGCTGTTAGCACCGGCTTGTGAATGGGGAGATAAATTTATCGCGACTTTGGCTGTGATAAAGTGCCGATAACTCGGCGATAACTCCTTGAGAATATGCCCCTAAGAGATTGGAATCATGACAACATGACGTAACTATAGAGAAAGACATATGATTATGAGTTGTACAAACCACATACACAAATTATGTTGAGACAGTTTGGGACTTGGACAGGAGGGTACTAAACTCTGAAGCCATATTGATTATTGAAGAGGAGTCACTGTAATATGGCAAAAGGGTACTTTACCCAGATTTGGACTCCACTCCACTCAATACCAGAGTCATAATTTCCAGGAGAACATTAAACTAATATTCTTCCTAGGGGCACAGAATAATGTGCCACGCACTATAGTTAAAGGGGGAACCACTGAGATAAGACATACGAGGTCCTCATGATAAAATGAGGGAACATGTTAAACAAATTATTGAACCAAATTAAAAAAGTAGAAGAGCAATAATTCTGTGATATAATATCATCTCACCCCTATCTCACTGTTAATTTACCAATATATGATTTCATGCACACGTATTTCTGTAACTCACGGCGTATCTGTAACTACGCCGAAAACAAGCCTAAATGAAAGTCTTTTGTTTATGTTGTTATCGCATCATGTGAGATGCAGAGAATGCTTTAAAAAATGGAAACTCGTTTCTATGGTCATGTGACCAAGACCTGGACAGGTCGAAATGCGTCGTTGTTTGTTTGCCCGAATAAATCTATTAACTTGCATCCATAATTGGAGTTGCTCGTGTCTTACTACGATCTTGGTAAGATTGCTGTATCATTTCCAGAGTGGCAGCGTCCGCTCGTAACAAGCCCCGACCCCTGTGGAAGGGCGTTTCGAGTCGCCCTTCTTCGTGTGGATATATATATGTATTAACAATAAA
The DNA here is from genome assembly GCA_963921515.1 of Calotriton arnoldi. Taxonomy (NCBI): domain Eukaryota; kingdom Metazoa; phylum Chordata; class Amphibia; order Caudata; family Salamandridae; genus Calotriton; species Calotriton arnoldi. Next base: position 213,375 of record CAWUFW010014151.1, read on the forward strand.
GTATTAAGCATTACTGTGTAACTATTGAACAGGTAGTGGCAGAGTTAGACTATGACTTGATTTTACACTAACAGTAAGCATGGTAAAAGTATGCATGGAATTGGATTGCATGGTGAAGGTATTTCAAATGTGAGTGAGAACGTGTAGTGATGGTATGCGTTGTAAAATATGCATTGGAAAACGTGCGGGTGAATGAACACGTGGTAATGTCATACAACTAATTGTAGGTGACTGGGAAAACATTTAAGAACACAGGAGTGAGTTGTAACCTGCTCTCCCAAGCAGGCAACAGCTACAAAGGTCTGCACTGCTACTACAATGATTTAGCTGGTACCACAGTTAGTTCTCAGCAGTCTGGTGAGGTGACAGTAGTCACTCTCTTTAAGAAAAAAGGCACTCTGGGCAGCGGCGACTCCGCAGAGGACTGTGCATGGAGGGCCGGGGCATGGGAGGGGGGAGGGGGAGTGCTCGGGCACTCCCTACATGCACATATGTGTTTGGCTGGCTGTCTCAGGCCAACCAAAACACACATGCGCATTTAGGTTTCTCCAGTCTGGCTGCATTCAGCAGCCGAGCTGGAGAAACCCCGCAGACTCCCTGAGCTGAGTGGATCATCTTTCCAGCCTGCTCAGGGAAATCCCTGTGCTGCTCTGCAGCATGGGGATTGGATGGGAGTCTGTCCTAGGGGCTGCTGGGACCAGGAAGAGGACAGCAGGAGCAACGCAATGCGGGAGGCGGCTGGCGGCATCAGGTAAGTTATTTTTTTAAATATTACTAACATGCTCCGCCCACGTGCTCCCCGTGCGCCCCGTACTTCTCCCACTCGCCCCACCACCCTTTGTTAGTGGCAGCTGCCACTGACTCTGGGGTGCCCTTCAGACCAGTCAGAGCCCCTCTCTCGGTCTCCAGGGCACAAAAAGATCTCAGCAGGCACGCTTGATCATCATGTGTGCTGATGTGGGGGTTGAAATCATTAGAACTTGCTATGTGGCACTCGTTGTAGGATTGCACATTCTCCAGAACAATGCAGGTCACCTTTATTCCATCTCAACAATGGTGCATATGCTTACGAACCAAATGAATGGCTACTTGGAGAGGAATTGTTGGTGGTATGATAATCTTAAACAAAGTTAACTATATTCAACAGTGCATTCATTAATATGCCACCTATATATTAATAATGAGCAATTTTCTTGGTCTGAGGCCATTAACGATGGGAGGGGTAGAATAACTGAGGCCATGATGAACTTTGACAGTGTCCTGAAAATATGTGGCAGAGTAATAGCTCGGAGGTTGTTGACTACTGAGTTTCAGTGGGGGATCTCATCAAGAAGCCACATGACTCACGGTGTCTCGATGTGGCAAGAAGCGTGATAGGTGGAGCATGGAATGCATATGGGGACATATGAGGTAGCAGTTTGGGATAGGTATGTCTGAGAGGTGTCTTGACCAGACCTGATGACACTTGCAAAACAGTGCCCTGTGAGCGGCAGCCAGTCAGCCTAGTGATGGGCGGGTAGGCATCAGTTTCACAGCTTGATCATGCTGATAATAATGTTTTCAAATGCTACATGAAGGTATGTAGTTTTGGATAGGCATTTTTGAATTTGAACATAGCTATTTAGCAGCAAGTGGGAATTACGTGAGGGCCAGTAAGACTTAGCAATCACAGTAGGTACTCTTGGATGAGGTTTTCCTTGTACAGTGTCTTTAACTTCTTCCTGATGTAGTGGCGTGGAGGTCAATCAATCAATCAGGGGGTTTAAAGCACGCTACTCACCCGCGAGGGTCTCAAGGTGCTAGGGGCGGGGGGTTGCAGCTCCGAATAAGCCGAAAAGCCAGGTCTTGAGGCTCTTCCTGAATCTGTGCAGAGTAGGGGAGCGTCTGATGCTGACAGGGAGCTCGTTCCAGGCTTTGGCTGCGATGTAGAAGAAGGCTATTCCACCCACTCTGATTCTGCGGATGCGCGGGGTTTCTGCCAGGGCGAGGTCGGAAGAGCAGAGGTTCCTTTTGGGTACGTGGAAGGAGACTCTTTCGTTGAGGTATTTGGGTCCACTATTGTGGAGGGATTTGTAGGCATGGGTGAGTAGCTTGAAGGTTACTCTCTTCTTGACGGGGAGCCAGTGGAGGTCTCGCAGGTGTTGGGTGGTGTGCTAATGCCGTGGGATGCAGAGGACGAGTCTGGCTGTGGTGTTCTGGATGGTCTGGAGTTTGCATAGCAGGGATTTGTTGATTCCAGTGTAGAGGGCATTTCAGTAGTCCAGTCTGCTTGTTATGAGTGCGTGGGTGACCGTCTTTCTGGCTTTGGGAGGAATCCACTTGAAGGTCTTGTGGAGGATGCAGAGGGTGTTTAAGCAGGTGGAGGCGACGGCGTTGATCTGCCGGGTCATGGTGAGGGAGGAGTCGAGTATGATGCTGAGGTTTCGGGCATGGTCTGTGGGGGTGAATGGTGCCGAGGGCAGAGGGCCACCAGGAGTTGTCCCACGCGGAGAGGGAGGGTCCGAGGACTAGGACTTCTGTCTTTGCCGAGTTGAGTTTCAGACAGCTGCTGCTTATCCAAGCTGCGACGTCTTTCATTCCTTCTTGGAAGCTGAGTCTTGTGGTTTCGGGGTCCTTCATTAGGGGGAGGATGAGCTGGGTGTCATAGGTATAGGATACAATGCTGAGTCCATGCTGTCTGACTATGGCGGCGAGGGGAGCCATGTAGACTTTGAAGAGTGTGGGCCTGAGCGATGATCCTTGTGGTACTCCGCAGTTAATCTCTGTGGGTTCAGAGAGGAAAGGCGGGAGTCTGATCCTTTGGGTTCTGCTAGTGAGGGCGGTTCCCTGTATTCCGGCGTTGTGGAGTCTGGCTGCAAGGGTGCGGTGGGAGACAGTGTCGAATGCTGCAAAGAGGTTGATTAGGATGAGGGCTGCGGTGTGTTCTTGGTCGAGGACTGTGCGGATGTAGTCTGTGGCGGCAAGGAGGGCGGTCTTGATGCTGTGGTTGCTGCGGAATCCGGATTGGGAGGGGTCGAGGATGGAGTTCACTATGATGAAGTTTGTCAGCTGGGCGTTGACGATCTTCTCAGTGACTTTGGCTGTGAAGGGAAGGAGAGAGATGGGTCGGTAGTTCTTCAGGTCTGTCGGGTCTTCAGAGGGTTTCCTGAGGAGGGGCTTGACTTCTGCGCATTTCCAGTCATCTGGGAAGCAGCCAGATTCTGAGGTGACGTTGATGGTGCGTCATAGCTGGGGCGCAATGTCGGTGGCAGCTCTGTGGAAGATGTGCAGAGGGCAGGGGTCCGTGGGGGCTCCTGAGTGGGTGCTCTTCATGGTAGTGGTGGTCTCTTTGGTGGTGACTGGGGTGCAGGCCGTGATGGCGGGCCAGCTGTCGTTGCTGGAGGGAAGGATGGTTTTTGGAGTCTGCTCGCTGAAGTTGCTGTAGAGGGCTTTGATTTTCAGGTAGAAGTAGGAGCTGAGCTTGTTGCAGAGGTCTTGGGAGGGAGTGACGTCTGTGGCTTCGCTGTGGGGCTTGGTGAATTGCTGTTTGATGTTGAAGAGTTCCTTTGAGTTGCTGGAGTTGGTGAGGATTTTGTTCCGGATGAAGGTCTTCTTTGTGGATCTTATGCATCAAATCTGAATTGAGATGCAGTTCCAGATTCTAGGTCCAGAGATAGATATAGACTGACTTTTGCTATTTGTCCTCACCTATTTCATTGCTTCTTGCTTGGTGATGTATTGGTTTGGAGTTGCGCAGTTGGGTTATGCGGCGGTGTCGACCTCCGGGCAATGGAGGCAATGTGTCAGCGTTGACCGCTAGGTGACGAAGGCAATGCATTGAGTTGAGCTGCTGGCCATGGGATATCTTCAGAGTGCACTGCATCGATGAGAATGCGTCGGTTCTGACTCTCGCAAAGTCGAGATTGCATGGATTTTGATGCTGCAGCCCAGGAATTCCCACTTGCAAGGGTTCAGGACTGGTTTAGGACCTCTTGGCAGGGTAGAGCTCACAGATGGCAGATTCCAGGCGCTGGTTGGAGAGTTGCAGGCAGTTTTTGATGTCCCTGAGACTGAAGAACAGGAGGCATGCAGAGAAGCCCTTGGAGTCACTCTAGGTTCAAGTGGTGTAGGTCCAGTCCTTCTCACCCAGACAGAGAGGGCAGCAGGCAGCAGGCAGGGCAGCACAGCAGAAAAGCAGTTCTTCCAAAGCAGCAGTCCAGCAGAGTTGTAGTCCTTCAGCAGCACAGCAGTCCAGAAGAGCTCTGATTTGGTGGGGTCAGAAGCCCAACTCTTAACCCCAGCACTGCCTTTGAAGTGGAGGAGACTTCAAAGAGGGATTTTTGAAGGGCACGTAGGTCCTCCCTTCCCTGCCCTGGCTCCAGGATCACTAAAGGGGGGGTATGCAGCTCTTTTTGTGGGGATAGGTACAGCCTTATTCAGATGCAAGTGTCAGCTCTTCCCTCCCATCTGACGAAGGCCCATCAGCCTAGTGATTGGCCATCAGGATGTAAATCACACACCTCTGCTCCCTTTGTGTGTGACTGTCTAGAGGGAATGCACAAAGCCCAGCTGTCACCTAACCCAGACATGTATTGGAGGCCGGGAGAAGCACACAGGGCTCAAAAGCAGAAAATGCCAACTTTCTAAAGTGGCATTTTTCAAGTTGTAATCATAAATCCAACTTTACCATTAAAGAGGATTTTTCAATAGAAGCCCATAGATATCAAACACAAAAGTCCTACTCCTTCTCAATCAGGAATTACACTTATTAAATGTATCAATGAATCCCAAATATTAACCAATAAGAGGGGTAGGCCTCACAGTAGTAAAAAACAAATTTGGGAAAAACTCAAAAGTATATGTCCTGCCTTTTACTTATGTAACACAGAGAGAGAGAGACAAAGGCGCTCTGGGGTTCACGCCTGCCTTTAGTGAACCATAGCAACACAAAAATTGGTGTGAGACCCTTGGCTTATTTTCGAAATAGTTTTTTCAACATCCCTGTCATAATGTCAATCTCATCACCTACTGCTACTCTCCCTCCAGGACAAAATGGGGGCAATTCTAAGAATTGGACGAAGTGGGCTCACTCACGTAATGTGACACGCTTCATCATTTGCCATCTCGTCACACCCTGGTCAGGTGGTGCTTCCAGGGCAGACTCCACCTCAGGGTGGGGCTGAACTGAGGAAGTTCTTAGAAATTGCGTATTTATTTCTGGATACAAACTTGGATCCAACTCTATAAATAAAAAAGCCTTAGGATGAACCGCAAAGTATCCTTTATTCAGGTGGTATCCTGGGATGATGTTTCTGCCTTATCTATTATGAGCCACATGGTCTCGGGCATTCATCATGGCCACGCCCTGATAACCCTACACCGGTATATTAATAGTACAGAGTACCCAGGGGCATGTAAAGAGAGGACCTACCTCACCAGGAACATTAACCGAGGTGGGGTGAGAGAAATAAAAAACATATATGTAGCAGTTGCAGCAAGAGAGACACTCATAGAGCAACCCACAAAAGTGAATTTCCCTTCATGGTAACGTCATTAGACTGGTTTCTGACAGTTTTGTACATTAAAAACGGCAAAGACATTAACAAAAGTGACACAGTGATATGAATACAATCCTTCACGACATGCATGCACAGGTGAAAAAACACACACATGGGTATAGGGACTCCATAAAACAGTCCAAAGCGATTCCATCACCTAATGTTTAGAGGCAGATTCACTAGCGTACCTCTCAAGATTTTTAAATGCGGCACCTTATGTGCAGCTTCCTGATGCAACAGCGGACTGGTTCTCCTTTAAATAGCAGCAGATGTGCAGACCGCTCTGTTGGTACCAGTTGGCTGTTGGATGGGGCATGGTAGGACCAACGCGAATGCTCTACCTTGGCACACTGAGTTAAATGTCATGAAAGCAATGAGGAAAGTGCACATACGATACCGCTTTTAAAAACTCTTGAGAAGTATGCTAGCGAATGCAGTAGGACAATGTGGTTTCCCATTTTTCTTGGTACCATTCTCCCTTTCTTCTCACATTGTATTAAATATATGATCACACCCAAAAGAGTGTGTCTATAGGTGGCGTCCACCCCGAACAGACCATGAGGCAATCTGACTCTAAACATGCTGCCTTTTATTTAGACAGCACCCTGCCTTATGGGCTCCCTGGGGCCTATCTTAGGGGTGACTTATATACAATAAAAGGGGAGTTTAAGGCTTAGCAAGGGATTTTAAATGCCAATTCGACAGGGCAGCCAAACTGCTTGCAGGCTCTGCAGTGGCAGGCCTGAAACATGTTTGAAGGGCTACTTGTGTGGGTGGCACAATCAGTGCTGCAGGCCCACTGGTAGCATTTAATTTACAGGCCCTCAGCACATAAAGTGCTGTTTACTAGGGACTTATAAGTAAATTAAATATGTCAATTGTGGATACACCAATGTTGCCATGTTTTAGGGGAGAGATCACATGCACTTCTGCACCAATGTTATCATGTTTTATGGGAGAGAGCACATGCACTGTCTCATGGGTTAGCAGTGATAAAGTGCCTAGAGTCCTAAGGTCAACAGAAAAAGATCAGCAGAAAGTGAGGCAAAGCAGGCAAAAAGTTTAGGGGAAAACCACCATAAGGCTGACAGGTCTAACAACTATAACCCAAATAATGTAGTCTAATTGTAACCTTATTATTACTTCCACAGATGTACATAATATGTCAAAACATTTCTAAGGTGGTATTGCAAATTCCACCTCAGATAAGATGCAATATATAAGGACTACCACTTGACCACTTAGTCAGGAGAGAAACTTTACTCAGGTAACAGGGCAGATCGCAGATCCAGATGAGCACAGAAGCAGATTCCACCTTGACAGAAGAAGCCTCTAGCAAGACTCCCTGAGGCTTTGCAAGGCATTCCATTCTGGCTTCAACAACTGGTGCCAGAATTGTGTTCTTTTGTAGACACAATGTCCTAGCTAGTGGCCTTGTACTCGAAATAGCTAACAAGCTATTCCAAACAGTCAAAAAATTCTATTCTATTCACTGAGATTTATATAACGCATGGCCCCCCAGCGGGCCCCCCAGCGCTGGTAAGTCCTCTGCTCTCCTACGTGCATCTCTGGGATGGGCTAGAATAAGTAGATTTTCAGGTATTTTTCTGAAACTAATTTCTGATTCCGCCAATCTCAAACGAGTTGGTTGGGCCTTCCACAATTTAGGTGTCAGATATGTAAACGATCTTCCAGCACATCTTGTTCTTTTAATCCTAGGAACCCTCAGTAGATTGTGTCCCTCTGACCTCAATGTTCTTTTAGGCCTACAAGAGGTCAGTGAATTCTCTATGCGCTGGGGACGGTGTTTTGTTAAGAATGTGGTGAGCAAGGCAAAGGGCTTTATACTGAACTCTTTTTTGTATTGGCAGATAGTGCACAGCAGCCAATGCTGTGCTGCAGATTGTTGCCTAGGGCTCTATAAAGGGTCCGGGACGCTGTGTTTTGTATCACGTGTAGTCGATTAATGACGTGCTTTGGACTCCCTAAATAAAGGGGAGTTGCCATAGTCCAGATGTGAAATGATTAATGCCTTTAACACCACTCTTCGGAATGTGGCAGGGATTCAGCGTAGCTGTTTCCTAAGGGTTCAGAGTAGCCCAAAGCAACACACAGATAGTTTCTTGGCCTGTACCTCATAGTGAGCCTCTCGTCAATCCAGACTCCCAAGCTTTTGACTGTTGGTGAGGGTGATGGGAGTGGGGCAAGCGCATCTGGCCAGTTGAGTTCCAACCAGTGGGAGGGGTTATTTCCTGCAACTAGGTCCTCCATTTTGTCACCATCCAATTTCACGCTGCTAGAGGTCATCCAGTGTGTGACTTGTTTAAACAAGCATTTAGTTGATTGAAGGTTTTACTGGATTCTGCTGTAAGAGAGATGACAACCTGGGTGTCATATGCATAGGAGAATAGCGCTAGTCCATGTGATTGCACTAATTCTGCTAGAGGGCGCACATACAAATGGAGAAGTGTGGGACTTAAAGAAGATCCCTGGGGGACCCTGCAGTTCAATGAGTATGTGGCAGAAGTTAATGAGTCCTCCTGGACCTGTAAACGTCTGTACTCTATAAAGGCTCTGAGCCATTTGAGTGGCCTCCAATGATTCTAGCCTCTTCTAGCCTGTTAATCAATACTGGGTGAGACACGGTGTCAAAGAGTTCTTCCGTTGCTGCAAGCAGTGCCTCATCTCTACTGCTGCCGGACCTGAACCCTGTTTGCTTGGGATGCAACATATAGTGGGCCTCTGAAAATGCAGACAGATGTTTATTCACATATTTCTCGAGGGTTTTTCCTTTCCCTGAGAGTAGGAAAATGGGACAGTGGTTCTCTGCTCTGAGAGGGTCTGCCACTGGTTTCTTCAAGGGTGGTTTCTATGCCACGGATATGATCCACTCTGAAGGGAATAGATAAACATATCAATCAGTGTAGCTGAAATTGTGCTGCCCCCTTTCCTCAATATATCTGGAGGGGCTGGGTCAAGGGGAGACCCTGATTTAATGGTCTTAAGGATTTCTTCTGTAGTCTCCTTGTTCATAAGTAGGAAGGATTGTAGCTTAGATTTGGCTGGTTTAGTTTCTTTCCAGGCTTGGGGTTGAGTATTGTCTCTGGGTAAGGCCAACAGAATGCTGCTAATATTTTCTAAGAAGACCTGGGCGAGTATATTCCATCCCTCTACACATCCTGTTGTTCAGGTGTGACCACCACCTCTGAATCTCAGGCTTACTATTTATTCATCTGCTCGAACTAGCATAGTGCTTAGAGATGGCACAGTGAAGGTGTAAGGGCTATAAATTGTGATGTTACGATTCTTTCCTGATTTCATTGCTATCGAAAAGCTTAGCTGCTTTTTATTATCTTCTGTGATGTTACCAATATTATGTGCACTAGAATCAAGCATTTTAAAATAATTATTTTAAAATAAATGTGTTGAAATACAGATTCTGATTTTAGTGATCTTGAGTGTGTAAATCATTAATAAATGGTCTTTTGGATTACCACTGCTCCCTGTTAGGAACTGAAAAGCATTTACACCACCTTGTTTATATATTGGGTGGGGTTCTACGGGGCTACAATAACCTGTCTTTCACACGTGTCACCTGTGGGTGAAAACAAACCTTGTAGAGCTGAGCCAAAGACTGAGTTTACGCAACTTTGGTGCCCAAATTGAGATGTTCAGATTTTCTGGAATTTTTAGTTGTTTCGGATTACACACTCAAAAGACCAATTTTACATTTAAAAATGGATGTCTGAACCATCCGGCATAATATTGATCTGTTACCTCCTACTTGTTTAATAGGGAGCACCATTTAACATGGGTTTGTTAAGTGCTTGACTGATAAGATGTTATTTCCCATTTGACTTCTGAGTATGAATCTTGTGTTTATTGAATCTGTTTGCTAACTTGGTAGCTTCTATTGAGACGGGAGTAATTTCAGAACTCACACACACATGTTTCTTTTCTAAATGTGTTCCTAATAGGAAGAGAAGGTGAATACACTCGCTGTACACCTCTTTAAAACATTTGTAATTGCATTTCTCTTTCAAATGTTCTCACTTACGGGTGCAGTTCTGGAATTTGAGGATATAGGGCCATATTCACAAGGAGACAACTCCGATTTATCTCCACCTGAACGCAACAAAAGCGGAGATAGATTTAACACCCCATTCACAAGCAGGTGCAAACTGCAGACAACGCCTGTATTCCCGCGATAACTGCCCCAAAATCTAACACCATGGCGGACACCACCAACTAACTCTAATTAGATGCAGAGTAGACGTTCCCGTGCAAAAACACACGAAAAAACAACAACACCACTTTCACAACAAACTGACAGAACTGCGAAGCGAACCAAAAACAGGCGATAAGCCGCTGTGGCCACAGGTATTTAACACCTGCCTCAAGCAGGTGTAAAGACGGACGACTCCCTGCAGTAGGCAACGGAGCCCCGCACACAGCCACACCCGAAGAACAAACAACGCCATGGAGCTACTCATCATGCAGCTCGGAGCCCCAACAGGGCCACAACACCCACCGCCACCACCCCCAGGACCACCACCACCACCACCCCCAGGACCCGGACCCGCCCCTCCCCCCGGACCACCACAGAGGCAGCGTAGAGTAAGACAGCAGACCTACCGAAAACGCACCACTCTCACAGACCTAACGCCTGCGGAAGTCATTGCCCACTACAGGCTCAAAAGGACAACCATCCTCCGCATCATGACCCACATCGCCCACAGGCTGACGGTCCCAACACAACGGAGAACCAACATCCCTCCTCAGACAAAGCTGCTGGCTGTGCTGCACCTGTTGGCCTCTGGGACATTCCAACCAACAACTGCCAGAGTCGGAGGATGTCAGGTCCCGAATTACCAACACCAGAAGGGAGTGGTCAGTAAATGCAATTTCCCATCAGGCATTACGTAAGGTAAGGAATGGTTTAGCAAGAGTGCGAAGTCCAGTTTGGTGGAATCCTAAGATGGCTGACAAAAGGACAAAATGGAGTCAGGGTCAGCATTCTAGTGTTTAAGAGATCTTGCAGTGTTGTGGAATTTAGGAAGCTGAGGCATTAGAATCCTCGCACTTCACCAGAGGATTGAGAAGGTACTAGATATATTTTTCATGTTTCCTGAGCGGCGCGCTAGTTTGTGTTAGGGTAGTTATCTCAACGTGTTTTTCTTCGACGGGATTTTAGCATTGCGGCGCGTTTTAGCTATTTAGTCACAGTTTCAACAAAATGTACAATTTACGTGAGAAGTGAGCTTTTCAGTCACGCAGTGCACATTCTGAAGGCACATAGTGGTTTGCCTGCTTTACGAGTCTTGTGGAGTGGTTCCGCTTCAGAGTGGTAGCGTCTGGCGATATTATTGAAGGCAGTGTTCTCGCTTCTGTCAAAAGCGAGCGTGGCTGTTAGCTGCGCAGGGGCAGAGTTCTCGCTTAGTCAGAAGTAGCGAGTCTGTACCCGCGCATGAGCACTAGTTAATTGAGAGCAGTGGTTGAAGGTTGTTATAGTTACCTTGTTGTTTGTTATTTCTCCACGGAGGAATAATCTGTTTTAGTCGTTTTTGACATCACCCTGAGTTAATTCTGGTGAGAGTTAAAATTAGGAGAGAACTCTGAGTGCATTAGAAAACATAGTAGGATTGGGCATATTGAAAGAAGCTTGCGCTAACCTATGTTGTGCTGGCATAATTTATAGGAGTTCAAGCGCAGTTGTCCCATCATTAGTTTTGGGTTGAATAGGAGTACTCTCTTCCTAGGTGACATGTGCAGTACAAAAGATATTTAAGAACCCACGCATATACTCACCTCACCACATTCCTAAGGAAATTCCACAGTGCTCCTTCAGTATTCGCCTGCAGGAAAAGAGAGAGAGAGAGAGAGTGAAGAAGACAACAGATAAGAAAGCTCATCCTAATCTACATTTAGCACGAGTATATAGAAGAGGGGCATATGCTGCAATCACCAAGGGTAAGCGTGTTATTTTAGAAAAGCTAATCAGAAAAAAGAAAAAGTGAAGTATAATAAGTATTACATGAGCGACTGTTCTTTTGCAGAATAGCTATCAGATGACAAGAAATCCTGGTGAGAACAATCACGCAACAGCAGCTGTCTCTTCTTGTCCCCTACCCCTTTCCCCCAGTGATTTTCTTCGACCAGGTTGTAGCTTAGGACTTGGTCGGGAAAGTTATAGGGGACTTGGGCCTTGGCATCTTTCTGCTCCCGCGCAAACTGTGGAGTTTTTTACGATTCTGACAGAGTGAAGTGCCCACGTAATTATTTTGCGCCTGAGCAGAAAATGGCTGAAGGTTTAGACTTAAAAAGATTGGGAGAAGTATTAGAAGGAATACAAAAGGAAATTATAACCGTGAGAGAGGAAAATAGAGAGTTAAGGCAGGATCTAGTAACTTCCCGAAGAGAAACTACTGAGTTAGCAATTAAAATGAATAGGTTAATCACAGACCCCAAGATTCAATATTCAACGTCCCCAGAAGAATTATTTAGTGACCCAGCCGCTTCATCGGCCAAAGCAACCACGCAGGTCATACACTCGCTGTCTCCAGTTATACCTCTGGCGCCACCTGAAAGGTTCTCTGGAGATCCACAAAAGGCGCAAATTTTTTGGACACAATGTACGTTACATTTTATGTGCAGACCAGCTGTCTTCCCAGACGCACAATCTCGAGTGGCATTTGTATTATCATATTTGACTGGTGATGCGGCAGCGTGGTCAATGCCATTGGTCTCCAGGAATGATCCGATCCTTTATGATTTAGATGAATTTAAGGGAGAATTTCACAGAATATTTGATCGACGGCGGGTCTCCCAAGCCACGGATAATGAGTTGTTAGAGCTCAGGCAAGGAAGTCGAGAGTTAATAACTTACCTGGCTCAATTTAACAAGCTAATAGTGGAGACAAATTGGCCTGAGGAAAAACGTGCAGCAGTATTTTATCGAGGACTTCGGGAGGAGTTAAAGGATGCCCTAGCTCAGGTGCCTAACCGTCCCACTGAGGTTTCAGCTTTAATAGATTTGGTTTTGGAATTGGATTTCAGACAAAGTGAGCGTAAAGGAGAAAGGAGAAGAGACTTCAAACCCAGTATTCCCCGATATGATCGAGCAAGGTCAGAAGCTGTTAGAACAGTGGACAGTCAGCATGGAACAGAGCCAATGCAAATAGGAACTATAAGAGGTCCTCTCTCTAAAGAAGAGAAGGAAAAGCGTAGGCTAAATAAACTGTGCCTATATTGTGGAGTGGGAGGTCACTTCGTTCGAAATTGTCCCAAGAAGCCCAAACAGTTGCCGAAGGAAAACTGGCAGCACCACCAGTAGGGGAGTTGGACTGGTGGATGCAGAGAAGATGGCAACTCCAAAAGATTCTCAAAATCATACCTTGGCCAATACTTTACAGTCTTCGTCACCACATCTGATTATACATATGAAGTTAAGGTTCAGGGAAACAAGTTTAAAAGGAATCACTGTCATGGTGGATTCAGGAGCTACAGGCAATTTTTGTGATCTACGCTTTGCTGAGAAGATTGGGATCCAGGCCATCAAGAAGGCGAAGAGCGAGGCTGTCAGGGCAGTGGATGGCACCAATCTGTCGTCAGGGCCCATAGTGAGCCACACTGAGATGGTGGAGTTGGAAACTTCAGATGGGCATAGGGAGAGTCTGCAATTCAATTTAATAGACGCCCCACAGTTTCAGTTAATATTGGGGTTGCCTTGGCTCACCGAGCATAACCCTACAATAGATTGGAGTTCCAGAACAATAACTATGGACTCAGATTTTTGTAGAGAAAATTGCTATCATGGTTGGAAGCAAGGTAAAGAAGATTCCTTGGCTACACATCTTTGTGAAAGTGGAGTGGCGATTTGTGTGATACGCACAGTGGAATTGCCCGAAGAATACACCGAATACAGTGAGGTATTTAGTGAGGCGGAGGCAGAAAGGCTTCCCCTGCACCGAACCTATGATTGCAAGATCGAACTAGAAACGGGAGCCAACTTGCCGTGTAGTCGTATATATGCTCTGACTGAAAAAGAGAACGCCCATTTAAAGGATTATCTGCAGAAATACTTGGAAAATGGCTTCATCAGACCATCGCAATCTCCAGTCTCCTCTCCACTTTTCTTCATTCCTAAGAAGGATGGTGGTTTGAGGACTTGCATAGATTATAGAGCGATCAATCGGATTACTGTTAAGAATCGGTACCCATTGCCGTTGATATCTGTCCTCCTGGATCAAGTCAAGGGTTCAAAGATATATACCAAGCTGGATTTACGGGAGCCTATCATCTGGTCCGTATCCAAGAAGGAGATGAGTGGAAGACTGCATTCCGGACGAAGTATGGGCTCTATGAATACCAGGGTCATGCCCTATGGCCTGTGCAACGCCCCAGCAGCATTCCAACATTTTATTAATGATGTTCTCCAGGAATATATTGATCAGTGTGCAATCGTGTACATCGATGACATCTTAATCTATTCAGACAATGTGGAAGTACATGAAAAACATGTGAAAAGAATTCTGCAGAGATTGAAGGAGAACCACCTTTTCATAAAATTGGAAAAATGTGCCTTTGGAGTGACAACTGTAGAATTTTTGGGCTTTGTGTTATCTCCAGAAGGAATAATGATGGACAAAAACAAGGTGGAAGCAGTAATAAAATGGAAGTCTCCCCAATCAGTTAAGGAAGTGCAAAGCTTCCTTGGTTTTGCAAATTTCTATCGGAGATTTATTCCAGAATTTTCAAAGAAACTGATTCCAATCACGAAGCTATTAAAGAAAGGAGTTCCGTTTTCTTGGTCAAGAGAAGCGGAAGAAGCGTTTGTGCTTTTAAAAGAGGCCTTTACCTCGGCTCCAGTACTATTGCATCCAGACCCAGAAGAACCTTTTTATGTGGAAACAGATGCCTCCAACTTGGCCTTGGGAGGAATATTATCGCAGAGGCATAAAAGAACAGGACAACTCCACCCAGTAGCCTTTCGATCAAGGAAGTTGACTCCAGCGGAAGTAAACTATACAATAACAGAAAAAGAGTTATTGGCAATAAAAGACGCCTTCAAGGAGTGGAGGCACTATCTGCTAGGGGCAAAACATACAGTGACAGTCTACACGGATCATCGAAACCTTAAGTTTTTAAAATCTGCTAGAACTTTGACTCCACGTCAGCTTCGATGGTCCTTGTACTTTGCAGATTATGATTTTGTGATAACCTTTCGACCTGGAACTAAAAATGGTAAGGCGGATGCCTTATCCAGAATTGGTACTGAAGAAATTTCAGAAGAACTGGAGAATCAAAGTATTATAGAAGAAGGAAGAGTCATCGCGGCAGTTTTAGCAAACACCCAGGAGAATGAAGTAAAAAAGGCATTGAGTGAAACAGAAATGGAAGAATGGGCAAGTCAAAAGCCAAATAGAGAAATCCAAAATCACTTGCCATTTCATGAAGGAGCCTTGTACTTACCAACGGTGGAATTGCAAGAGAAAGCGATGAAAGAGTGTCATGATCATGTCTTGGCTGGCCATAAGGGAATTCAAAAGACAACAGACCTGATCAAACGGAAATTTTGGTGGCCTAAGATGTCCAACGACATCTATCAATATGTCATGACTTGTGAAAGGTGCGCCAGGGGAAAACTGAGAGACAAGCGAAACAAGGGTTGCTTCAGCCATTGCCCAATCCCCCATATCCATGGCATACAGTAACCATAGACTTGATTGTGGAACTGCCAGTAAGCCAAGGGTATAACACCATAATGGTCTGTGTGGATGAATACACCAAGATGGCACACTTTACTCCATTAAAGAGGTTACCTACAGCTAAGGAGTTAGCACAAGCCTTTAGTCAGAATATAGTGCGCATGCATGGAATTCCAAAAGTTTTAGTTTCAGATAGAGGTTCACAGTTTTTATCCCATTTCTGGAAGGCTTTCACCCAAAAGCTAGGTATTGAGAGCAGGTACACCACAATTTACCACCCAGAAGGTGATGGCCAGACAGAGAGGGTGAACCAAGAATTAGAACAATATCTGAGGGTAAATTTGTTAAATCAAGGTGAAGAATGGGCAGAATACCTGTGGGCGGCAGAGTTTGCACATAATAATGCAAGGAACACTTCAACAGGTCATTCCCCCTTTTTCTTAAATTCAGGCAGACATCCCAATCTCTCTATGAGTGTGCAAGAGGCAGAAGTTCCGGCAGTTACAAATTTAGTTGAGCATCTAACAGAAATTCACAAGTCAGCAGTAGAGAGTTTAACAAGAGCCAAAAAGATTTATAAGCACCATGCTGATAAGAAAAGACGTAAGGAGCCTGATTTACAAGTGGGAGACAAGGTGTGGCTAAATTCGAAGAATTTACAATTGAAAGGATGTAGAAAGTTTCAACCAAGGTTTATTGGGCCTTATGAGATTGAGAAAAAATTGAGCTCAATTACTTACAAATTAAAACTACCTAAAACTCTAAGAATTCATCCAACATTTCACATATCATTGTTAAAAAAGGTCTCTGAGGGGTTGAGGGTAGAACTGCCCCCACAACCGGTACAAACTCAAGAGGGAGAAGAATTTGAAGTAAAACAAATCCTAGATTCCAAGGTGAAGAAAGGTCAGTTGTATTACTTAATTGATTGGAAGGGTTATGGTCCAGAAGAGAGGTCATGGGAATTAGCATCAGAAGTCCATGCCCCACGTTTGGTGAAATCCTTTCATCTCAAACAACAGCATAAAACAAGTATGGGAGAGCCATCTTTGCGAGGGGGTACTGTCAGGTCCCGAATTACCAACACCAGAAGGGAGTGGTCAGTAAATGTAATTTCCCATCAGGCATTACGTAAGGTAAGGAATGGTTTAGCAAGAGTGCGAAGTCCAGTTTGGTGGAATCCTAAGATGGCTGACAAAAGGACAAAATGGAGTCAGGGTCAGCATTCTAGTGTTTAAGAGATCTTGCAGTGTTGTGGAATTTAGGAAGCTGAGGCATTAGAATCCTCGCACTTCACCAGAGGATTGAGAAGGTACTAGATATATTTTTCATGTTTCCTGAGCGGCGCGCTAGTTAGTGTTAGGGTAGTTATCTCGACGTGTTTTTCTTCGACGGGATTTTAGCATTGCGGCGCGTTTTAGCTATTTAGTCACAGTTTCAACAAAATGTACAATTTACGTGAGAAGTGAGCTTTTAGTCACGCAGTGCACATTCTGAAGGCACATAGTTGTTTGCCTGCTTTACGAGTCTTGTGGAGTGGTTCCGCTTCAGAGTGGTAGCATCTGGCGATATTATTGTAGGCAGTGTTCTCGCTTCTGTCAAAAGCGAGTGTGGCTGTCAGACGCGCAGGGGCAGAGTTCTCGCTTAGTCAGAAGTAGCGAGTCTGTACCCGCGCATGAGAACTAGTTAATTGAGAGCAGAGGTTGAAGGTTGTTATAGTTACCTTGTTGTTGTTATTTCTCCATGGAGGAATAATCTGTTTTAGTCGTTTTTGACAACACCCTGAGTTAATTCTGGTGAGAGTTGAAATTAGGAGAGAACTCTGAGTGCATTAGAAAACATAGTAGAATTGGGCATATTGAAAGAAGCTTGCGCTAACCTATGTTGTGCTGGCATAAGTTATAGGAGTTCAAGCGCAGTTGTCCCATCATTTAGTTTTGGGTTGAATAGGAGTACTCTCTTCCTAGGTGACTTGTGCAGTACAAAAGATATTTAAGAACCTACGCATATACTCACCTCACCGCATTCCTAAGGAAGTTCGCGAGTGCTCCTTCAGTATTCGCCTGCAAGAAAAGAGAGAGAGAGAGAGAGTGAAGAAGACAACAGATAAGAAAGCTCATTCCTAATCTACATTTAGCATGAGTATATAGAAGAGGGACATATGCTGCAATCACCAAGGGTAAGCGTGTTATTTTAGAAAAGATAATCAGAGAAAAGGAAAAGTGAAGTATAATAAGTATTACATGAGCGACTGTTCTTTTGCAGAATAGCTA
The DNA here is from genome assembly GCA_963921515.1 of Calotriton arnoldi. NCBI lineage: Eukaryota > Metazoa > Chordata > Amphibia > Caudata > Salamandridae > Calotriton > Calotriton arnoldi. The sequence goes on from CAWUFW010014151.1 coordinate 230,892, forward strand.
TCAGATGACAAGAAATCCTGGTGAGAACAATCACGCAACAGCAGCTGTCTCTTCTTGTCCCCTACCCCTTTCCCCCAGTGATTTTCTTCGACCAGGTTGTAGCTTAGGACTTGGTCGGGAAAGTTATAGGGGACTTGGGCCTTGGCATCTTTCTGCTCCCGCGCAAACTGTGGAGATTTTTACGATTCTGACAGAGGAGTCTCACAGCCAGCCCTATCAAAGTTCATCACACCTGTCCTGGATGCCATCCTCAGCTTCATACCTCAGTACCTTCACTTCCCCAACAGTGCGCAGGAACAGCTGGAGACAAAGCAAGGCTTCTACGCCATAGCCGGATTCCCGGCCGTGTTGGGGGCAATTGACTGCTCACATGTTCCACTTGTGCCCCCTGCGGATACTGCACACCACTACCGCAACAGAAAGCACACGCATTCCATCAATGTGCAGGCAATAGTGGACCACCGGGGAATGTTCACCAATGTCGTAGCCAACTACCCAGGCAGTGTACACGATTCCTTCATCTTCCGACAGTCCATCATCAACCAGCGCTTCCAGGATGGCACATATGGAACAGGACTGCTCGTTGGTAAGTACCAAATCAACACACCACACATACCACAGCCACCAACGCACAAAGCACATCTGTGGGGATGCGCACGTGACCAAGCCACATTCGACAAGTCAGACTACACTACCACCTACCAGACACGACTACACCACTCCATGGTCATCCTGGGCTACCCCTGCACCCAATACAGACATATCATGGCACCACAGCTACACAACGGCTGGACGTGTGGAGATGCGGAATGCAGCCATGACACATGTGAGGCACTGCTCTGCCCTCATGACCCTACCCCAGTCTCCTGCAGGTCAGCGTCCCATGGCGGTGGGCCCGTGTCGGCCGCTGTGCATCCGTGGCCACTGGCCCTGTGCGACTCGAGTCATCCCCCCTTGTGGTTCTGACATTACATGTCTGAGTGCCAGATGACTGTTGGTGTAGTGGCCAGCACCAGCTACTCCCTGAGGGCTGGCTTACACTCACCCCACACACAGCCAGCACAGGTGTCACTGAATTGGTGGGCCTGCCATCACATCCTGCCGAACCAAGTATTGACTCTTTTCTCCCTGCACTGTCACAGGTGATCAAGGATATGCACTCTGCTCTTGGATGATGACACCCCTCTGGGACCCGAACACACCCGCCCAGAGGCAGTACAATGCGGCCCACATACGCAGCAGGGCATCGTTGAACGCACATTTGGCGTGTTGAAGTCACGTTTCAGGTGCCTGGACTGCACAGATGGGAAGCTCCTGTACAGCCCGGACGTCGTGTGCAAGATGATCGTTGCATGTTGTGTGTTGCACAACATCTGTGTTCGCACCAGGGCCCCATGGATCCCAGTATCAGAGGTACCGGACGATGATGATGGTGATGGGGCTGGTGGCCCACATCCCACTGCAGCTGCGGCAGGAATGGCCCGTAGGAACTACATCATTGACACCTACTTCTCATGAGCACGTCACATTGTGTCCGTCCGTGGCAATCATGGGACAGTAGTAGATGTCCAATTGCACTGCATGTGTGAATAAAACATATTTGCAGGTTACAGGTTGGAATTGTGCATTGTCAGGTTACATATCCCTGGGGTTACAGATGTGATTTGCCTGGTTGTGCACATTTGCCGATCCAGTTGTGTCCTGTGTTCAGTTGTGGAGGGGTTGCTGTTTGTACCGGGATGCTGCCAATGTCGAGGTGCACTTCTGTTTATGTGCGTATGCTGCATGGTGGGTGTGTCGCTCCTGTGGCTCTGATTTGTCTGCCACTGGTCTCTTTCATGCGGTGTGCCTGTCGGTTCTGTCCTTCCACGGTGTTTGGATGTTGTGGTGTGCATGTTGTCCTCTGCAGTTGGCCAGGGTGCATCCGTGGTACTCCGCTGTTGCTGTATTTTGTTCAGTGGCATTTTCCGTATGCTGTTCTTGTGCTTGTTCACGCATTGAGCGTGAGTATTGCTGCCCTCGCGCTGCTTATCCCTGCTTTCCTCATCGCGGAAGGGCTCATCGCAGGTTTTCTGGTGTTGTGGTTTGTGTTTTTATCTCCGTCGGGGTGGTTGTATCACGGACATTGTCCGCGTTTTCGGCAGACTATCGCATGGTACCGCCGTGTTGTGAATTCCACGTTGACACAGGGTTCTTTTCCCGCGATAGGCTGCGATATTGAAAGTTGTGTTACGCTACTCTTGCGGTAGTTATCACACGTTCTTGTGAATATACCCCATAGTTTCCCAACACTTGCAGCTTTTAAACATACAGACCAACACAGTCTGTAGGTAAATAGGTGCTTTACAGAGACCTAAACATCTCTTTGGGACATTTGGTACGCCAGACAGGATTTGGGGGTCATTTGCCCCAAACATCACAGAATGTTAGTCAGGGTTCGCTGAAGAGTGACAGAGTCATCTGTCACGTGTGGACTGGGTTTAGATCATGTGCTGACATACGCATTTTTACACGTCCACAAGTAACACACTCAAGGAATTAAGTAATATCAGTCTATAGGCAACTTAGATAACGGGTCGTACAAAAGACTTTTATAGGACTAATTTCTACCGGACTTGCACAGCATGTGCACACATGCAATACATACAATACATTTAATCAATCCATAAATATCAGGGGTGGGCAGAATCTTTCATTCCGCCTGTGGAATTGTGGTCACTCTGCGTTACTCTTTCATGCGGAGTTGCAGCCAAATTCCACCAATCATCCTCGATGCTCCAGAAAATGCGAGCTGGCGAGTACGAGTGAGATTTGGCATCCCCTAGGGATCTTCTAACGTGGCAGTCATGAGCGGTCACGGTCAGAGATCTGCCGCTCAGGTACATTTTCTGCCACTCAAGTATATTTTCTACTCGATTGACAGCAAAATCAACTTCGATGGTCATGCCCTTTTGCACAATTCATGGTGCCTTTTGTGCTGATTTTTCAGTGCTTCTCGCTCTACCGGTGCTAAATTGCAGTGCAGGCTGCATATTTACCACCCATTGGTGGAACTCTGAGGAATCTCCTGAAGTTTTTATGAAACTCTGCGAGTTTCACCCACCCTAATAAATAGCACTTCACGCTAGTGCAGGAGAAGTGACAACAGTTCATTATAATCTTGCGGTAAATTGAACTAAACCGTATACAGATTGATGTGGGCATATCACACAAAATCAAAACAACATTCTGGCTGCATTTTTAAATAAATAAATAAATACAGGATTTGTAAAGAGCAACAAATCACCCGTTAGAGTCTTAAGGCACTGAATTGTAGGCACAGGGAGATTACGTGATTTACCCAGAGTCACTGGATGTTGACGCCTAGACTCAAACCTGGTTCCTACCAGTTCCGAAGTCAGCAGCTCATGCTGTTACACCACATTCTCTCCTATTTATTTGATGTTTGTGACATCCTTTTTTGACAATGTTTGGGAAGATACAATATTTCTCAGGGTTTTTCAAAGAATAGTAGTTGCTAGTCTGCTCTTTGTTTTTAAATGAACTTGATTAATATGTGGGTTAAAAAGGGGAGATTGAACCAATACCCTTTATTATAGAAGGCACAGTAATACTACACGCCGTCTAGTGACAGGAAATTGTATTTATGAAGAATTATGGACTAAAAACAGGATATGAGACCGGGTGGAATGCAACACTAAAATACTGATCAAGTGAGTTGAGTAATGGTGGGGCCAGGGAGTTATACCCAGGAGGAAGGAGGGGAGCAGGGTTGGTTTGTACCCTTTAGTTTATGATAATGTGAGATCTAGATGAATGAATTTGGAGATATTCAATGGGTAATATGCTTTCACCTGATCTTTATGCAGATGGCAAATGTCTGTTGTTGTGCTTTGGGACAGTAAGGTGGGATGGAAAGCCACCAATGCAATAATGGAATTCATTTGAAAATCCAATCATTCCAAGAATGTTATTAATTACAATTTATAACTGACCTTGAATTAAATTGTTATTGTAAAAAGACTCAGAAAAATGTATTGTATCAGTATGTATATAGGTAGGGAGTCTTGGTGGGGTGCGTTTGGAGGGACATTTGTTTGTATGTGAATTATAGGTTTATATGTGAGTGCAGTACATTATAATTATACAAGACACTATTTGTGATATGTATGTTTTACATTTTAAGCCCTGATGAAGTCTCAAATGAGACGAAAGGCGATGGCTGGACTGAATGGACTGCTTCTGTCAATTTGCATTTGTTGAATAAAATTAGATTCTAAGAAAACTTGCAAGACTCCTGAATAACTATTCTATACCGAATCATGATTATTTGATCTATTGCTGGAGAAGAGTATAATCATCTGTGATTTTTTAATGGAAAATCTTTTATATAATTTAACGTTCATTTTGAATTACATTTAAAATAACCCTGGACATTTCCAATGGGGGTTTTCAATTAAACACTGCACCCAAAAACAGTATCTAACAGCTTTTCTTGTGAAATAGGTTTCAATATTCTTAGATTCCTATATAAAATCATTCAGGGCTAATATTAGTCCAGATTTGTCTGCATTAAAGCGATGGATATCTCACAGGAAGATCCCTACCTTAAACGATTTACATCACAAATTAGAATTGCCTTTTCTGAACGCCTGACTAGGGTAGAACGTTACTGACCACACACGGTTACTCTTAAAAAAGCAAAATTGTGCATTTTAATGTAATTTCACTTAAATGCGATTTATTCAGAACCGGACTACGCGATTATTTTATAGTCCATGTTAAAAAAAAAAGAAGTTTACTTGCTACATTCAGTCGAGCAAGTGAAGCCTTCATAATGATTTCATTTTCTGAAATACACTCGATGAGAACATGCACAGTTATCTCACATGGACTGGAAACAGACATGTTTGAGACAAAATAAACTGAGAAATGTTTTTTCTCTCAGCACTTTTAGGCTGCATGCCCTTAATTCACATTATTTTACTAATCACATGTTCACAGCTGGAAGCAAGCTTCACTCCCTCTGACAGAGAATTCTGTGCTGCAGCAAGCTTCCTTTTGTAAACACTGTTCGATACAACGATTTGTATCTCATCTCACGTAGTGCAGGCAGCAGCGTTTTGCAATGCCTTTACAATGCCAGTATCAAAAAATCATTACACATCATGGACAACTCCTAAAGGTTCAACTCACACAAGTACAGCGGAGGCGTTCTCTGTGAATGGCTCAACGGCTGATGACAGGCTTGTGTTGCAGTGCAGGAGTTGCAGGGATTCTGCACAAATACAGAACTATGCGCAGGAAATGGGACCTTGGTGTTTAGGGACTGAGGGGCATATGTGCAAGGGGCTAACGCCGCCTTAGCGGCACTTTTCGACAGTTTTGCAGCAATATTTTTATCGCCATATGTACAAGCTGTCGCTAACCTCTGTTAGAGGCAGTTTTCTGGTGAAAACGTCCATTCTAAAGATTGCCACTTCTGTTAGCGATAATGACATGCAAGGGAGGCATTCCCGTGCAAAAACGGCCGCTAACCCCTCTTCACAATATTTACAAAGGGATTCCTGAACTTTGGAGGACCCAAAAAACTGCCTCTAACTGCAGTTAGAGGCAGTTCTTTAAGACCAGAAAATAGCTGGTCTTAAAAATGGAGATAACACTTGGGGCCTCATTTCAGCAGGTTTTGGTGCTGGACAGCGCTGCAGGCAATGTTGCTGCGCTGCCCGGCGACAAAACTATAGGGCAGGAATGTGCACCATCAATAAGATAGTGCGCATTCCTGGGCCTCAGTCATAAAAAGTGTTGCAGCGCTGCGACAACACAGCGATGCAACACTTTTCACTACGCCCTTCTTGCGACACCACGGATGCGCTGTATTCACGGGACATCCCTCCATGATGCAAGTAATGACAGATACGTCTGGAATCCTGACGTATCTGTCTGCGCTAAAGTCACACATTGCTGCAGTCGTGTCACAAGCATGATGCAACTCCAGCAATGCGTGATGCCAGCCTACACCTGTGGCACTGCTTCACCCTTAAGCCTGCCATCAGGCAGGCGTAAGGTACTGATGCAGTGCCGTCCTACAATTGTCGCAGTGAAATCTGAGGGATTTCACTGTGTCACTCCTATGAGGCCTTGTCACGTGGGAACGGACACCCTGGGTACATCATACCTGATGCAGGTATGATGTGGCACAGGGCTTCACAAGGTCACGCATATGCCTACATGCTCACTTTGCAAATACGGCGCAACGTGGTGCTAGTTTTGCCTGGTCCATTCTTGAGGGGTGCCAGGGTGTCGGCGCAGTTGGAGATCCATCGGTGCGGTTGCGCGCTGTGATGTCATCGTCTGTAAGTGTTGGTGGAGTGGTGGTGCTGAGGGAGTTGACGAAACGTTCTTTGGTGGCCTTGACCCAGCTGCAAGGAGGGCGATGATGGCGGTGGTGTACGGTGGGCTTGGTGAAGACGTGATGTATATAATGATGGTTGGTCCTGGAAAGTCCGGTGGTGTGGCTGAGTTGAAGTTCCCGCTGGCGGATGAGATGTGCTCTACCGTGTGTCCTGCTATGTGACTAGCTGCTTGAGTCTGATGTTGGGGAGCTTCCCCAGGAGGGGCTGGTTTTCTAGTCAATGGGGTTGTCTATGTGGAACTTGAGTTTGCCGAGTAGGATGTCGTCGGTGGATGGGAGAGCCTGGTGTGCAATGAGGTCTTCAATGGTATCAGAGAATGGGTGTCCATGGCCTGGGGGGCCTGCAGATGAGGGTGCCTCAGAGGATGGGGTTGGGGTTGGTCCGGATCTGGAAGTTGAGGTGTTGCACGGTCACCGTTGAGTCATTAGAGTGCGTGGTCAGTCGGACTGTGCTTGTGTAGGTGATGGCAATGCCTCCTCCTGGACAGTCGGGTGGTCCTTGCGGGTGATTTAGTAGCCGTCAGTGATGGCGATGGTGATGTCCGGTCCAGAGCAGATGTTGGTCCTGGCAGGCGATGTGGAATCGAGGGTTGATGGCGCGGAGGGTGCTGGCGCCGTAGTGGTGGAGTGTCCGAGAGGAAGGGTCCTTGGTGCTGAGCGCTGTCCAGGGGCAGACGGACGCAGATGGGCTTGCCTATGGCTTGCCTTTGGCACGGGAGACGTCCATTACAACACAGGCATTACATCGTAATGCCTTTACAACGCAACTCCAGCAAGGCAGGTGCCTTTACATCGCATTCCATTTCAACGCATTGTGAGGTCCGTAATGGGGTATTTTTAAGTATTAGGGTGGGTATGGGTTTCGGGTGTCAGAGATGAAATTTGGGTTATCTTATGGGGTAAAATTTGAAAATAGGGGTGTCTTATGGGGTATAATGTGAAAATTGGGGTGTGTTTTGGGGTCAATCATGAAAATTGGGGTGAGCATTTGGGTCAAATATGATTTGTAGGGTGTGTTTTTGGGGGCTCAAAGATCAATTTTAGGGTTGAGGGTTTGCTTTGGGGTGCAAGGATTAGTTTTAGGGATGCACTCACTGAAGTGGTAATAGTAATGTTTACATCTCCGCAATTCAACACCATCCCTACTGTTGCAATATGCTTAGTATTAGTATGCATTGTAATGGAATGCGATGTAATGGTATGCGTCGTAACTCCATATATACCTTTGGCACACCAGTGGTGCGCCCGCTACGCATGGCCGCACAGCGGCCGCCATTGAGTAGTGCTGCTGGGGACTGGACAGCTGGGAAGTGGGAAACGCCAGAAAGAACACTGGATAGGGCGTGGACACGGGGGGTGTGTGTGAGCAGGTGTTGTCAATATTTAAATGAGAGAAATCTTACCTTGAGGCTGGGTCCCATGTCTTTGTTGCTCCTGCTCTCCTGAGTCTGCTTCCAGGAACAGGAAGTAGGCAGCCAGGCTCCCTCCCCTAAGCCAATGACAATGCTGCAATGCAGCGTTGGGATTGCTCATTGGTGCCGGGATGAGGTGTTCAGCCAGGGGCTGGAGGGGCGGACCTGTTCTCCATGCAGGCCGTAATGCAGCCTGCATTGCGATCAGGACAATGCGCATGACTGCTTTGGGTGGCCTGAGCGGGCCGACCAAACAGTCACTGTGCACTTGAGTGGGCATGCCACTCTGCCCTTCTCCATGAGTGGAGCAGCCCTACCCACCCTCCCGCAAAGGAAACATGGCATGTTTACATCAGGAAGTTGTCATCATGTGATGATTGCTCCTCTTCTTGCACTGCTTGAAAGCAGTGGGGTGACGCTCTTCTGCCATAGCAGATGAGCCGCCATTGGGGGTACGCCTGGGCGACTCGACCCCCGGGCCTCCTCCTTACCTGGACATTGACACCGTGGCGCAATCCACTGCACTCTCTCCAAATCTGTGACTCAGCTAGCACTAGCCTCAGTCAGGTGATATTTCACAAGCCTGGGTAAAGCAGTCACCGCCAAGTCCGCTGGTGAACCTCCTGATGCAGTTGATGCAGTAGGGCCCCCTTAGGGGTGAAGTTACAGCCCTCCCACCACACAAGTTTGGCACAGCTCAGGGGCCTCACCCTCCACAGCGTCCAGCCAGCGCGACATCATCCGGCCTGTGATGCAGAGAGGCGCCGCCCACTGTTGGTAATCCCCTACGTGCACCCCGGTGTAGTGGTGGATCGTAATATGCTATGCAGACCTCCCTACTTTGGTGCGCTGGAGCGCCTCTACCATTCACAGCTCCAAGGGACTCAAGGCGGTCTTCTCACACAGGTAAGCAATGTGTCTCCATGCGACCGGCCAGACTTCACCACCAGGTACGGGCGATCACTGCACCTTAATGTCTACTGCCATGGCTCATCGACTCCACAGCTCCTCCGCATCCCACTTCAGGCTCCAGGCGCAGGTCCAGCGAGGCATCCAGGCTCCAGACACAGGCCCAGCGAGGCACCCAGGCTCCAGACGCAGGCCCAGTGAGGCATCCAGGCTCCAGATGCAGGCCCAGCGAGGCATCCAGGCTCCAGACGCAGGTCCAGCGAGGCATCCAGGCTCAAGGGCCAGGTCCAGCGAGGCATCCAGGCTCCAGGCGCAGGTCCAGCGAGGCATCCAGGCTCCAGGCGCCAGTCCGGCAAAGGATCCAGGCTCCAGGCGCAAGTCCAGCGAGACATCCAGGCTCCAGGCGCAGGTCCAGCGAGGCATCCCTGATCCAGGCGCAGGTCCAGCGAGGCATCCCTGGCCCAGGCGCAGGTCCAGCGAGGCATCCAGGCTCCAGACGCAGCTCCAGTGAGGCATCCAGGCTCCAGACGCAGGTCCAGTGAGGCATCCAGGCTGCAGACGCAGGTTCAGTAATGCATCCAGGCTCCAGACGCAGGTCCAGCGAGGCATTCAGGCTCTCATCCTGGTCATCCTGGATGTTGGGTGGCTTGAGGGGGTTGTTTTTATGTGCTGCACTTGGCCCTGGCTGCTCCATCCTGCATTTCATTGTTTTTTTTTTGCCTATTTTCTATTGGAGGTCAACTGATAGGCTATTTTTTCCTACAGAGTAAAAAAAAACGCACGTTGGGCTGACTAACGTGCGGTTTTTTGCCGCTAATTGGCCTTTTGTTGGTTTTCGCCAGCTAACGCAGGAATTCCTAGCGCCATCACACTAATGTTAGTGGCAGTTTTCACCGCTGATCCATGAAGCTATCGCCATGTAGCGACATCTAGTACATACGTCGCTAACAAGGCGATAGTTTTCAGCGGTACACAGCAGTAAGAAAAGTGCCGCTAACTCGCGTTAGCTGTAGTTTTTGCCAGTTCTTGTACATATGGCCCTGAGTCTTCCTACCACCTTAGTACCCACGAACCCAGGACCAACTAGCTATAGTGTCTCCCTTGCTCTCCTACTCTTCACAGAGAAACAAAATGATTAGACACCCCAGAACACAACACTCCCAGATCACTCAGGAATCGTGATAACAAGACACACCTTTGCGATCACTCTCGTCTACAATAAGATCTGATGGAGACACGAAACAGTTTAAAATATTTATTTTAACTAACGTGCCCTAACATGTGGTATACGTGCCACAACAAGCAGGAAAATGCATAGTACAAATATTGTCAGCATAGCAGTCAGTCCATAAATCATGAAGGGAGATGTCATCATAAAAAGACAATGGAGAAAGGACTATAGTGCCTAACCTCCATCCCCTTGCTAAGAAGAAGTATTATAATATAATAGAAGATCTCTGGGCTTTGTCAGCAGACCCCATACCTTAGCCTATAGATGGTAAATCTACATCATAGGTACTGCCTCGCTCTTCTCCCTGGAAAGGTCCCTCTCCAAGTGTGTCTCACCTAGTTGTACACCCCACTAAAAACCCAAGTACGCTGTCCAAACAACAGCTGCATCGGTATGTTTTGTCTAAGGGGGGAGGCCTGGCCAGAACAAAATAACAAGGGGCATTGTTGTTCGACCTTGCACATAATGTTCAGTCAAAATCCCAGGAACCTGCAGAGAGCGAACACAGCGATGAGTTCTCATGTGAAAGCAGTCATTGAAATATTGCAAAAAAGACATGTCGTAACGTGTGCAAAGCAGCCAACAAGCTGCGACGTCCTCAAGCTAAGTTAGAGAAAAATGGCAATGTCCCTCTGGGCCACGTCACACAGTAAACGTTTGGTGCTAGCAACTTCAAAGCGCTACACACACACGCAAAGGTTTTTCTGGTGGCTTCCCTGCACAGCAATATACAATCCCTGCTACTTTCATTATGTAATGCTGATCCTCCAGTTGCCACACTAGAGCAGTGTGGGATTTAGTTTTAATGTCCTTTACAGCTTCCAATGTACATTGCAAACATCAGCGCCTACAATTATTCAGAGATTCGGAAGGAAAGTCAATAAAGGAATAGAAATTCTGGGGAAGGGGGCTGTCTTAAAGAGACAAACTCCCATTGGCCTATGCTACACACCACGGACTATAAAAGTGAAGGAATTCACATTTAATAGAACTGTGTGACAAAGTTTGCAGTGCTGTAGATCTGACCTTTCTAAGGAATCTGCAGGTTACCCGATCTCAAGCCAAGATCAGCACAGATATTTTAACAGTGATTTAAGCAACTTCAAAAGGAGGTGAGTATTTGGATGACTCCTACACCCTCATATCAGGTAAGACCCTCATATCAGGTAAGACCCTCATATCAGGTAAGACCCTCATATCAGATAACACTCTAATGGTTTGCTAACCGAAGTGAAAGAGAAACATGCTCTTAGATGAGCGGGCGACATTATATTTAATAGCGGCAGCTCAGTGGGCTAATGCATCTGCACATGCTCTTAGATGAGCGGGCGACATTATATTTAATAGCGGCAGCTCAGTGGGCTAATGCATCTGCACATGCTCTTAGATGAGCGGGCGACATTATATTTAATAACGGCAGCTCAGTGGGCTAATGCATCTGCACATGCTCTTAGATGAGCGGGCGACGTTATATTTAATAACGGCAGCTCAGTGGGCTAATGCATCTGCACATGCTCTTAGATGAGCGGGCGACATTATATTTAATAGCGGCAGCTCAGTGGGCTAATGCATCTGCACATGCTCTTAGATGAGCGGGCGACATTATATTTAATAGCGGCAGCTCAGTGGGCTAATGCATCTGCACATGCTCTTAGATGAGCGGGCGACATTATATTTAATAGCGGCAGCTCAGTGGGCTAATGCATGTGCACATGCTCTTAGATGAGCGGGCGACATTATATTTAATAGCGGCAGCTCAGTGGGCTAATGCATCTGCACATGCTCTTAGATGAGCGGGCGACATTATATTTAATAAGCGGCAGCTCAGTGGGCTAATGCATCTGCACATGCTCTTAGATGAGCGGGCGACATTATATTTAATAGCGGCAGCTCAGTGGGCTAATGCATCTGCACATGCTCTTAGATGAGCGGGCGACATTATATTTAATAGCGGCAGCTCAGTGGGCTAATGCATCTGCACATGCTCTTAGATGAGCGGGCGACATTATATTTAATAGCGGCAGCTCAGTGGGCTAATGCATCTGCACATGCTCTTAGATGAGCGGGCGACATTATATTTAATAACGGCAGCTCAGTGGGCTAATGCATCTGCACATGCTCTTAGATGAGCGGGCGACATTATATTTAATAGCGGCAGCTCAGTGGGCTAATGCATGTGCACATGCTCTTAGATGAGCGGGCGACATTATATTTAATAGCGGCAGCTCAGTGGGCTAAAGCATCTGCACATGCTCTTAGATGAGCGGGCGACATTATATTTAATAGCGGCAGCTCAGTGGGCTAATGCATGTGCACATGCTCTTAGATGAGCGGGCGACATTATATTTAATAGCGGCAGCTCAGTGGGCTAATGCATGTGCACATGCTCTTAGATGAGCGGGCGACATTATATTTAATAGCGGCAGCTCAGTGGGCTAATGCATGTGCACATGCTCTTAGATGAGCGGGCGACATTATATTTAATAGCGGCAGCTCAGTGGGCTAATGCATGTGCACATGCTCTTAGATGAGCGGGCGACATTATATTTAATAGCGGCAGCTCAGTGGGCTAATGCATGTGCACATGCTCTTAGATGAGCGGGCGACATTATATTTAATAGCGGCAGCTCAGTGTGCTAAAGCATCTGCACATGCTCTTAGATGAGCGGGCGACATTATATTTAATAGCGGCAGCTCAGTGGGCTAATGCATGTGCACATGCTCTTAGATGAGCGGGCGACATTATATTTAATAGCGGCAGCTCAGTGGGCTAATGCATGTGCACATGCTCTTAGATGAGCGGGCGACATTATATTTAATAGCGGCAGCTCAGTGGGCTAATGCATGTGCACATGCTCTTAGATGAGCGGGCGACATTATATTTAATAGCGGCAGCTCAGTGGGCTAATGCATGTGCACATGCTCTTAGATGAGCGGGCGACATTATATTTAATAGCGGCAGCTCAGTGGGCTAATGCATCTGCACATGCTGGCATACAATCTGCAGTGTCAAAGATAAAGCATTGAAACTGGCATTTAAGGGGCCCATCCTCAATTAAATAAATATGTGCAGTGATGGAACATTTTTGTGAACAAATGACACATTTTATTTTTGTGAGACCTGTGCAGACTCCCAACACTATTTTGATGACCCTTTTGGGGGATCTTTCCCTTGACAATGTCAGGGCTAATCACAGTTGTAATTATTATTATTTTATATTGGTTTCTGTTGATTCGGGCTTCGTATCCTGTGGGTTTGGGCCACAAGCTGATATGCTTAGGCGGCAAACAAGACTTGTAGCTTCAAAGCCCCTGGAGCAGTTTTATTCTTCTCATTCAGACAATGGCCCTGCGCTCGCCTCAAAGGCTTACGGGGATGTTGTGTCTTCTCTGGGTGTTTATCTACAATTCACCAACCTATTTCGACTAGTAACCCATTGGTTGGGTGAGCAAGCTTTGGTATGTTCAACAAGTCCTGACCACTGGGGGATTGAATGCCGGACTGGGAAGGCTGCATAATCTGTAGGAAGTCTAGAGAGCATTACATCACTTGCCTGGAGGAGGAGTAGGTGGTTGCACTATATATTATATGCTCTACGGGGAATAAAGCTATTCTGGATCTCTCTTCGAAGGCGGGAGAAGTAAAATTGTCTGAATCAGAAACTGAACAAAAGCTGCTGCAAATCATTCAAGATGTCTGAACTAAAGTATTGAATATAACGCATCGCAACTCTGCCACCGGGGAAGGTAGGCTTCCCAAAGCTGCTGATGGGTGTCTCATCAAAGCTTGAGAAAAGATTCCTGAAAGCAAGTATTTGAGCCATCTTAGAGCCCACGCCTTCCACTCCTTGAAGTAGAAGGCGGATGGACTGCAGTCCTGCTTCCACTGCTAGCTTCAAAGAAAAGTCAAAAGCTGTCCACCTCTCACACTAGAAGCATCATGTGTTTGATTCCTTCAGAGTAAAACATCTCAGTCTCTCCCTACTGAGGAGGAGTTACCCTAGGAAGAGTACAGTGATGCTGGTATCCGAGTCCCAGTCCAGGGACTGCAGAGCCTTCTGTGTCTCCAGCGTTACCTCCTAGTTCCAGAGGAATCCTGAGCTTCCAACTACTGCTCTGGTTTACCAAGACCCTCAGCATGAGTCTCATCAGCATCGATGAAGCCTTTTTGAGAAACAACACTTTATGAAAGTGAATCTGAGTTCTCTGCAGAGGACTTTTCATCACAGACCACACTCACTCTACACCTTCGATTTATAAATATCATTGGTTTTGTGACCGGTATCTGATACCACTGTGGTCCTATTTGTGAATCACTACAACAGTCAGTAGCGGTCGGTGGTAGGAGTGCCGGCCGGGCGGTGACGTGAGGTGGGGGAGGGGCAGGGTGGGGGGTAGTAAACCACGGATTACTCCCGCCAAATGCGATGCAGTGCGCGCAACGAAATTCGTTTTATTTATTTAAGTGTTTACTTACCTGCATTCCGCCGTAATCCGTGGTTTACTACCCCCACCCTGCCCCTCCCCCACCCCACGTTACCGCCCGGCCGGCACTCCTACCACCGACCGTGACTGACAACAGTGTCTCCTTTTCATCATTACATCCCTGTAAGACCTGTTCCACAAACCATGGTTCGAGAACTTCAACTGCATCTCTCATCGCACAGAGCTCAACAGAAGCCTCACGCTGCCCGAGGGCACAGTCTGGGAAAGGGTCGCTTAGTAAGTTATGGGACCCACTGAGACATTGTAACTGGCATGTGTGGAAGTTTCAATGAAAAATGTGATTATTCCTGGTTTTTTATGGGACTTTGAAAATTACCTTTGAAAATGAAGGTTCAGGATTTCATGTTCTACAAAGAAATGTATTGTTTTCATAATTGTGGTTATTAAGAAATTCTTTAAATAATTGACTCCTGAGAAACGTACAATTGTACACACTGTAGGAACACTGCAAGGCCTCGCTCACAAACCCAAGACGTTTAAAGAAGGTTTTCTTAGTCAGCATTGCTGACGTGTCGAGCACAAAACAGACAAACTTCAGAGAAATCTGATTAAACATGAATAACACTCAGAGACTCAGTTACACTGCACACTTTGTTGAAACTCTAGCCAAGGCTACAAGTATTGGCACGAAAACATTACTGATAGTAATTCAACTTCAATATGACTGTATGTCATTGTAATGTAAAGCCTAGTGCCTTGGAGACACATTCATATGCTTCTAGGCAATGATTCATGTCTTATAATACTTGCATGCTAACTCTGCAAAAACAAATGAAAAAGGTGTTATAATATTGTATCTTTTTCTTGTGAATTAGATTGTTTTGAGAGTGTGCCTTGGCACAAAAGTAGATTTGAGAGATTATGCGCATTGGCAAATTAAAAAGAGCTTGTTAAGTCCTAAATTTCAAAGAGGAAGTGGCAAGAAAATAGTTTTTTCCCTGCAAAGAGCTTGTTTTTTTATCTGCGAGCTAAAGACTTTGAAAGAATGGATTTCCAACTAACTGGGGTGCCCTATTGCACAATAACTTCCAATTTTTAAACAAGCAACACGGAATACAGTTCTCTGCAGAGAAGCAGTGCCATAAAAGTGGCATTCTAGTTGGAGAGCAACGATCTGCGAGCACTTGACTTTTGTCAGTCTATAAGCAGAGGAACTGTTTTAAACCAGTAGGTGGCGCTAACCTCTTGCCCTTCCTGAAGCAAGCAGGAGTTGATGGGACATCAAAATCCCCAAAGAGTAATCCACCCGCAGGGCCAAACCCTGCTTTAGCCGGAGTGAGGCCACAAGACATCTCTTCTTCATGGGACTCCATGGACAGCAAGGATGTGCCTCGTCTGCTCCAGCAGCATCGGAGGATGATGCGCTGTCTGTACTCTGCTCAAACTGAGAGCTTTGTATCCCAAGCTGCAGCTCCCGGTCTATGTGATCCACGGGGCTCACAAGCCATCACCACAGACTAAACTATCATGTTCAACCTCTGAATCCAGGGGAGAGCTCACGTCCACGAAGAAAAGGTGGCCGAATGCATCCCTGCGCACAAAGTAACTGTACCTGGAAGAGTTTTAAATGAGACTGCTTACACTTTTAGTCTCCTTTATATTTTCCTTTCTCCCTTTGTAGCCAGCCTCAATAATCAGAAAATGAGAACATTTGTCTAGGTCCCTTTTATTTTTCACGGCGCATATGATGCTGCACATCATAATGGGGCATATTAGCAAGACCCACGTTAAAATTATCGCAGTTTTAGCGGCAGGAAACTGCCGCTAAAACGGCGATAATGGGCTTGCTAATATGCGTTATAGAATTCCAATAGAAGCCCAGGTTAGATGTGCAGGACATCTAACCTGGGCTTCTAATGGAATTCTATAACGCATATTAGCAAGCCCATTATCGCCGTTTTAGCGGCAGTTTCCTGCCGCTAAAACAGCGATAATTTTAACGTGGGTCTTGCTAATATGCCCCAATATTTTTTAATGCATCTTTCTATCAAGTGGGGGATGTTGTAAGGATCAAGGGGCATATTATCAAGGCGGCGATATGAAATTATCGCCGCTTTTGCGTCCGTTTTCGGGCGAAAAGCGGCGATAATTTCATCGCCGTATCAGCAAAGACACGCTATTGCGTGTTTTGCTGACTTAGCGCCCGTTCCCAGCACGCCTAACTTTGCATCACTAATGAGATGCAAAGTAGGCGTGGCTGTGAAACCAAACAGGGATAATATCGCGAAGGCAGCTTCGCGATATTATCAAGGAGGGTTAGCGATGACTTATGACTATTTCCCTTCATTATTCTATTATTTTATCTATTTTAATCACTTACTTTTAGACCTCTTTATTTTAGTTTTAGGTTCTTAATCACATAGAGGACAGTTCCCACCTTATAGCCTGTGCAGCTTGTTTACCTTTGGCCCCGATTCCATCCTAGGTAATGATGGCCGCCATCTTAAACCCTGGAGGCTGCCATGTTTCCTTAAATTATGCACAATCATCAGCATGTCTCCCTTTGATGCAGATGCCGTCTGGTCCTATCTTTCCAAGAACTGTGGAAGTGTCAAGTCATTCAGATATAGACATCAACAAAAGCACCCAGTGTGACATCAGTCTGGGACAGGCGCCTTTTCCAAGATGATAGAAAAACCATAGCTCAAATAATGTAGTCTATAGTGATGTATTTTTACCTTATTAGCACATACACTGATGTATATGATTGTCAAAATATTCCTAAGGTGACATTGCAAAGTCCAGCTAAGCAGGGGTGGCTGGCACAGATCGGAGATGGCAGGGCGGGGGGCGGTGGGGAGAGGGGGTAAAGCAAACAAAGTTAACTTACCTCCTCGCCGCATCTCTGGACCGTCGTCTTGCTGCGTTTCTCCCAGCACATAAACAGGAACAGAGCACCCAGGAAGCACCCAGGCTCCCCTAAGGCAATCACAATGCTGCAATGCAGCATTGTGATTGGTCTGAGTGCCAAACCACGGGGAATGGGAGCCTGCCCATGTTCTCCACCCAGGCTGTAATGCAGCCTGGGTGGAGAACATGCAAATGACGCATGACTGTTTCGCTGGCCCAAGATGGCCAGCCAAACATTCATGGGCACGTAGAGTGTGCCCACCACTACTCCCCTGCTCTGAGAGCAGAACAGCCCCGCTCCGCAAAGCTGACACAACAGGCAAAAAATAAAATGATAGTAACAACGCGTTATTATCAGTTTATTTTTCCTGTATTCACACTGCTGAAAAGCAGTGGGGCGTCGGTCCTCAGCCTTAACGGAGGAGCCTCCATTGCATCTTAGATAAGATGCAATATATAAAGACTACCACCCAGTTAGGAGAGAAACTTCACCCAGATCAAAGATCGCAGATCCAGATAGCACAGCACCTAATTACTCCTCATCCGAAGAAGCCTCCAGCAAGACTCCCTGAGGCTCCATGGGGCACTCCATTCTACCTTCACAAACAGGTGCCAGGATTGTGTTTTCTCATAGACACAATCTCCGAGCTCTTGTCTTTGTGCTTGAAATAGCTGACAAGCTATTCCAGAAACAAACTCTGTTGACCAGGTATGAGCACCACTTTTGAAACTCAGGCTTATTGTTTATTCATCTGCTAGAGCTAGCATAGCGCTTAGAGGTAGCACAGTGAGGGTTAGGGCTATAAATTGTGATGTTATGAATTTTCCTGTTTTCACTGTTATTGAAAAGCTTAGCTGCTTTTTAATATTTTCTGTGATGTTACCAATATTATGTGCACTAGATCCTAGTGCTGGTGCATTGGACTAAGTTTACTGTTGTCATGGCTCCTTCCGTGAACATGTGCAGTAAATCCCGATACAATTCGACCAAAATTCCATTGCAAGCTACCAATACCCTTGGATTGGACAGACCAGTTCACCATCTATACTTCCCTGCTCAGCATTCTATGAAAAAACTGAGGTCCATCCAAAAGCGAACACCAAAACTTCTGACCTTTCAAAGACTTCTCCATTGACAACCTAATGCTTGAACTCGTCTCTCACACTATCAGCTCCATGTCCAATGCCAACACCCTTCTCAACAACGTCCCAATGCCATCAACCTCTCTTTGTTGAAAAATACAGACGATCCAACAGCACATCAATATCACTCACCTATCATTCATTGAAAAAACGGTGTATGTTCAATTCAAAGATCAGATTAATGCTAACCATCTCCTGCACAACTACCAGTCTGACTTCAGAAAACACTGCAGCACTGCGACTGCTAACTTACACAGCGTAGCCAATAATCTCACTACAGGTGAAGATGACCCCTGCCTCTGGAAATTACCGTGCCTCTCTGCTGCCTTCGACACAGTCAACTATTCCATCCTCAACTATCGAACCTCATACTCACCCTGGGGTCTTGAATGGGATTCACCGGCAGAGGTTGTCTGATGGCTACCTTTAGCTCAACACACCCAAGAGATTACTCCTGTTATTTGCCAAGAAAACAAACTAGAAACAGTACAAACCTGGCTCAATCACAAGAACCTTAACAGACTCTAATTCAAACTATCAATGAATTCTAAGTCAATTCGACTCGCTATGGACACTGACCTCAACCTTAAGGGAAACACAGCCAAACAAATAAGGATAGTCTGGCACGAGCTCTCCTTTCTAAGAAAGTGAAACTGTTTCTTCCAGAGACCGACTTCAGAACTGCAGCTCAAGCCCTCATACTGTTGTATTTGAATTGTGGTAATGCCTTGCTCCATTGCCTTCCAGACATAACACTGGCACCCCTTAAGTGCATCCTATATGCCACACCAAGTCCCATCCAAGACCAGAAGAAATATTATCACATCATTCCCATTCTCATGGATCTCCATTGGCACCCTTTGCCGGCCCACACAATATTCAAAACAAGCTTCTTAGACTGAAACTTAGATCTTTTGATCACGTCAGACCTTCTTTCCACATCTCAATTCACTGAACTATTAGCCGAATTAGGCAAAGTACTTAACCATGAGGGTTTGAGAAAATCTTGTGCTGTCTTTTCTCTCAAAAATACAAGTGGAGAAATACCAGTCACACAATGGAGAGTATTGCCATAAGACTACATCTTGCATAAACAGTGTTACCCACATCCTCAATTACTGTCCATTGGATGCACTTATATACCAAACTATTCGCTCTTTTCACCTAACCTTTGCTCTGAGGGTGATACAAACTGCACCTTTTGTGCTTGATGTCTGACACCGGTGGATAGAAATTGCACACCTTTATCTGACACAATTTCCAAAGGAATAGCCTTTCTTGAAAAAACATTTGTTAGAAATGTATTAACTTTCCTGGTTCTGGTCTTCTGCACACACTTCACCTTCAACCACTTTGACAAATAATCAACAAGCACAATAACAAACCTTTGCAAATTAGGAAGAATATAAAATGATCTCAAAAATGTAATACTGGCTTTTTCCTAAGCCCTTTTGGGGCTACCTACTTCATTCATCGGTGGTGTAACACACTTTAAGTTCCTTTCATTTTGAGAACAGGTAGGACACCTCACCACAATATTCTCCACATTTATATTCAAACCTAGCCACCAATCGGTTTCTACAAGCCTCTTTGTGTTAAGATTCATACACAAATGACCCTCATGAGTAATATGCATTGACTTATCTCTATTGGCAGCTGGAGGAATTAATTTGTCAGATCTGAATAGAAAAACAGATTCCACAGACAATTCCATCTGAACCTTACTATATGGCCAGAAACCCAAAGAAAGATTTCTCTACTTAGGCTATCCATTCTTCAAATATTCCATAACCTTCCCCACAAAAACATCAAGCTCAAGTGCCTTTCTCCATTCCTGTTCATTCACCACCACACTTAGCTCCATCCCATTCCACATGAGCAACCAAGCAATCAGCATCTTGTTGATCATCTAGAAATCAACCGGTTCCGTCATAAGGACAAAGGAGCCTAGAAAGACAATCAGCTTTTGTATTCTTGACGCTAGGTATGTGCTCAAGCCAAAAATTATATTCCAAAAGTTTCAGACTCAGTCTGGCCAACCAAGCAGTGGTTTTGTTGAATGAATGTTGGAACCATTGATGATAGACACCATTGGCTTTTGATCAGTGAACAACAAAAATGGAGTCGCCTAAAAAAAAGCCTTGAATCATTCATCTGCTCATGTACAAGCAAGCATTTCCTGTTCAATCACAGAATAAATCCTCTCTTGAGATCTAAGAGAGGCCCCAAGACCAACACTACCAGCATCAACCGTAAGGACCAAGGGTTCACCCTGTTGCTTAGAGCTGAGAAGTGGAGCATTAGACAGTTTTCTCTTTTATAAAAAGGATCGTCCTGAGCTTGAACCCACAGAAACTTTGCATTCTTCTTCAATAAAGCATGAAGAGGCTCAACCCTTATAGCAAAATTCTGAAACATTTGATGTAATACTGACACATGCTTGAAGGTGTTCTCTAATCCCTGGGATGGCTACATCTTACATACCTTTAATCAAACCTGAATGTGGACCAATGCCCTTCCCAGAGATAATATGCCCAAGGTACTGCCCTTCCTGTACACAAAACTCACACTTAACCTTTATTAGTCTTAAACCTTCCTTACTTAACGCATGCAATACAGCATTCAATCTTCTCCTGTGTTCATCATAATCCTTACTAAAAACCAAAATTCTCTCCTGAATGACCAATGCGCCTTCCAGACTTTTTCACAGCAGCCCCTCCTAGCACACAGGGTAGCTGACTTCTGCACTGCACATGCGCTCCAATCTGATCGAGTAGCACGCTCATGGCTCACTTCATTCTAAGCGGCTGATGACAGAGGAAGGCATGTCGATGCCTGTGGACGCTTTGCTGTTGGAATTGCTTAAACAAATGGTGTTTATTACTTTCACATTTTTTAGTCAATCTTCTGTTGCAATTAATATGTTCATTTCTAATTCGGCGGCAGACAGAGTGTCAGGCCAGGCCCACCTAGTGCTGACATTCTAATGCTACGTCTTCTGGACTGTACCATGTACAAGTATAGGGAAGGGGAAAAATATTGCACATCAGGAAATTTCATTCACATTTTCAAAAACAAACAACTTTTGTGAAGTCTCTGCTTTAAAACTGGTGGCAGAAGCACGTTTGACAAAAAATCCCAGCCTAACAGGCGGGCACCCTCAATACAGAGATCGAGCCATCAGACTCCTGGGTCACCGCCCACACATCCATTACACAGTTATTAATGTTGATTTCTTCTCAGTTTCACCTTTTCCCAATAGAATCATACCTTACCACATTCAAACATGACACCTGTAAAGCTGTTCCCTGATTCCTAGCAGGTGTTCATTTTGAGGAGATCAGACCCTTGTCCAGGGCACACAGTGGGCAGTGAGAGGGCACACGGTGGACAGAGAAGAGGGCACACAGTGGGCAGAGAGAGGGCACATGTGGGCTGAGATGTCACGACTTATCTGACAGTGTGGGGACCTTTCATCTGAAGGGGGGTTGAAGACATTCAGCCATGTGCTTCCTTGCTCCCCATGCAAAGATGTAACTTTCCTGTGAAACGTCACATGAGGGCAGTTAACAATCCTGCATATTGCTAAGGTGGCATGTCCTGTCGGGGCAACAATGGGCAACCTTCAGAGCACATTGCTGGGTAGTTCAAACTTGGAGTGCAGTTGAACAAAGGATGTCAGAGGGTCTTGAACATAGAAACTAATAACTGAACGGCATCTGCCCGAAACCAAGCTTTCAGCACTGCTCATTTTCCCTTCACTTGGGTTGTCTTATTGCTCCAGCGAGGGGAGACAGCACAGTCTTACTGATTTAGTTTGAAACTTTTATCCAGCAGACAAAATGCCTCATTTGTGTCTGTCATTATTTATTCAACATATTTTTATGGAGCTCTTATGCAAAGTGTTGTACAAAATGTGAATCAATACAAAATGGAGAGTGAAAACCGACACATCCATAACAACCATAGAATTATATGTTTGCTGTGGAGGCCCGAGACAGAAAAAGAACCCTTGCAGATTTGTTGATCTCACTATACTTGTGTCAAAAACTGCTCTGCATAAGGGATTACACCAATGGGCCAATGCTGAAGAAACAACAATAAGGCTCGCCAGTATGAAGCTAAGACAACAGTGGAGACGTCTGACTGGCAGCGGCGGTGCCTCCAATAGAGCATCAGGGCATTGCACCCCCTTACCCCTGTATTAAATGTAAAATTAAAATACATGTTTATTTTTTCAGCCGTGGTAGTGCTTTTTTCCAGTGATGGGAGGAGTCGGTTCATTTCTTAATGATAAGTGAGGAGGGGGGCAGGGAGTGTGGGGGTGGGGCTTACAAATGCTCAGTTTCATCTGGGTTGACACTCACACCTCAAAGTGCAGATGTTGGGTTGGACTGCTGCCTCTCTGTGACCATCCCAAAATGTGCACTAGAGACCTCTCCCCACCTGTGCAATTAGTAAGCTGGGGGGGTCACAGCCACAGCCCCCGGACTCCTAATGCACTCTGGGTCCACCAGCATAAGCAAATCTTGGTGCTGCTCTCATGCTGTTTTGGTAACATAACAGCATCTGGATTGGTTCAGTAACGCGGTTAGGCCTCTGCTCCAGTGATCCCGCACATGAGGCAACGCAGGGTCAGGAGTCTCAGGTCCACGGAAGATGATCAATTACTGCACAGCTTTACCATGAATCAATGCAGTGATTGGCCACTTTTGTCCGTTGATCTCTTCCCTCTTCAGGCACAGCACCAGTAACGGCATTGTGCACAAGGGAGTGGTGGAGATGACTCTTAATTATTCCTTCCAAATTTGGAAGATCCTGACCTCACAGGCCGAAAGGGATACAATACAACAATTGATATTTATATACATGTAGGGTCAAATCAAATCTCTCCTTGGAAGGTCAATGATCCACACTCATATAATCCTAAAACACTTGCTCAAACAACCATCAAACTTACAATCCAGCCCAACATCTACGATCAAAACTAGTACCACATGATTATCAAAATGCACAGTTTTAATGACGTGCTTCCCGACACTGTACTCAATTTCCAGATCAAACATATAAAATATATGCCAACATTAAATTGCTGATCTTATTGACATAGAAAGAATTAAAAACACTTAACTGCATGAATTCAAAACATAAAAATATATCCCCACGATACGGCTGGTATACACCTTCTGCTCCAACATTCCAATGTTTGTCTTTCTGTTTCTCCCTTTTTAATTTAGAACATTCTGTCCTCAGTGGATGAAATGTCATAATAGCCTTTTGGCCCTTTTGGTTATACTAGTCTTAAGCTTTTGCTCAGGTTCAGGGCCTTCATCAACCAGTTTAGCTCGAGGGGAGCAGGTTATAACAATAACAGTCATGTTATACAAAGGGACATTGTACAGAGGTATGTTGCTAAATTCACAAGATATGCATAGGCACACAAATGAGTTAAGTATGCACCAAATCGTACACCTTGTATTTTAATTATTAACAGCAACATTAAATATTGATAGGAGACCATGAATAGAGCTATGTTGTTTTTTTAAATATATCTTTATTGACATTTACACCAAACATTACAAATCGGCATGTAGAGTCTCGTAGACATACATTAAGGAGCATCAAAGCTTCGTAAACACAAGGTTGAGTGAACCCGGACACATTCTATACATGTGCAGCAACCCAACCAATATGAACATTATTCCCAACGTCATGTATGCTACCTTGTCGTACTCCATCCCAAAGGGTTTTCTACCTTGGTCCCCGCCTCTAAAGTTTGAAAGTAAACCAGTGTCTACCAATCCCACCCCCAACCTCCCCCTCAACTAAAACACCCCTGCCATGCCTTGCGCTGTACGTCCTTGTCTTTTGAACCTTTCCATCCACATCCATCCGATGTCCCGTATGTCCTTGATGGCCGGTCTCCCCTGTCTCCAAAGTGCCTTCTGGTCCACTAACCGGCTGTACGCTCCCTCCAGCCTCCTCTCGTGTCTCACTGTCTGCCCCATCACTCGTCAGCTCTCCCAATGAATAGAGCTATGTTATTTGTATTTGTAAAGCACACTATGTTCTGTGCATTTGTATAGCGCTCTTATCACCCATGAGGGTATCCAGGCACTTTGCATGTGGGCAGGCAGTTATCGTCTGCGTAGACAAGTATGTTGATGTTTTGTGATCTGATGAGGTTTGCTAGTGGAGTCATAAAAATGTTTAATAACGTTGGACTGAGGGAGGATCCTTGGGGGTCTCCACATATGATTTTCTAGCCTTCGATGTGTAGGGTGGTTGACTATTTGTGTTCTTCCTGTGAGAACAGAACAATCCAGTTGAGGGCCGGTCCTTGCATTCCTGTCTCATGTAGTCTTCTGATCAGGGTGGGGTGAGAGACTCTGTCAATGACTGTAGAGAGGTCAAGTATTATAAGTGCTGCTGTGTCTCCTTGGTCTAGGATCATCCTGATGTTGTCGTTTTCTGCAATGAGGGCAGTCTTGCTGTTGTGGTTGTCCCAGGAACTGATTGCACACAGTGTAGGAGCAACTGTGAGCTGAGGTGGTGAGAGAGTTGTTTGCTTATGGCTTTTTCCATCACTTTGGCTGGATAGGGTAGAAGGGATCTCAGGTGGTAGTTTGCTAGTTGTGTGCGGTCTGCTGAGAGTTTCTTTAGCAGGACATTGACCATAGTGTGTTTCCCAGCATCTGAGAACATCTCAGAAGTTTTCATGATGTAAGTCCGTTTTTATATAGCGCAGCTACTCACCCTTACGGGTCTCAAGGCGCTGGGGGCCGGAGTGGAAATTAAGTGAGCTATTGCCCAGAGTCACATGGTGCTGAGCTGAGCTGCCACCGGAGCCGGGGATCGAACTGTGAACCCTGTGCTCCGAAGTCAGCTGCCCTGGCCACTGCACCACACCTCTCCATCTCATGATGTGGGTGAGGACTTCTCAGATACACGCAGCTTCCATGTTGTAGATGTGGTGGGGGCAGGAGTCTGTAGGTACCCCAGAGTGGATGGTTCTCATGATATTGGCTGTTTCTTCCATGGTGAGTGTTTCCTAGGTCGTCAGGGTTTTCCCATGGGTATTTGAGGATGCAGGGGTTTGGTTTAGGTTTGAAGTTGTTGTATATGGTTTTGATTTTGTCGCTGAAGAAATATGATAGGTTGTCACATAGTTGAGTAGAGGTGCTGTAGTTAGTGGTGGTGGCTGGTGAGATGAAGTCTTGGATGACCACAAAGATTCTCCTTTGTTTCTTTGATTTGTTAGTGTTAGCATCTCTTGGCTGTCTTATATGTATATCTGTCATTTTCTAGGTGGTTTGTTCTCTGTTTTCTTTCCAGTTGCTTGCAGTGTTGATTTGTTGTGTGGAGTTCCTCAGTTTACCAGCTGGCTTTCTTCCATATTCTTCTCTGTGCATTGTGTATGCGAGGTGTGAGAGAGTCAGCACATTTTGTGATCCACTCGTCCAGGTCTTTGATGTCACTGTTTAGGTCACTGGGGGAGGTTGGTTGATTCAGGCGCAGGGTGTCTACCCAGTTGGAGTTCTGGATGCTACTCCAGCTTTGTTTGGCCATGTTTGTGGTGGTGAGTCTCGTTGTTTGGGAGATGGTGATATGTAATTGGATGATGGTGAGGTCGGTCTTGGTGAGTGGCATGGTTGCGATGATTTCAATGTTGTTGAAGGTGATCACAGGGTCGAGAGTGTGTCCATCAGAGTGTGTGGGTCCAGTGACGAGTTGTCAGTCCCAGGGTCTATAGGCTCTTGAGAAGTTTGGTAGTGTTGGAGTCGCTCTTGTCTTCTAGGTGGAAGTTGAAATCGCCTAGTAGGACATAGTTGCTGGAGTCAATGGTGAAGGAGCGATGAAGTCAGCCATGTGGTCAGAAAAACGTGCTGTAGGTTCTGGCAGTCTGTCTGCGAGGGTTCTGCCTAGAGTTTATGTTGCTGATGTCTTTAGTCGGAAGTGCATGTGCTCCGAGTCTGTATTCTACTGGCATAGCTGTGGTGATGTGGGGTGCTGACTCGGAGGTCAGCCATGTTTCTGGAAGGAAGAGGTAATCTAGAGTGTCTTTTATGTAAGATATCCTAGATTCCCATTGCATATTTGCTGAGAGAGCGGGTGGAACATGCATAATAGATTTGTCTTGGAGTTGCTGTTTGTAGGTAGGTGAGGAAGGTGTGCTGGTAGTGGGTGGTGTAAGCATGGTGGGTGTTGTGTTGCAGGTGAAGTAGCAGTGGGTAAAGGAGAACGTTCTTTTTGTGTGGCACGGAGAAGCGCATGCATGGGTGTCCTGAGTTCAGAGACTGCAGGAGCTCTGCAGAGCAGCGTATGGGCATGGAAGGGATAGGGTTTTAGGAGCAGGGCGCTGTCTAGGCACGGTCCTGGTGCAAATGGGTACAGATGGGCTTCCCTTTGGTGCACCATTGGCATGCCAGTGGCTCATCCTCTGCATGCCACTTCCATTAATTAGGCCCTGGAAAGGGGGAGGAGTGCAAGGGGTAGTGCACAATGCTAGTCTAGAGCACAGGAAGAAGTGGCAGTGTAGGAGGAACAGGTAAGGAGCACGGTAGGAGGGAGGAAGTGCAGCAGGTTGGAGGTAGGAAAACAAAGTATGGAGGGCAGAAAAAGGCAACAGGAGTGTTAGAAGGAGCACAAGCAAGAAGAATTGTAAACAGAAGAAAAAGCTTGCGAAAAAAGCAAAGGGCAGCAGAATAGTGAGCAAGAAAGGCAAAAGGTAGAAGTCAAAGAATAGCACAAGTGTGAAGACAGGGAGAGCAAGAGGTGGCACAAGAGAAAGCATGCGTGGGAAAGGAGGCAGGAGACTCGGCACTGTCGCCAGGTCCATGAGAACCTCAGAGGACTTGTCCAGGTAAGTCATGGGTCTGAGCACCTGCTTAATGGCTGGTCCACACTGCCATTACCATTAAGTAGACCCTGGAAGGAGAGAGGAGCGCAGGGTGCAGTGAATGAGGCTAGTCTGCAGTGGGGGAAGGAGCAGCGGTGCGGAAGGAACAGGCAAGGAGCAGGGGGAGGAGGGAACGGTGGGAGGTGGTAAAACAGAACACAGGGCAGAAAAAGGCAGCATGAAAGATAAAAAGGGCAAAAAGGCACAGAAGGGTGAAAATAGCATAAAAATGCAACAGAAGGCTGAGAAAAGAGCAAGGAGGCACAAATGGCAGCAAAGAGTGTGAAAGAGCAAATGGGCAACATAAGTGAGAGAAAGAGCAAAATGGCAAGATAATTGTGAGAAAGAGCATGAGCGAGCAGAAATGCAGACGGGAAAGTGTGAGAAAAGAGCAAAAGGCAACAGAAGGATGAGAAAGTGTATGAGAAAGAGCAAAGCGGTAGGAGAAGGGTGAGAAAGAGTGTGAGCAAGCAGAAATGCAAACAGGAGAAAGAGTTTGAGGAAAGAGCAAAAGGCAACAGTAGGGTGAGCAAGAAAGGCAAAAGACAGAAGTCAAAGAATGTCACAAGTGTGAAGACAGAGCAAGTAAGAGGTGGCACACGAGAGAGAGCATGTGTTGAAGAGGTGGCAGGAGCTTCAAGGCACTGGAGCTGGGTCCATGAGGGCCTTTACCAGTCTGGGACTGGTCCAGGTAAATCAGGGGACAGGGGCCTGGGCAGTAGAGGAGCTACTTGCTAAGCCATTCCTCGGACTGAGTCATGAAAACAAACTAATTGTTAAACAATTAGGACCTGACCGGCCAGACCTAAAACTACAACAAACTGCCCAAGAAAGGAGGAAGAAATACAAACGTACATTCTCAAACTCCTGGTACACAAAAGTTGATTGGCTTCCATGGAGTACTTCAACAAATCCACTGTTCTGCTGCCCCTGCATGCTGTTTGGAGGGGACATTCCTTGGCCCAAAAAGAGAAGTAACAAGCTTGAAGCATTTTGCAGAACACTTGAGAATCCATATGGAAACCAGACAAGGCTGGGAGTGTTGGGAGACACACCCAGTCATGCCCACATAAATGATGAATACTGTAAAGCAATTGAGAACCACAATGAAGCCGTCAATAAGAATATCTATCAAAAATAATTAATTGTATTAGTTTCTTTTGTGCTACTGAACTGGCATTGTGAGGGCATGATGACTCTCAAAGTTCCTCAAATCCTGGTAGTCAGAGGTCTTGTAGATTTAATTGCAAGCAAAGACAGTGAAATGGAAAAACATTTGGCAAGTGCCATAGTCTTCAGAGGCACATCTAATACCATATAACATGTATTTCTTGAGTGTATGCTAGAGATGGGAAGAAGCAATATTGTGTAACAGTTAAAAAGCACAGATGTTAAGGCTATTCAGGCTGATGACACCACTGATGTGGTTATTAAAACACAGTCTGTATTAATCTTCCGGTATATTGACAATGACAGTAATGTGGCGGAGAGATTCTACGGTCCCATTGCTTTAGCTATGCTCACTGAACTGAACTTGATTTTTCTAGAGCACCCTGAAAAACAAAAACGAATTGTCCAAAGTAATCAGTGACATTTCTGGTGAAGTACAAAAATAAATGATAGATGTGTACCCTAATGACAATTATTTGTACTGCTATGTCCACTAACTAACTCTTATTATGCAGCAGTAATAACGATCTCTGAGGCCATCATTGTCTTTTGGGTGTAGCAGGCACAGGCAGCATTCTTCTCACGGTCACCCAAAAGAACCAAAATATTTCAGGACATTGTGATCAGAAGGCTTCCAAAGGGATCTGCAACTTGCTGGAACATTAACATACGCACAATCAACCTAACATACAAATATAGGGTTGATCTTGAGGACCATGAAAGGCAGTGGTGACTTTTAAGGCAAAAGTAGAAATGAGGCTGTGGCTGGGCTAGAACACTACAAGACAGAGAGTTCCCACTGTTTTTGTCTTTGTTATATGAAATATTGCCTCATGTTGACATGTTATATACACACACACACAGACAAACACCACTCACACCCACACACACCACTCCCACACACACCACTCACACCACTCACTGTCTGTCACTCTCTCTCTCCCTATCTCTTTATGCTGATTATTTCCACTTCAACCTTAGCATTGAGCATCTTCACTCACTGAAGGCAGTGAATGTGTGAATCGCAAGGGTGTGTGTCACTCTTCGCTGACTTCTCACGCACAACGGTAAGCAGGTCCACCCTTCTGCAGATGACAGATTTCATGCTGTAACTCATAAATTTGGATCTCACATATAATTTGTACAGCGACAAGTCCAAATACCTGGATTATGCCCTGTGTTTGTAGCAACCAGTGATGTTTACCCCAATGCCTTCTGTTTGCTGCTCCTCTCTACTGTGTTATAGTTGTGTACTGCAACCGATGTGGTTTTAAAAAAGTAGACACAGAAGTGGTGCTTAAATCAAAGGGATGCTGCTTCTGCACCCATGCACTCTCATCACTGGTGCACAACACTGCCAGTCTGCCACACTACCTCTGTCCTCTGTACTGACACAGCCCCTGTACCAAGGAGGGCCAACTCCACTGCGCTCTTACCACTGGCACAGCACAGACTTTGAGTCCTTCTGAGCAGCCTCAGGGACATACATTATCCCAAAGGCCCAGAGTGCTGTCACCACGGCAGTGTGCAGAGGGCGCAGAGGACAAGCAAGTAAACAAATCCCAGGAAATGTCACCATCAACTCTCACAATTGAATGCCTCCTGAGACTGTTAATCACCAGGTCCCTCCAGGTTTGTGTAGTGAAGATTGTGCTGTGTCCCCAGCAATAAGCTGGTAGTAGCTACTTTGGTTAAGCTGGTTATGGGCGAGACTGGCATGATATCTAGAAAGAATACTTTAGTTAGATGACCTGTCTTCTGGCTGACTCAGGCCCTCATGTGAGTCATGTAGAGTGAAGTTACTGCACGGTTTAAGTGCCAATTTTGCTCAATTCCATTACAAGTGTTTCTGCATGAAGTATTTTTACATGTGGAAATATTGATCAGTAAGTTCACTTGAGGAGAAATGCAAACAGATTTATTTTGCATGCAGAACATCCACTTACCACAATTACAAGTAGCTAGAAATTCTTAAGGGCAGGAGGAAATACCTACTAAAAACTCCTTCTCTGTGCAGGTTGTACATTTCTGAAATCAATACCACATAGCAATATCCATACAAAACAAGTATCACATTTCTAAAAATGCCTAAATGGTACTACAGAACTGCATTCAACTTTATCTGTGTCCTAACAAATGCAGTTTTATCAACTTCTAAAATATGCATGCTGACAGTAGAGAGCCAACACAACTCAATGTTTCCTAAGAGATTAAAAGATACCTAATAATAAAAGTGTATATGTAAATAATTATTAATATAAAACTCAATATTGGAATGGTATTACATCAGTTTTTATTAAAGCATAAGGTTAATAACAGTAAGTAGCATTAACAAATTAAACAAGCATTTGCAATGCAATAGGTCTCGCATTTACGCATGTTTGAGCTATTGACATCGTAATTGACAAAGCCTTTTATTTTTGTTTTCGTTTTTAAAACATAAATAAACGGCATTGTCATTTAGAATGCCAATAGCTTAAACTCGCGTAAATGCGAGACCTGTTGCATTGCAAATGCTTGTTTTTTAAACCTAAGAGTCAACGGTCAGAACCATCACATTCCTCTCTAGTATGGTGTTTCAATAGACAGCTTCCATATTGCTTTTTTACTGTCGCCATAAGGAAGTAGCCACCCCTAACCCATATGCAATAATTAGAACGGCGCACTGACTTCTTCATCATTTTGTCAAAATGTTTTATAGTTTCGCGGTGCTTCCCATTCCTGAAATTCAAGTAATGTCCAATGAACCCAGCAGACCTTCCTGCTTCAGAGAATGCCAATCAATCACAGCTGGAAGCCTGCATTCACGCCAGACTCCTAAACGAACGTGATTAGAGAAACTAATCACTTCCCATCATTTAACTACACATTGATTCTCGTCCTGCTGGTCGTGCACTTTTTCAGGCCCATCGACGAGTCCACTGCCTTGAAAAGGAGTTAGCTGAAGCCATTCATTTTAACGGCTTTTAATCATGAGCGTTGACACAAATAATTTTCGGGGAGGCTTTATTGCCCCCGCGCTGCAGTTTGCTTTTCTGAAAAATTAACATGGACTTGGAGAATGCAAACCCAGTGCCAGTTTTTAATATATCTATCTGCATATGAAGTGCTTTCAAAGTAAACAAGTGGTGCGCGCACGCGCGCCACAGCTAAGCATGTGATTTCAATTATCACGCCCGTGTCTGGGCACGATAATTGAAACCACATGGCCTATTGCTGTCTATTACGCGCACCAAGCGCGTAATAGACACCAATAGGCCATGGGCGGAGCAATGCGCCCGCCTTTGGCCAATTGCGTGCAGTCTTTTATAAAAAGACGCACGAAAAGGCCAATGGGGTAGCACAAAGGAATCGCACACGCACGAGCGTGTGCGATTCCTAGGTCAGTGCTGAATCCCCGTTTTTCACCTACTAAATGTCTCGCACTGCGCGAGCACTTCTGCGCAGTGCAACGCTAGGCGTGAGACCTAAAAAGGAGACTCAGACAAATGTATGTATGTTAAATGTTTCTTTAAGTGAATATAATTATTAATATGTAACATCTACAAGGGAAGATACATCCATTTTACAACTATAACCAATTTATAGCCAACTGTAAACACAAGTAAGACCAAGGGGGAGATTTTCAAAAGATCAGCGCAACCCAGCACAGCCCCCCGCGGCGAGTCTACGCTGCGTTGCGCGACAGGGAGGGAGCAGGAGAGCGCCATATCTTCAGAGATATGGCTCTCTCCTCCCCTTTCCCATGCACTCACACTGATTTCAACTGCTGTGCGCCAGGCACACACCTTAGCGCCATAGCGCTAGGGTGTGTGCATGAGTCTAGCATAGGTGTTGTACAGGAAGGGTATCCTTTCTGTACAAACTACTATGCCTAGACACGATGAAAAGCTTTTCCCACCTTGTATGCGTGCCGTACAGTGCAGCATGCAATGAAAGTTGGAAAAGCACAGAGAAAAGAAAGCATTTCTCCTGTTAGCGCCTCCTTTGAAGGGACATTAAGTTTTGGCGCAAAACCATGTCTACAATTTTTTTAAATATGGTTTTGCATCAAAAGGTATGGGCGATTGCATGAGAACGCCCATGTCCCACCCATGTAATGCTCACACAGTGCTAAGTAATGCAAAGCAGTGCTTTGTGCTGCTTTGTGCTTCTTTGAGGGTGCTACAAAACATTTTGCGCTGGTTAGTGTCACTTTTGTGGCGCTAACCAAGTGCAAAATGCTTGTAAATCTCCCCCCAAGCTTCCTTATACTAACTGCACAGTACATGAGGCATCTCTGTGGGTGTCATCTCACTTAGCTGTAAAGTAAGGGTGTGTTATTCAGTTGCAGCCGTCGTTGTTACAGGACTCTGAACAGTGTTTCCTGTTAATTGTTTTATGTCGTGGGTCATGCACATGGTAGCTCTTCCATGCTCTGTCCCCTGCCAGCCACCATACATGGGGCTTCTGTAATTACCGAAAGTCACCACACACATGTTCTCGGTGTCTAAGGGCGAAACAAGACTCGGCAGGCTGAATTTTCACAAGTTTAGCGAAGTTTCAGTTGTTGCTAGAGCTGATTGTTCATGTATTGTTTAAACGTAAGGCCTCACCTGCTGCTACCCTTCTTCTGATTTCAACCATAGAGTATCTAAGGGCCTGATTTAGATCTTGGCGGACGGGTTACTCCATTACAACACTGATGGATATCCCATCCGACGAAATATAAATCTCATTAAAACCTTTTGGATTTATATTTCAGTGGACGGGATATCCTAGGGAGTAATAGGTTTGCCGAGATCTCAATCAGGCCCTATGTCTCCTCTATCATCTGAGGTCCAGGCCTCGATGTCAACATAAGAAATGACTGTGGGATCATCAGGTTCCTGTTTTTCAGCAGTCTGTTCATTGATGACACTATTCTCTCATGGGTTTCTCTCAACACATAAGATAGCCTCAGACAGGACACTGGGCACCCCATGCCCTGGAGCCAACATAATACGAAAGGAGAGGGGGCACATAGCCCCCCTCCCTGAGCCATCACAGGCCCCTGGGACCCCATCCCCTTGAGCCAAATAAAAATTAAAGGAAAGGGGTGCACACGGCCCCCTCCCCAAGCCACTATCGTCCCCGGGGACCCCATCCCCGGGGATGATAATATTTAAAGCTCTTCAATTCCCAGCAGAGGATCATCTTTTTTCACAGGGTAAAATCACCTTAGAACGCACCACAATTCCTAAAATTAGTATGGTACGACCAACAGATGATTTATTGTGATTGAAATC
Organism: Calotriton arnoldi; assembly: GCA_963921515.1. NCBI lineage: Eukaryota > Metazoa > Chordata > Amphibia > Caudata > Salamandridae > Calotriton > Calotriton arnoldi. The sequence continues at coordinate 264,694 of CAWUFW010014151.1, forward strand.
TGATATTCGCCCTTACTTTGAGCTCCTTTTTTATGACTCACAAAAAGAGGCATTCACTACAATGCATTTCAATGGGTACCATGACCCTGAGTCCTCTAATAGCTGTCACACATTGATGTCCGTGGGTAGGCCAGCCTATTAAGGAGGGATGCCCCTGGGGGTGAGGATGTGCTCACCCTGCCTCCGTAACTGCTTTTTAAAAGTAATTTTCAGTACACAGAGACCTTCTTCCTTAGCCCAGCAATGGCTGCCACAACATAGTATTCATGTTGTGGACAGCCAATCAGGATTGACTTTTAAATTGGTCAATCAGAGCATATCCGGACACCAATGGTCCACAGATATCACTAACTTTTTCTGGAGGCTAACCCCTTCATGCCTAACCTCAGCACCTCTTTAAACACAAACCTTTAAAAAAACTCCTCAATTGATTTACAGCAAATAACAAAAAGCATGCGTTCTGAATAAAGTTTTAACTTTGTGCTAAATTTGGCGTAAGTCCGTTCAGCATTTTGTCTGCATTGCAGTGAAAACGTTCCTATAGGAATTAAAACAGGAAATACATTTTTTGGAACCTGCCTTTTACTTGGCCCCCGCTTAACGGATCAGCACCAAACGTTCTGTGAAGGAACAAAAGTGGATGCAAGAGTTATGGATTGTGCCACAGATCACACGTGGTGAATTTCAGAGGTTTTGTACATTTGAGCCAGAACCCAAATTCAGTTTCTAAATGTGGAATTTTCAGTGACTATCTTTGATATTTTCTATAAAAAATCAAAAGTAAAATATGCATTTGAAATTTTCTGTGACTCCTCAGATCGTGCATTATGAAAATATTGTTTTCTTGAATAGAAAGAGTGAGTGGAAATTATTAGGCAGAAGAAATAAATGATTGTAACCAGCATTACAAGAACGGCAACAAAGATAAACAGTTCACCTGTTTTAAACATACTATCATTATACTCTTACCTAACACTACCTATACCATACTATTGAGGGCATAGTGGGAGTACCTTCCACCATATCCCTTGGGATAGCCTAACCCCCATATCTTAGCATGATGTATCAGGAAGCCGGCCTGTGCAAAACAGGCTATCATCCTTTGCAGGGTAGAGGTCAGAGTCAGCAGGACTGCATCTCAGCCATAGTGCATCGCGTTCGAGGACAATCCCAGCAGAAGTGCTCCTCTGACAATTGTATCGCAGAGGTCATTTATATAATAAAAGCACGGTTCCAATCGCACTGTGTCGGAGGTACAGAGCTGATGCGATGGTTTGTCTGGAGCCTCAGAGCTGTCTCCAACCGGACAAGCATATACAAGGGCATCGTGTTATATGTGCCTAGCCTTGGACATAGTGTTCCAATGACATGATAATAATGCTGGCTAAGAAAGTAACTGGATGTGGAATAGTTTCTCAGCACATTATTGTGTAAGTGTAAACCATGTAAAAAAGTCACCATTAGAAAACGATGTCAAGCTAAAAGCTGAAGCTAAAATGAAACCGAGCCCTGGTCCTGCTGCGCCCCACAAACATACTTGGATCAATTTAAATTGTGTTAAATTAACAAACTTTACTATTTATTTCAAGTTACCATCTCCATCCTTATTCAAAATGCATCCTTCTGTAAAAAGAATGAAAAACACACAATTATTTCCTAATAAGCACATCTTTCAATTTGAAAGGGTTCTCAGACTCTACCTGGACAACTGGAAATTAGCTCAGGTTTGATAAAAGGTAAGCGGAAGCATAATGTTTTATTCATCATTTATAAAACCTTTTTAAAGGATGGAAACAATTTGGCTACTAATAAATGACACATATGCTCTAGTTGGTTGCTTGAAACCTCACAACAGTAAAGGATCAGTTTACACAAACTCCTGTTGTTCTTCAAATCACCATTCCCAGGATTTCAAACTTTCCATTTTGTAAAATGATTCTATTTGTTCATGTTGTTGCTCCTTTTTTAAAACATATTATCCTCACTGCCACACATTTCTATCAGTATCAACAATTTGGTTCATCTACACAGTATTAAAACACAGAATCACCCACCAAACCAATGCAGATAACAGGATATCCACAGTGGTGCAATGATATGCAGTCTGGTGTTGGAGCTGTAAACAGTGTTGCAATGATATTCAGTCTGGTGTGAGTGCTGTTCGCAGTGGTGGGAGGATAATGCAGTCTGGTGTGAAGGTTGTTCACAGTGGTGCAATGATATGCAGTCTGGTGTGAGAGATGTTCACAGTGGTGCGATAATATGCAGTCTGGTGTGAGAGCTGTTCACAGTGGTGCAATGATATGCAGTCTGGTGTCAAAGTTGTTCACGGTGGTGCGATGATATGCAGTCTGGTGTGAGAGTTGTTTACAGTGGTGCGATGATATGCAGTATGGTGTGAGAGATGTTCACAGTGGTTCAATGATATGCAGTCTGGTGTGAGAACTGTTCACAGTGGCACAATGATATGCAGTCTGGTGTGAGAGTTGTTCACAGTGGCGCAATATTATGCAGTCTGGTGTGAGAGTTGTTCACAGTGGTGCAATGATATGCAGTCTGGTGTGAGAGATGTTCACAAGAGTGCGATGATATGCAGTCTGGTTTGAGAGATGTTCACAGTGGTGCAATGATATGCAGTGTGGTGTGAGAGTTGTTCACAGTGGTGCAATGATATGCAGTCTGGTGTGAGAGCTGTTCACAGTGGTGTGATGATATGCAGTCTGGTGTGAGAGCTGTACATAGTGGTGCAATGATATGCAGTCTGGTTTGAGAGCTGTTCACAGTGGTGTGATGATATGCAGTCTGGTGTGGAAGATGTTCACAATGGTGCGATGAAATGCAGTCTGGTGTGAGAGTTGTTCATGGTGGTGCAATGAAATGCAGTCTGGTGTGAAAGTTGTTCACAGTGGTGCGATGATGTCGAGTCTGGTGTGAGAGTTGTTCACAGTGGTGTGATGATATGCAGTCTTATGTGAGAGTTGTTCACAGTGGTGCAATGATATGCAGTCTGGTGTGAGAGCTGTTCGTAGTGGTGCAATCATATGCAGTCTGGTGTGAGAGCTGTACACTGTGGTGCAATGATAGTCAGTCTGGTGTGAGTGCTGTTCACAGTGGTGCAAGGATATGCAGTTTATTGTGAAAGTTGTTCACAGTAGTGCGATGATATGCAGTCTGTTGTGAGAGATGTTCACGGTGGTGCTATGATATGCAGTCTGATGTGAGAGTTGTTCACAGTGGTGTGATGATATGCAGTCTGGTGTGAGAGCTGTTCATAGTGGTGTGATTATATGCAGTCTGGTGTTAGAGTTGTTCACAGTGGTGCGATGATATACAGTCTGGCGTGAGAGTTTTTCACAGTGGTGAGATGATATGCACTCTGGTGTGAGAGCTGTACACTGTGGTGCAGTGATAGTCAGTCTGGTGTGAGTGCTGTTCACAGTGGTGCGAGGATATGCAGTCTGGTGTGAGAGTTGTTCACAGTGGTGCGATGATAAGCAGTCTGGTGTGAGAGATGTTCACAGTGGTTCACTGATATGCAGTCTGGTGTGACAGCTGTTCACAGTGGCGCAATGATATGCAGTCTGGTGTGGGAGTTCACAGTGGTGCGATGATATGCAGTCTGGTGTGAGAGTTGTTCACAGTGGTGCGATGATATGCAGTCTGGTGTGAGAGATGTTCACAGTGGTGCAATGATATGCAGTCTGGTGTGAGAGCTGTTCACAGTGGGTGTGATGATATACAGTCTGGTGTGGGAGATGTTCACAGTGGTGCGATGATATGAAGTCTGGTGTGAGAGATGTTCACAATGGTGCGATGAAATGCAGTCTGTTGTGAGAGCTGTTCACAGTGGTGTGATGATATGCAGTCTGGTGTGAGAGCTGTACACAGTGGTGCAATGATATGCAGTCTGGTGTGAGAGCTGTTCACAGTGGGTGTGATGATATGCAGTCTGGTGTGGGAGATGTTCACAGTGGTGCGATGACATGCAGTCTGGTGTGAGAGATGTTCACAATGGTGCGATGAAATGCAGTCTGGTGTGAGAGTTGTTCATGGTGGTGCAATGAAATGCAGTCTGGTGTGAGAGTTGTTCACAGTGGTGCAATGATATGCAGTCTGATGTGAGAGTTGTTCACAATGGTGCGATGATATGCAGTCTGATGTGAGAGTTGTTCACAGTGATGCGATGATATGCAGTCTGGTGTGAGAGCTGTTTACAGTGGTGCGATGATATGCAGTCTGGTGTGAGAGCTGTTCTCAGTGGTGCAATGATATGCAGTCTGGTTTGAGAGCTGTTCACAGTGGTGCGATGATATGCAGGCTGGTGTGAAAGTTGTTGACAGTGGTGCAATGATGTTGAGTCTGATGTGAGAGTTGTTCACAGTGGTGCGATGATATGCAGTCTTATGTGAGAGTTGTTCACAGTGGTGCGATGATATGCAGTCTGGTGTGAGACATGTTCATAGTGGTGCGATCATATGCAGCCTGGTGTGAGAGTTATTCACAATGGTGCGATGATATGCAGTCTGATGTGAGAGTTGTTCACAGTGATGCAATGATATGCAGTCTGATGTGAGAGTTGTTCACAGTGGTGCAATGATATGAAGTCTTATGTGAGAGTTGTTCACAGTGGTGCGATGATATGCAGTCTGGTGTGAGACATGTTCATAGTGGTGCGATCATATGCAGTCTGGTGTGAGAGCTGTTCTTAGTGGTACGATTATATGCAGTCTGGTGTGAGAGTTGTTCACAGTGGTGCAATGATATACAGTCTGGCGTAAGAGTTTTTCACAGTCGTGCAATGATATGCAGTCTGGTGTGAAAAATGTTCACAGTGGTGTGATGATATGCAGTCTGACCTGAGAGATGTTCACAGTAGTGCGATGATATGCAGTCTGGTGTGATAGATGTTCAGTGTGGTGCAGTGATATGCAGTATGGTTTCAGAGTTGTTTACAGTGCTGTGATGATATGCAGTCTGGTGTGAGTGTTGTATTCCTCTTAGGGTGTCCATAACGGACTTTCCAGTATCATGTCCTCATATAGGCACAATTCGCCCTGCCCTTATATAGGCATAAATTCCCAGGCCTTATTTAGGCATTAAACCATGCACTCCAAATACAGGCATGGTCTCCGACATCCGTCCACCCTAACGTCACAACGAGTTCGTGAAGAACAGACCCTTAGGCTGCGGGAGTTTCCCTAGCCCAGGACTATTGATTTCTTCAAGGACTCATATATTATGCATGAACCATTATTCCTTAGGGGTTCATTCATGACGTCTTTGGTTGTCCGACTCACGTCAATACTAACATTCTTAGGTACTCTCAGGTATAAATATACCTTCCCTAGCCCTTGTTAACTAGAGGAGACCTCGACTTCAGAGGAGCCCGTTTCCCGGCCTGACGCACTGAGAAGACGCTGTCATCCCTGCACGCAGAGAGTCCAGCTTCCAGTGATCTGACTTCCCTTGCGGGGTGTTGGAGTTCGAGTCTGGCAAAGAGATTCCTACCTCTCTCATTCTTCAGGTTTGGAGCTGACAAGAACCTAGAGGGACTCTTGGCATACTAGCATACTAGGCTTAACATACTCTTAGTATACCATAGTAAGGAATAATTCACCTACTTCATACCTCTCCCTACACCTAGGTTAGGTTAGGTACATTGGGGTAGAACTAGATTAGAAACGCATCGTATGAGTACTCGCATTTTTAGCTCATGTTATTTATGTATGTGAATATACGCTAAAAGATAATGCTATCGCAGTATTATTTATTTCTACTGCTCACACTGTACATTATTTATCTCGCATACTGTCTTGTGATCGTAACAGCACATTTAACTTACACCAGAAACAAGACTGTTCAATAAATCTTTATTGAAAACGCCCGTCTATTTCTTTCTGTGTAACTTGGAGAAAACTAAGCATGCACAATTGAGCTGAGTGAAATAGTTATCTATTGTTTCCACGACTCTGGGACACGTTCTGATTCTAAAGGGAAACATAGTGGTCATGTTTTGCGGCTGCCAGAAACTACTCCCTTCTTGTTGTCAAGGAGTTTCTAGTGGCCTCTGAGCTAGCTGGCACAAGTAATTAAGTTTAATATACTCGATAGGGACATACTGACCTTAGTCCTATGTCAAACCTATAGGATATATTATTCCAATGCGCAGAGCCTATTAGGGAAATAGGAGCTACACTACATGGCGCCCAACGGTTTGGTAAGGCGGTAATTCAACGTTAGATACTGAGTAACTCAACCGTGCTTTTTTCTCTCAGAGACCCCTACCCATATACTCCAAAAGACATCTGGAGTGGGCAGGGTTAAGTATCCACCACGGCTACATAGGTAAACACCCTATATATTAGCTGTTTGGTTAGCTCAACGTTGAAGGATACAGTGTTCCAAAATATTGTGCACCTTATCTTTGTTTCCTTGAAACTTGTTCTACATTTTTCAAAACACAAAATGCCTGACAACGACAATAACACCGGAAACGGTGGAGCTGCGGCTGATCCAGCCCAAGCAGCAGTTTTTAACATTACAGGTTTAAATGAAACCGAGGAGGGTGTTATAGACATTTCTCAAAACTTAAGAAGACCCATTTATCTAAAACTTATAAAACATGGCCTACCACCAAGAGGAGGTAGAGCAGTTTTTGTGATAGAGGCACATGAATCCTTTCAGACAGAGGTATTCTATTCATGGGTAATATTTCCTGAATGCAATCCAATATCACAGACATTTCACTTCTACAAAGAAGATGATCCACCAGAGGAATACATTCCTTTCGAGGATATTGAAATTCCATTAACATACCAGGAGCATCAGCTCTGGTTTAAAGGCGCCCTAAAACATCACAAAAACATTACTAGGCTCGGTCCACTATGTAGACCAGGAGCAACATGGCCGATTCTAGCCGGCTACACACCTCATCCTGAACTGGATATAATGTCAGATGAGGAACTACTTACTCAAATACAAGAGTTAATAAAAATTTACAGACAATTGGTCCAATATGTCATGCAGACTTTTACAGTCCAGCAACCATTAAGACTTCCAAATCCAACTCCCCAACAGGGGAATACACTAAAAATTACACCACAAACTCTATACGCAGTCATGGGTAAAATGCCCACAAAACGTGAGCAAATTCCGTTCTGGATAGCTCAAAAAATTACTCAAATCGAAGCAGTATTTCCAAATACTAACCCCCCTTGAGAAACACAGAATCCTAACAATCAGTTTACCAATGGGGATCACACCACAACTGGAGGACTGCACCACTTGGGGCTCAGTCTTTGCTGCCATCTATACTAAAACACATGGCATTCCGTCCATTGCGGTAATACCTGATGTCCTCAAACAAATTCAAACTGAATATGGGGCAGAGCCTGCTCTAAATTTAGGTATGAAATTACTGAAAAATTTCGACCAGGTCTCCACAATAATATTATCTAATATTAAAGGAGAGGCAGCAGCAGTTGCGATCTGCCAAAAATTAAGGGAATTTGATGTTACAGAACATCAAACTGAGCTACCCAGAATAATAGAACAATCTTATGCAGAATTAGGCAGAGATAGTTTGGGTGGAAGACCAGTGAAGCCGAAGCTATCTGAAAGTCCTGAGAAGGACTCTATTAAACAAACTCCTACATCTTCTAAAAAGAAGTGGGAAACTAATAAACAAATTTCAAACGAGAAACGTTCTCAATCAAGAGGTAGGTCTCCTCAAAAGGAGCCCTCTGAAATGAGGTATAACCTCAGGAATAGGGATAATTTGAGAAAACCTGACAGGTATCAAGATACTGATACACGTTCCTCTCGTCCCTTTCAGATCTCAACACAGACTTCGGAAAGAAGAGGACGGACGGAACACAGAGAAGAACGCGTGAAATCGAAAGACGACGAACACGCTCCAAAAACTAAAACAAAACCTCAATTCTCCAAAAAGAAAGTAGTAGGTCTAAAGATCAGACATGCCGAGAACACAACTCAAGAACGGAGAATGGGCTCAGACCATGCTAGACAGTGCAGCAGAAGTCACAATAGTTCGCCAGAACCTGAAGGAACTTCTGGAGATAGTGGACTTGAATGAGTACATTAAAGTAGAGACTGTAGACACCAGGGTTAGTACTCCACAAAGGTTATAGGAAATAACACTCCGGATGGAGGGAGACAAACCTAGACAGGTGAAAGCACTTTTTGGGAAAGACTATCAAAGGGCTATGACATACTTCTAGCAGAAAAAGACTGGCCACCACAATTTGTCAGGGAGTGCCCACATGGCGAGGACATTATTATGCCTGCCTTCTCCAACCATATTCCAATAAACCTAAAATATACATATGCCAGGAAATGGGCAGTGGCCCAGGCCCCAGCATTATATAAAAATCATGTAGGATGGGATGAGGATTCACCTCACCATAAAATACATCTGAAACATGAACCAACTGCACAACGGCAGTACCCAATAAAGCAAGAAGCTAAAAAACAGGTCAGGGAGATCTTAGATCAACTTGAATACCAAGGGGTGATTGAAACATGCACCTCCTCAATGAACAATCCTTTGTTTCCTGTCTCCAAACCAGACAATACATATCGTCTAGTTTTGGACTACAGACACTTAAACACTTGTTCTAAAACTTTTGCAGTGCAAAATGCACATAGTACAGCATTAATGAATAACATTGTGCGTAAAAAATATAAAACAACATTAGACATCTCAAATGGTTTCTTTTGTCAAAATATAGCACCTGAAAGCAGGTACTTAACAGCATTCTCCATAATGGGAACCCAGCGTCACTTTTGTCGACTCCCACAAGGGTTCAAGAATAGCCCAGGTTTATTCTCAGCGAGGGTAATGGAGTTACTACAAATTTATGACAATGAGGCATTGTCCTATGTCGATGACATCTATCTGACAGACGATGACCTGGACAAACACTTGAACAGGGTGAGCACCATTATACTGGGTTTCGCCTCTGAGGGCTACAAATTCAACTTTAAAAAGTCCAGAATTGCCCATCTCAATGTCCTGTTTCTAGGATATGAGCTTTCAAGTGAAGGCAAGAGATTGGCAGCGTACAAATCTCATTTGTACACACACGCGGAAATGCGTTTCAGTTCAACTGAAAAAATTCTAACAGCAGTTCAAACCGCTGTAGCAAAAGAAAGAGCCTTAGCCCAAGGGAAACGCATTATTGTCGTCACTAGAGGAGACCTCGACTTCAGAGGAGCCCGTTTCCCAGCCTGACGCACTGAGAAGACGCTGTCATCCCTGCACGCAGAGAGTCCAGCTTCCAGTGATCTGACTTTCCTTGCGGGGTGTTGGAGTTCGAGTCTGGCAAAGAGATTCCTACCTCTCTCATTCTTCAGGTATGGAGCTGACAAGAACCTAGAGGGACTCTTGGCATACTAGGCATACTAGGCTTAACATACTCTTAGTATACCATAGTAAGGAATACTTCACCTACTTCATACCTCTCCCTACACCTAGGTTAGGTTAGGTACATTGGGGTAGAACTAGATTAGAAACGCATCGTATGAGTACTCGCATTTTTAGCTCATGTTATTTATGTATGTGAATATACGCTAAAAGATAATGCTATCGCAGTATTATTTATTTCTACTGCTCACACTGTACATTATTTATCTCGCATACTGTCTTGTGATCGTAACAGCACATTTAACTTACACCAGAAACAAGACTGTTCAATAAATCTTTTATTGAAAACGCCCGTCTATTTCTTTCTGTGTAACTTGGAGAAAACTAAGCATGCACGATTGAGCTGAGTGAAATAGTTATCTATTGTTTCCACGACTCTGGGACACGTTCTGATTCTAAAGGGAAACATAGTGGTCATGTCTTGCGGCTGCCAGAAACTACTCCCTTCTTGTTGTCAAGGAGTTTCTAGTGGCCTCTGAGCTAGCTGGCACAAGTAATTAAGTTTAATATACTCGATAGGGACATACTGACCTTAGTCCTATGTAAAACCTATAGGATATATTATTCCAATGCGCAGAGCCTATTAGGGAAATAGGAGCCACACTACATGAGAGATGTTCACAGTAGTGCAATGATATGCAGTCTGGTTTGAGAGATGTTCACAGTGGTGCGATGATATGCAGTCTGATGTGAGAGTTGTTCATAGTGGTGCGAGATATGCCGTCTGGTGTGAGCGATGTTCACTGTGGTGTGATGATATGCAGTCTGGTGTGGGAGTTGTTCACAGTGGTGCAATGATATGCAGTCTGGTGTGAGACCGGTTCACAATGGTGCGATGATATGCAGTCTGGTGTGAGAGCTGTTCACAATTGTACGATGATAAGCAGTCTGATGTGGGGGTTGTTCACAGTGATGCGTTGCTATGCAGTCTGATGTGAGAGTTGTTCACTGTGGTGCGATGATATGCAGTCTGGTGTGAGAGCTGTTCACAGTGGTGCGATGATATTCAGTCTGGTGTGAGAGCTGTTCACAATAATGCCATGATATGCAGTCCGGTGTGAGAGCTGTTTACAGTGGTGCGATGATATGCAGTCTGGTGTGAGAGCTGTTCTCAGTGGTGCAATGATATGCAGTCTGGTGTGAGAGCTGTTCACAGTGGTGCGATGATATGCAGGCTGGTGTGAGAGCTGTACACAGTGGTACGATGATATGCAGTCTGGTGTGAGAGCTATTCACAATGGTGCGATGATATGCAGTCTGATGTGAGAGTTGTTCACAGTGGACATACAGTCTGGTGTGAGAGCAGTTCACAGTGGTGCAATGATATGCAGTTTGGTGTGAGAGCTGTTCACAGTGGTGCGATGATATGCAGTATGGTGTGAGAGATATTCACAGTGGTGCAATGATATGCAGTATGGTGTTAGTTGTTCACAGTGGTGCGATGATATGCAGTCTGGTGTAAGAGTTGCTCACAGTGGTGAGATGATATGCAGTCTGGTGTGCGAGTTGTTCACAGTGGTGTGATGATATGCAGTCTAGTATGAGAGCTGTTCACAGTGGTACGATGATATGCAGTCTGGTGTGCGAGTTGTTCACAGTGGTGTGATGATATGCAGTCTGGTGTGCGAGTTTTTACAGTGGTGTGATGATATGCAGTCTGGTGTGGGAGTTATTTCAACAGTTTTGCATGTACATTAAGGATAAAGGACACTTGTACTGTGTTAAAGATGTGTGAAAATATAACAGGAAAAAAGAAAAGATAGAGATGTTTTCTAGGTCTTCTCTACAAGTAGTGTATGGTGTTCACTGGGTGGGGGCACGACTCACCTCTCCTACACTCTTAGGAGCATATTTATGACATTGTCACGCAGCACATCGCAGCTTCAACTTCCTGCACTGCATGACAGGGAAAGGGCAGGAATGCTCTGTATTTTAAAGAATACAGCGCATTTCTGAGTCCTCCCCCGTTCTGGTGCCCTTTTAGCAGAATGTACAATTGATGGACATAATGCAGAACAATGTCATACATTCACCCCACTACAGAGATCTGGGCCTAAATCCATAATTTTTTGCTCCCCATTCCCTTCCAGTTTGAACCCAGCCATATGCAAATAAATGTTGACCCTGCACCCAATGGGAACAGTCCAGCCCGAACTGCAAGACCAGGTCCTCCCTGGACTGGAAACAAGCATCCTAGGACCGGTTTCAGGGCTTCAACCCTCATCAGCCAGGATAGCTTGACTCCAGTGGCATGGAGAGCACAGGACCCACTTCTGGGCATACCCGTCCCACTCGGGTGACAAATGCAAAAAGAACAATTGATGGACAGAATGCAGAATAATGTCATACATTCACCCCAGTACAGAGATCTGAATTGAAACCGGTCCTAGGATGCTTGTTTCTGGTCCAGGGAAGACCTGGCTTGGCAGTTTGGGCTGGACTGTTCCCATGAGGCACAGGGTCAAGACTGATTTGCATATAGCTGGGTCTGAACTGGGGTGGCAAAGTGAGCTAAAGTACGATGATGGATTCAACCCAGTTCTGTGACTGGGGGTGAGTGTCTGAAAAGTTTTAGCGCTCCATCCATCATCTTGTGTTTGCTTTGTTCGCTCTTTTAGCAGCCTAGCGCCGACGTAGGCACCCTTTCACCATGATGCAAGGGTGCCTGTGTTGCATGCAGGATTGTTTTTGTGCAGAAAGGGGCACCTTCCTGTACATTATCAATCCTGAAAGGTATATTCCTTTATCTATGTGTACTGCAGAATACAGCACATACAGAAAGAGTAAGTAACAAGGAGAAATAAACACATTACTCCTCGTTACGTCTCACCTGGGGAGGCGTAGGTTTTTGTTGCATTCCCAGGTCTACTACTTCTGATAAATCTGTGATTGTGTCAAAATAAATGGATGTTGCATGGGAACACCCACGCAATATCCAATGAATGCCCCACTGCGCAGAGTAAGACAACGTGGCAATTTGTGCTGTATTGCTTCACTCGAGATGTATGAAGCTACTGTGGGCCAAGCAAGGTGGCCTTGCATGGCTTCATGTGTCTCATTTTTGAGTTGCGTCACTCTTGCACCACATTGTGTGGTGCAAGAGAGGCGTAATGGGGCTCGTAAATATTCCCCTTAGTGTTGTAATAGTCCTTATGTTTGGGTAATGCCCCCAGCTGTTGTGTGTGTGCCTTTATTTAATATCAAATCATGCCTTTCCTTCTGCTGAAAGTTCACCCTGTACTTTCAACAGTCCGGTGTATTCAGGGGGTCTGTGAGTAAGGTGACCAAGTCTATCGAGTGGTCCGCGACTGGCTGTCTACATAGCCCCTCCCATTCCCCGCGTGCATCGCTATGTCCTTCACTGTCGCCAATTAACCAGTACTCATTTTTTTAATACAAAGAAACTGCATTTGAGTTTTTGTTTCCATCGCTCATGGCATACAGTATGTTTCCTCTTCCTTGCATATTTTCTCCTATTTATTTCTAAGATGGAATTAACTGTTCTGTCAGGTAACTAGAACGTAGAGTGTTTGTTCCAATATTGGTGTGTTTGCAATTGTCTCATTTTTCTTCTCACCCTTCCTTAAATATACAGTGCTTAAGACTCTTTGTAATATGATGGAGCTGTGATGTGTGTCTTGCCATCAAGAGGTATCTGACTAGGCTTGACATCGCCTGTTGCAGCAATGTCTTTAGTCCTGTCTCTATTGCACATACATGTCATTAGGATGGGACACTGGCCCAACCCTCTAATTTAATTTGCAGATTGGACTTTCTTTGCCCTTTGCAGTTTTCATAGGTTCCATTATGATCTGCATCTTTGGTTACTTTTTCAAACTGCACTTGAGTTCCTGTGGAACACTAATGCAAACAAACTTCTCAAGTCCAATAACTGTTTCTTGAATGTAATCACAGCTGGAACATGTATAGTCCCACGCATACTGCATGTGTAATATATTTTGAATATTTAGTCCCTCATCCACCAGGAGGTCCGAGGCATCTATTTCTGCTGCAGCTCATGTTGTACTTTGTTGCGAGCCTAGGATAGCGCTTTGCGTCGCTTTGTGGTGTCATCAGCGGTGAGTAGTTCTGTTGACATTTGGGGGAACTCTTTCCAGCCCAGAGGGATCTAGTCCACCTACATTTTGAAGCAATAACTCCATTACGCTGGACATTGTCAACACCACATTCAATGACACATTGGTGTTACACTTGACCCTTATTGCATTTTTTATTGAATGGCAACTTCTTCTTAGTGTCTTGTGTTGTCTAACTTCTCATTACAGCTGCTTCTTCTGTAATTGTGGCTGCTTGTTTATTTGATCCTCTTCTCTTGTTGTCTCTTTGTGAATTTCATACAGTGGTGGACGGGAGCGTACAGGGCTCTTCTATTATGTTGTCTGAGGCAGATGGATTCTGCTATAAATGTACTTTTAGCAGAGTCTAGCAGGTACAATCCAGAGAACGGCTTGATGTTGAGAAAGCTGCTAAGCATACGCTGTCCCTGATTTATATTTCAACGGACAGACACCGCCACAATGGGGACAGATATCCTGTCCGCTGAAATATAAACTCCATTATATCCTATGGGACTCTTCGTCGGGTGGGATATCCGTCACCATTGTGACAGAGTAACCATCCGTCCAGATCTAAATAAGGCCCTCTGTCCTCGAAAGCTTTGCGTTCTATATCTAGAATGGCTACGGCCTTGCGATTCATGGATTGCAGCCGCATAGGCAGGGCAGAGGGAAACGGTTTACATTGCACAGAGCAATCTTTAAACAGCAGAAATCTAAGACCACACGTTGCTGCTTTTAGTGAATCATGAACTGGATCACATCGAATAGGACTCACTTCATGCCATTCAATCGCACTCTTATTTACACTTGGCTCTACATTCACTCTGAAATTGATGCAGAAGTCCAAGAGCTTCTGGGAGCTGCTGTTTTTGACCCTACCTTCTCAAGTTCATCCACCCTCTTTGCTGGGTTTTGACCCTCAGGGAAGTCATGCCATGATGCTTCAGCTGTCAATGCTGTGATCCCTCAGACTGAAGCAGGATGCATCAAATACCCTTGATGTCTATTCCTCATAGCCTCTGCACCCCTTGCCTTTGGTTCATATACTTTAGAAATCATTCTGGGAGTCAACAGTTTTGGCAGGATCACTGCACAAGCCTATTCCAATCTGCTTCTGTGTGTCACCATGCTCCCTATCTGCCGCCCACCTCACGTTCCCTTGAAATTTGTCCACAAATTCACATTTCTTGCACTGCCCAGGCTGTTTTTTTCCCCGCATGGGTCATGCTCCTGGGAGGTCTTTCCCAATGTCCTCGATCTCCCTTGCTTCCTTTGCTAGTATCTGTTGTAGTGTGTCTAGGGGTGTGGGTTAGAGTTTGGGAGATGGGATATTCTGTCACAAACAAAACGGATAAGCAGTCCGCCATATTACAAGTGCCTTTGAATGGACAGTGGCGCCACTCAGGAAAATCGCACATATTAGTTTCAATAGATCCTGAATTCTGGATGGTGCTGTAAGGTGAGGAGAACCACCAACCTCCCCCAAAATTGCGGCTGAGGCCACTGAAGACACAATGGAAATCCTCAGCACAGCCTTCAGAAAGTCGCGGGATGATTTCCCAGTGTATGCGACAAAACACGTGCTGGCTGAAGATAAACTATAAGAATAAAGAAAGAAAAACAAGAAACTCAAAGTACTGTGTTAATATTTATGCATACAATGTGCAGATAAATGTTTAGATACACTACAGACGTGTGCTGAGGATTTACTTTGTATATTACAAGTGCCATTGACTATGATTCACTTTAGATGCAGCTGACGGGGCATCTGTCACAGCTGCGAGACTCTCCGTTTGACAAAGTCTAAATGAAACCACAAGTATTTAGTAAACAAAGGAATTTGGATTTCATGTTTTACAACTGGAAGTTGCCTGGTATGTGCCATTCTTTACCAACAAATCTTCTTCCTTTTTCCCCACAGCCTGAACAGTCGCAATCAGGCATTCTAGCACAATTCATGTGTTTCTGCAGTCTCACATCTGAGATGACAGTGGTTAATTATGCTTGGTTTAGAATCTGTTACCAATCTTCACTGACTGCCTATGACAGGGAACTAACCAGCATCATATTACAGGGAAGTGACCAGCATCATATTACAAGAAGTGACCAGCATCCTATTACAGGGAAGTGACCAGCATCATATTACAGGGAAGTGACCAGCATCATATTACAGGGAAGTGACCAGCATTCTATTACAGGGAAGTGACCAGCATCCTATTACAGGGAAGTAAACAGCTTCCTATTACAGGGAAGTGAGCAGCATCCTATTACAGGGAAGTGACCAGCATTCTATTACAGGGACGTGACCAGCATCATATTACAAGAAGTGACCAGCATCCTATTACAGGGAAGTCAGCAGCTTCCTATTACAGGGAAGTGACCAGCATTCTATTACAGGGAAGTGACCAGCATCATATTACAGGGCAGTGATCAGCATCCTATTACAGGGAAGTAAACAGCTTCCTATTACAGGGAAGTGAGCAGCATCCTATTACAGGGAAGTGACCAGCATCATATTACAAGGAATGAGCATCTTCCTATTACAGGAAGTGATCAGCATCCTATTACAGGGAAGTTACCAGCTTCTTATTACTGGGAAGTGACCAGCATCATATTACGAGGAAGTGACCGGCCTCTAATTACAGCAAAGTGACCAGCACCATATTACAGGAAAGTGACCAGCATCCTATTACAGGGAAGTGACCAGCATCCTATTACAGGGAAGTGAGCACTATCCGATTACAAGGAAGTGAGCAGCATCCTATTACAGAAAAAGTGACCAGTTTCCTATTACAGGGAAGTGACCAGCATCCTATTACAGGGAAGTGAGCACTATCCTATCACAGGGAAGTGAGCAGCATCCTATTACAGGAAAGTGAGCAGCATCCTATTACAGGGAAGTGATCAGCATCCTATTACAAGGAAGTGACCAGCATCATATTACAAGGAAGTGACCAGCTTCCTATCACAGGGAAGTGACCAGCATCATATTACAGGGAAGTAACCAGCATCCTATCACAGGAAGTGATCAGCATCCTATTACAGGGAAGTGATCAGCATCCTATTACAAGGAAGTGACCAGCATCATATTACAAGGAAGTGACCAGCTTCTTATCACAGGGAAGTGACTAGCAGCCTATTACAGGGAAGTGACTAGCATCCTATTACAGGGAAGTGATCAGCATCCTATTACAGGGAAGTGATCAGCATCCTATTACAGGGAAGTGACCAGCATCCTATTGCAGGGAAGTCAGCAGCTTCCTATTACAGGGAAGTGACCAGCATTCTAATACAGGGAAGTGACCAGCATCATATTACAGTGAAGTGACCAGCATCATATTACAGGGAAGTGACCAGCTTCCTATCACAGGGAAGTGACCGGCTTCCTATCACAAAGAAGTGACCAGCATCCTACTACAGGGAATTGACCAGCATTCTATTACAGGGAAGTGACCAGCATCATATTACAGGGAAGTGATCAGCGTCCTATTACAGGGAAGTCACCAGCTTCCTATTACAGGGAAGTGAGCAGCATCCTATTACAGGGAAGTGACCAGCATCATATTACAAGGAAGTTAGCAGCTTCCTATTACAGTAAAGTGATCAGCATCCTATTACAGTGAAGTGACCAGTATCCTATTACAGGGAAGTGATCAGCATCCTATTACAGGGAAGTGACCAGCATCATATTACAAGGAAGTGATCAGCTTCCTATTACAGGAAAGTGACCAACACCCTATTACAGGAAGTGACCAGCATCCTATTACAGGGAAGTGATCAGCATCCTATTACAGGAAGTGATCAGCATCATATTACAGGGAAGTGACCAGCATCATATTGCAGGGAAGTGACCAGGATCCTATCACAGGGAAGTGATCAGCATACTATTACAGGGAAGTGATCAGCATCCTATTACAAGGAAGTGACCAGCATCATATTACAAGGAAGTGACCAGCTTCCTATCACAGGAAGTGACCAGCATCATATTACAGGGAAGTAACCAGCATCCTATCACAGGGAAGTGATCAGCATCCTATTACAGGGAAGTGATCAGCATCCTATTACAAGGAAGTGACCAGCATCATATTACAAGGAAGTGACCAGCTTCTTATCACAGGGAAGTGACTAGCAGCCTATTACAGGGAAGTGACCAGCATCATATTACAGGGAAGTGATCAGCATCCTATTACAAGTAAGTGACCAGCATCACATTACAAGGAAGTGATCAGCATCCTATTACAAGGAAGTGACCAGCATCACATTACAAGGAAGTGACCAGCATCATATTACAAGGAAGTGACCAGCTTCCTATTACAGGGAAGTGACCAGCATCATATTACAAGGAAGTGAGCAGTATCCTATTACAAGGAAGTGACCAGCATCACATTACAAGGAAGTGACCAGCATCATATTACAAGGAAGTGACCAGCTTCCTATTACAGGGAAGTGACCAGCATCATATTACAGGGAAGTGATCAGCATCCTATTACAAGTAAGTGACCAGCATCACATTACAAGGAAGTGATCAGCATCCTATTACAAGGAAGTGACCAGCATCACATTACAAGGAAGTGACCAGCATCATATTACAAGGAAGTGACCAGCTTCCTATTACAGGGAAGTGACCAGCATTCTATTACAGGGAAGTGACCAGCATCATATTACAGGGAAGTGATCAGCGTCCTATTACAGGGAAGTGACCAGCATCACATTACAAGGAAGTGACCAGCATCATATTACAAGGAAGTGACCAGCTTCCTATTACAGGGAAGTGACCAGCATCATATTACAGGGAAGTGATCAGCATCCTATTACAAGTAAGTGACCAGCATCACATTACAAGGAAGTGATCAGCATCCTATTACAAGGAAGTGACCAGCATCACATTACAAGGAAGTGACCAGCATCATATTACAAGGAAGTGACCAGCTTCCTATTACAGGGAAGTGACCAGCATCATATTACAGGGAAGTGACCAGCATCATATTACAGGGAAGTGACCAGCATTCTATTACAGGGAAGTGACCAGCATCCTATTACAGGGAAGTAAACAGCTTCCTATTACAGGGAAGTGAGCAGCATCCTATTACAGGGAAGTGACCAGCATTCTATTACAGGGACGTGACCAGCATCATATTACAAGAAGTGACCAGCATCCTATTACAGGGAAGTCAGCAGCTTCCTATTACAGGGAAGTGACCAGCATTCTATTACAGGGAAGTGACCAGCATCATATTACAGGGCAGTGATCAGCATCCTATTACAGGGAAGTAAACAGCTTCCTATTACAGGGAAGTGAGCAGCATCCTATTACAGGGAAGTGACCAGCATCATATTACAAGGAATGAGCATCTTCCTATTACAGGGAAGTGATCAGCATCCTATTACAGGGAAGTTACCAGCTTCTTATTACTGGGAAGTGACCAGCATCATATTACGAGGAAGTGACCGGCCTCTAATTACAGCAAAGTGACCAGCACCATATTACAGGAAAGTGACCAGCATCCTATTACAGAAAAAGTGACCAGTTTCCTATTACAGGGAAGTGACTAGCATCCTATTACAGGGAAGTGAGCACTATCCTATCACAGGGAAGTGAGCAGCATCCTATTACAGGAAAGTGAGCAGCATCCTATTACAGGGAAGTGATCAGCATCCTATTACAAGGAAGTGACCAGCATCATATTACAAGGAAGTGACCAGCTTCCTATCACAGGGAAGTGACCAGCATCATATTACAGGGAAGTAACCAGCATCCTATCACAGGGAAGTGATCAGCATCCTATTACAGGGAAGTGATCAGCATCCTATTACAAGGAAGTGACCAGCATCATATTACAAGGAAGTGACCAGCTTCTTATCACAGGGAAGTGACTAGCAGCCTATTACAGGGAAGTGACTAGCATCCTATTACAGGGAAGTGATCAGCATCCTATTACAGGAAGTGATCAGCATCCTATTACAGGGAAGTGACCAGCATCCTATTGCAGGGAAGTCAGCAGCTTCCTATTACAGGGAAGTGACCAGCATTCTAATACAGGAAGTGACCAGCATCATATTACAGTGAAGTGACCAGCATCATATTACAGGGAAGTGACCAGCTTCCTATCACAGGGAAGTGACCGGCTTCCTATCACAAAGAAGTGACCAGCATCCTACTACAGGGAATTGACCAGCATCCTATTACAGGGAAGTGACCAGCATCATATTACAGGGAAGTGATCAGCGTCCTATTACAGGGAAGTCACCAGCTTCCTATTACAGGGAAGTGAGCAGCATCCTATTACAGGGAAGTGACCAGCATCATATTACAAGGAAGTTAGCAGCTTCCTATTACAGTAAAGTGATCAGCATCCTATTACAGTGAAGTGACCAGTATCCTATTACAGGGAAGTGATCAGCATCCTATTACAGGGAAGTGACCAGCATCATATTACAAGGAAGTGATCAGCTTCCTATTACAGGAAAGTGACCAACACCCTATTACAGGGAAGTGACCAGCATCCTATTACAGGGAAGTGATCAGCATCCTATTACAGGGAAGTGATCAGCATCATATTACAGGGAAGTGACCAGCATCATATTGCAGGGAAGTGACCAGGATCCTATCACAGGGAAGTGATCAGCATACTATTACAGGGAAGTGATCAGCATCCTATTACAAGGAAGTGACCAGCATCATATTACAAGGAAGTGACCAGCTTCCTATCACAGGGAAGTGACCAGCATCATATTACAGGGAAGTAACCAGCATCCTATCACAGGGAAGTGATCAGCATCCTATTACAGGGAAGTGATCAGCATCCTATTACAAGGAAGTGACCAGCATCATATTACAAGGAAGTGACCAGCTTCTTATCACAGGGAAGTGACTAGCAGCCTATTACAGGGAAGTGACCAGCATCATATTACAGGAAGTGATCAGCATCCTATTACAAGTAAGTGACCAGCATCACATTACAAGGAAGTGATCAGCATCCTATTACAAGGAAGTGACCAGCATCACATTACAAGGAAGTGACCAGCATCATATTACAAGGAAGTGACCAGCTTCCTATTACAGGAAGTGACCAGCATCATATTACAAGGAAGTGAGCAGTATCCTATTACAAGGAAGTGACCAGCATCACATTACAAGGAAGTGACCAGCATCATATTACAAGGAAGTGACCAGCTTCCTATTACAGGAAGTGACCAGCATCATATTACAGGGAAGTGATCAGCATCCTATTACAAGTAAGTGACCAGCATCACATTACAAGGAAGTGATCAGCATCCTATTACAAGGAAGTGACCAGCATCACATTACAAGGAAGTGACCAGCATCATATTACAAGGAAGTGACCAGCTTCCTATTACAGGAAGTGACCAGCATTCTATTACAGGGAAGTGACCAGCATCATATTACAGGGAAGTGATCAGCGTCCTATTACAGGGAAGTCACCAGCTTCCTATTACAGGGAAGTGAGCAGCATCCTATTACAGGGAAGTGACCAGCATCATATTACAAGGAAGTTAGCAGCTTCCTATTACAGTAAAGTGATCAGCATCCTATTACAGTGAAGTGACCAGTATCCTATTACAGGGAAGTGATCAGCATCCTATTACAGGGAAGTGACCAGCATCATATTACAAGGAAGTGATCAGCTTCCTATTACAGGAAAGTGACCAGCATCCTATTACAGGGAAGTGATCAGCGTCCTATTACAGGGAAGTCACCAGCTTCCTATTACAGGGAAGTGAGCAGCATCCTATTACAGGGAAGTGACCAGCATCATATTACAAGGAAGTTAGCAGCTTCCTATTACAGTAAAGTGATCAGCATCCTATTACAGTGAAGTGACCAGTATCCTATTACAGGGAAGTGATCAGCATCCTATTACAGGGAAGTGACCAGCATCATATTACAAGGAAGTGATCAGCTTCCTATTACAGGAAAGTGACCAGCATCCTATTACAGGGAAGTGATCAGCGTCCTATTACAGGGAAGTCACCAGCTTCCTATTACAGGGAAGTGAGCAGCATCCTATTACAGGGAAGTGACCAGCATCATATTACAAGGAAGTTAGCAGCTTCCTATTACAGTAAAGTGATCAGCATCCTATTACAGTGAAGTGACCAGTATCCTATTACAGGGAAGTGATCAGCATCCTATTACAGGGAAGTGACCAGCATCATATTACAAGGAAGTGATCAGCTTCCTATTACAGGAAAGTGACCAACACCCTATTACAGGGAAGTGACCAGCATCCTATTACAGGGAAGTGATCAGCATCCTATTACAGGGAAGTGATCAGCATCATATTACAGGGAAGTGACCAGCATCATATTGCAGGGAAGTGACCAGGATCCTATCACAGGGAAGTGATCAGCATACTATTACAGGGAAGTGATCAGCATCCTATTACAAGGAAGTGACCAGCATCATATTACAAGTAAGTGACCAGCATCACATTACAAGGAAGTGATCAGCATCCTATTACAAGGAAGTGACCAGCATCACATTACAAGGAAGTGACCAGCATCATATTACAAGGAAGTGACCAGCTTCCTATTACAGGGAAGTGACCAGCATTCTATTACAGGGAAGTGACCAGCATCATATTACAGGGAAGTGATCAGCGTCCTATTACAGGGAAGTCACCAGCTTCCTATTACAGGGAAGTGAGCAGCATCCTATTACAGGGAAGTGACCAGCATCATATTACAAGGAAGTTAGCAGCTTCCTATTACAGTAAAGTGATCAGCATCCTATTACAGTGAAGTGACCAGTATCCTATTACAGGGAAGTGATCAGCATCCTATTACAGGGAAGTGACCAGCATCATATTACAAGGAAGTGATCAGCTTCCTATTACAGGAAAGTGACCAGCATCCTATTACAGGAAGTGATCAGCGTCCTATTACAGGGAAGTCACCAGCTTCCTATTACAGGGAAGTGAGCAGCATCCTATTACAGGAAGTGACCAGCATCATATTACAAGGAAGTTAGCAGCTTCCTATTACAGTAAAGTGATCAGCATCCTATTACAGTGAAGTGACCAGTATCCTATTACAGGAAGTGATCAGCATCCTATTACAGGGAAGTGACCAGCATCATATTACAAGGAAGTGATCAGCTTCCTATTACAGGAAAGTGACCAGCATCCTATTACAGGGAAGTGATCAGCGTCCTATTACAGGGAAGTCACCAGCTTCCTATTACAGGGAAGTGAGCAGCATCCTATTACAGGGAAGTGACCAGCATCATATTACAAGGAAGTTAGCAGCTTCCTATTACAGTAAAGTGATCAGCATCCTATTACAGTGAAGTGACCAGTATCCTATTACAGGGAAGTGATCAGCATCCTATTACAGGGAAGTGACCAGCATCATATTACAAGGAAGTGATCAGCTTCCTATTACAGGAAAGTGACCAACACCCTATTACAGGAAGTGACCAGCATCCTATTACAGGGAAGTGATCAGCATCCTATTACAGGGAAGTGATCAGCATCATATTACAGGGAAGTGACCAGCATCATATTGCAGGGAAGTGACCAGGATCCTATCACAGGGAAGTGATCAGCATACTATTACAGGGAAGTGATCAGCATCCTATTACAAGGAAGTGACCAGCATCATATTACAAGGAAGTGACCAGCTTCCTATCACAGGGAAGTGACCAGCATCATATTACAGGGAAGTAACCAGCATCCTATCACAGGGAAGTGATCAGCATCCTATTACAGGAAGTGATCAGCATCCTATTACAAGGAAGTGACCAGCATCATATTACAAGGAAGTGACCAGCTTCTTATCACAGGGAAGTGACTAGCAGCCTATTACAGGGAAGTGACCAGCATCATATTACAGGGAAGTGATCAGCATCCTATTACAAGTAAGTGACCAGCATCACATTACAAGGAAGTGATCAGCATCCTATTACAAGGAAGTGACCAGCATCACATTACAAGGAAGTGACCAGCATCATATTACAAGGAAGTGACCAGCTTCCTATTACAGGAAGTGACCAGCATCATATTACAAGGAAGTGAGCAGTATCCTATTACAAGGAAGTGACCAGCATCACATTACAAGGAAGTGACCAGCATCATATTACAAGGAAGTGACCAGCTTCCTATTACAGGAAGTGACCAGCATCATATTACAGGGAAGTGATCAGCATCCTATTACAAGTAAGTGACCAGCATCACATTACAAGGAAGTGATCAGCATCCTATTACAAGGAAGTGACCAGCATCACATTACAAGGAAGTGACCAGCATCATATTACAAGGAAGTGACCAGCTTCCTATTACAGGAAGTGACCAGCATTCTATTACAGGGAAGTGACCAGCATCATATTACAGGGAAGTGATCAGCGTCCTATTACAGGGAAGTCACCAGCTTCCTATTACAGGGAAGTGAGCAGCATCCTATTACAGGGAAGTGACCAGCATCATATTACAAGGAAGTTAGCAGCTTCCTATTACAGTAAAGTGATCAGCATCCTATTACAGTGAAGTGACCAGTATCCTATTACAGGGAAGTGATCAGCATCCTATTACAGGGAAGTGACCAGCATCATATTACAAGGAAGTGATCAGCTTCCTATTACAGGAAAGTGACCAGCATCCTATTACAGGGAAGTGACCAGCATCCTATTACAGGAAGTGATCAGCATCCTATTACAGGGAAGTGATCAGCATCATATTACAGGGAAGTGACTAGCATCATATTGCAGGAAGTGACCAGGATCCTATCACAGGGAAGTGATCAGCATACTATTACAGGGAAGTGATCAGCATCCTATTACAAGGAAGTGACCAGCATCATATTACAAGGAAGTGACCAGCTTCCTATCACAGGGAAGTGACCAGCATCATATTACAGGGAAGTAACCAGCATCCTATCACAGGGAAGTGATCAGCATCCTATTACAGGGAAGTGATCAGCATCCTATTACAAGGAAGTGACCAGCATCATATTACAAGGAAGTGACCAGCTTCTTATCACAGGGAAGTGACTAGCAGCCTATTACAGGGAAGTGACTAGCATCCTATGACAGGGAAGTGATCAGCATCCTATTACAGGGAAGTGATCAGCATCCTATTACAGGGAAGTGACCAGCATCCTATTGCAGGGAAGTCAGCAGCTTCCTATTACAGGGAAGTGACCAGCATTCTAATACAGGGAAGTGACCAGCATCATATTACAGTGAAGTGACCAGCATCATATTACAGGGAAGTGACCAGCTTCCTATCACAGGAAGTGACCGGCTTCCTATCACAAAGAAGTGACCAGCATCCTACTACAGGGAATTGATCAGCATTCTATTACAGGGAAGTGATCAGCATCCTATTGCAAAGAAGTGATCAGCATCATATTACAAGGAAGTGACCAACTTCCTATTACAGGAAGTGACCAGCATCCTATTACAGGGAAGTGACTAGCATCATATTACAGGGAAGTGATCAGCGTCCTATTACAGGGAAGTCACCAGCTTCCTATTACAGGGAAGTGAGCAGCATCCTATTACAGGGAAGTGACCAGCATCATATTACAAGGAAGTTAGCAGCTTCCTATTACAGTAAAGTGATCAGCATCCTATTACAGTGAAGTGACCAGTATCCTATTACAGGGAAGTGATCAGCATCCTATTACAGGGAAGTGACAAGCATCATATTACAAGGAAGTGATCAGCTTCCTATTACAGGAAAGTGACCAGCATCCTATTACAGGAAGTGACCAGCATCCTATTACAGGGAAGTGATCAGCATCCTATTACAGGGAAGTGATCAGCATCATATTACAGGGAAGTGACCAGCATCATATTGCAGGGAAGTGACCAGGATCCTATCACAGGGAAGTGATCAGCATACTATTACAGGGAAGTGATCAGCATCCTATTACAAGGAAGTGACCAGCATCATATTACAAGGAAGTGACCAGCATCCTATTACAGGGAAGTGATCAGCATCCTATTACAGGGAAGTGATCAGCATCATATTACAGGGAAGTGACCAGCATCATATTGCAGGGAAGTGACCAGGATCCTATCACAGGGAAGTGATCAGCATACTATTACAGGGAAGTGACCAGCATCATATTACAAGGAAGTGACCAGCATCCTATTACAGGGAAGTGATCAGCATCCTATTACAGGGAAGTGATCAGCATCATATTACAGGGAAGTGACCAGCATCATATTGCAGGGAAGTGACCAGGATCCTATCACAGGGAAGTGATCAGCATCCTATTACAAGGAAGTGACCAGCATCACATTACAAGGAAGTGACCAGCATCATATTACAAGGAAGTGACCAGCTTCCTATTACAGGGAAGTGACCAGCATTCTATTACAGGGAAGTGACCAGCATCATATTACAGGGAAGTGATCAGCGTCCTATTACAGGGAAGTCACCAGCTTCCTATTACAGGGAAGTGAGCAGCATCCTATTACAGGGAAGTGACCAGCATCATATTACAAGGAAGTTAGCAGCTTCCTATTACAGTAAAGTGATCAGCATCCTATTACAGTGAAGTGACCAGTATCCTATTACAGGGAAGTGATCAGCATCCTATTACAGGAAGTGACCAGCATCATATTACAAGGAAGTGATCAGCTTCCTATTACAGGAAAGTGACCAGCATCCTATTACAGGTAAGTGACCAGCATCCTATTACAGGGAAGTGATCAGCATCCTATTACAGGGAAGTGATCAGCATCATATTACAGGGAAGTGACCAGCATCATATTGCAGGGAAGTGACCAGGATCCTATCACAGGGAAGTGATCAGCATACTATTACAGGGAAGTGATCAGCATCCTATTACAAGGAAGTGACCAGCATCATATTACAAGGAAGTGACCAGCTTCCTATCACAGGGAAGTGACCAGCATCATATTACAGGGAAGTAACCAGCATCCTATCACAGGGAAGTGATCAGCATCCTATTACAGGGAAGTGATCAGCATCCTATTACAAGGAAGTGACCAGCATCATATTACAAGGAAGTGACTAGCAGCCTATTACAGGGAAGTGACTAGCATCCTATTACAGGCAAGTGATCAGCATCCTATTACAGGGAAGTGATCAGCATCCTATTACAGGGAAGTGACCAGCATCCTATTGCAGGGAAGTCAGCAGCTTCCTATTACAGGGAAGTGACCAGCATTCTAATACAGGGAAGTGACCAGCATCATATTACAGTGAAGTGACCAGCATCATATTACAGGGAAGTGACCAGCTTCCTATCACAGGGAAGTGACCGGCTTCCTATCACAAAGAAGTGACCAGCATCCTACTACAGGGAATTGATCAGCATTCTATTACAGGAAGTGATCAGCATCCTATTGCAAAGAAGTGATCAGCATCATATTACAAGGAAGTGACCAACTTCCTATTACAGGAAGTGACCAGCATCCTATTACAGGGAAGTGACCAGCATCATATTACAGGGAAGTGATCAGCGTCCTATTACAGGGAAGTCACCAGCTTCCTATTACAGGGAAGTGAGCAGCATCCTATTACAGGGAAGTGACCAGCATCATATTACAAGGAAGTTAGCAGCTTCCTATTACAGTAAAGTGATCAGCATCCTATTACAGTGAAGTGACCAGTATCCTATTACAGGGAAGTGATCAGCATCCTATTACAGGGAAGTGACCAGCATCATATTACAAGGAAGTGATCAGCTTCCTATTACAGGAAAGTGACCAGCATCCTATTACAGGGAAGTGACCAGCATCCTATTACAGGGAAGTGATCAGCATCCTATTACAGGGAAGTGATCAGCATCATATTACAGGGAAGTGACCAGCATCATATTGCAGGGAAGTGACCAGGATCCTATCACAGGGAAGTGATCAGCATACTATTACAGGGAAGTGATCAGCATCCTATTACAAGGAAGTGACCAGCATCATATTACAAGGAAGTGACCAGCTTCCTATCACAGGGAAGTGACCAGCATCATATTATAGGGAAGTAACCAGCATCCTAACACAGGGAAGTGATCAGCATCCTATTACAGGGAAGTGATCAGCATCCTATTACAAGGAAGTGACCAGCATCATATTACAAGGAAGTGACCAGCTTCTTATCACAGGGAAGTGACTAGCAGCCTATTACAGGGAAGTGACTAGCATCCTATTACAGGGAAGTGATCAGCATCCTATTACAGGGAAGTGATCAGCATCCTATTACAGGGAAGTGACCAGCATCCTATTGCAGGGAAGTCAGCAGCTTCCTATTACAGGGAAGTGGCCAGCATTCTAATTAACCCTGGGCGTAGTTCGCGTAGTCGCTCTACGCGAAGCTACGCGAAGACGTCGAAGCGCTACGCGAGCTTCGCATAGCTTCGCGAGCGTGCGTAGCTGCTTGGCGCGCCCGTTCGCGATGCGTTTTTCTTGCTCGGGAACGCGTCGTTCGTGTTCGGGACGCTGTTTACGTGCTCGGGGGCGCGAACTTACCCATGCGGTCGCCTATGGGCGCGGCCATTTTGATTTTCACTTGTCCCGCCCGTTCGCGATCCCTTATTTCCTGTTCCGGGTCGCGTATAGCGTGCTCGCGATGCGCATTCCATGTTCGGGAACGCGTTGTACGTGTTCGCGACGTTTTGTGCGTGCTCGGGGAGAAATATCGCGCAAACTTACCCATGCGGTCGCGATGGGCGCGGCCATCTTGTTTTACCACTCTATGCTATGGTTCTGGGCCTGCTTTTCTATCCTCCCTCAATCTTTGCAATCCTTAGTTTTTTACACAGTTTTTCAATTTTTCTTTATTTCTTACCTATCTCTCTCTCTGCCTAAGTCTATATTTTGCATTTTTTTCTACTTTTTACTGTGTTTTTTTTACTTTCCAACTGTTTTATATAACTTTCTTCTTTAAGCTCCTACTTCTTCCCCTAACTTTATTTTTCCCTTCTAACTTTTCTTTTTCACCTCCTCCCACCCCAGAACCATGGCGAAGGGTAGCAGCAGCGGGTCAAAGAAGGGCAAGGGGCGTGCGCCCAATCGCCGCCTGCCTTGCGGCAGACTGCGCCCCGCAGGGGTGCAAGCCCGCCAGCTGTTTACGGAGGAGGAGGTGGCCGCCCTTGTTTTTTTTATTCAGCGCCACCTCCCCTTGACCTTGGCAGCAGGCGGCAGGCCAGGCTCCGGTTACCCGACCCAGGAGCGTCACCGTCGGTGGGCGAAGGTGCGTCGGGCAGTGTTTCGCTGCTCCGCGGTCCGGCGCACACATAACCAGCTGGCCCACCGGTGGTCAGACATTCTTGACCGGGAGCAGGACCTGTTGGACCTGCTAGGTGTCGAGGTCGTGGGGCTTGGTGAGTAGCCAATATATATAGTAGTATAAGTATTGTGATTTGTGTATACATTTTTTACAAATAATAACAAGAATAATGCTGCTTACATTGCAGGTAAATTACGTTTCAAAATCTTCTGTGATTGTAGGACACAGGTGCTGGGCGGTACTCTTACTTTTTGCAACTTTGCGCTCGCTTGTCATTATTATGTAAGAGTTTACTTTAGAGAACTTCAGTTAGGTAATGCTATTGCTAGAGAGACTGTAGTCTTTCCTTTGTCCTCCTGTCAAATAGTGGTGGATGGATTTGATACTAGGTTTAGTTACTATTAGTTGATAATTTTTGAGCGGTCTGCGTGACGCATCCTCTGTCACTGAGTGCTGCTTACCCCAGTCCTTTTGTAGTTTGTTTAGTGAGTGGTACTGGTAAGCTTAGCTTAGCAGTGTCAGTCAGCTGCAGAACATCAGACGCAACCAACCAACAATTTGATGTATGCATTATGCACTGACTTTATGCATGTGTCCTCCTTCTCACCTATGCATTTTTGATGGAAATAAAAAATTGAAATGCATGCTTAATGAACAATTGGCCCGCCTGGAATAGGTGGGCTAGGTCAGGTGGTACTTAGGCTTAGTTAGTGTTCTGGATTTTATTTGAAACAATCAGAATGGAACACTGAATTAGTGTTCCCCAATAAGTAGACTGTCCGTGAATTCCGCAAGCCAGTAGGCGATCGGATTAGATAGGTCAATTTTATAGCAATTTTTGTTTCCTAAAACGTTTTTTGAGCGTTTTTTTAAGATAATTTATTTGTTTCACAGCAATCATTAATGTTTGTGTCTTTCTTTTTCTTTATTATATCTTACATGATCACTGATCTGCAGCACCCAGGGGCAAGAAGACGGGGTCCGAGTCGGCGGGACAACCACCAGAGGACCGCTCCTCTACCGAGGGCCCTGCTGCTGGTCCCAGTAAGTCCTCCAGTGGTTATATTAACAATTATATTGCCCTAACTTTTACTGGACCTTATTTATTCTGAACTATTAATTCTGGCTCCACTCCCTAATTATCTTTTTTACAAAAGATTCTTTGATCAGTTGATCTTGACTTGACTATCTGTTTCTAAATTCTGGTTATCCCTGCCTCTAAGTTCTAACTGCCTCTGCTATGAATGTCTGTACTCTGTACTACTAATATTAGTCTGTCGCTAAGCTTTCCCAGTTTGCATTGCCACTCTTTATTGTACGGTTTTGAATAAAACTCAGATTGACCAATACTAATAGCTCTAGCCACTGAGTCCAGTCCTTTCGGTTGTCCTCTTCTAGGCTTCTTAATCTTGAGGCTTTGACAATTACCACAAACAAAATGCACAACCAGATATTTGACTATTTTTGATAGGAATAGGATATAGTACATACTACTTGTATTCTGCACAGCCCCATGCAGAACTATGCACAATGAAAGAGGATGTTGGTGATGAGAGTTTGGAACTTGGACGTTCCTCACACCTCAGTCAGAAGTGAACCCACAATCCCCTGAACGACTAGCTAGTGTCTCATTAGGTCCCCGAACCCCCACCCGAAGATACCCAATGATTATGATTCCACAACCCAGAACATAACACACTTTCGCTCACTCACTCGTGTAAGTCCACCACCACCACCACACCAAATACCACATAGTCTATGTGTAAGTTCAAAAGGTTTATTTTCAAATGACAACTTCTGTAGGTTGTTCTATAAAATTCAGTGTACTCCAGCCAGCTCCAACAGCAAAATGCATAAGATTAAAACAATAAAAATTGTTGCAACAAGTGCATGCTGATATAGACAAAAGATCTGTGTGAATTCTGGGCGACTCCTCACCGTAGAACGTAGAATTACTGGTTACATGCATCATTCATAAGCTCTGCAAATCTCTGGTTCGTACTCGTAGAAGGGAATCCTCTGCCTGAGAAAAATGGTGCGTGTTAAATTTAATGCAAGCATTTGTCAGTCCTGCCAAAAAACTGTAACATGTTACCTATGGCTAAGTAATACGGACTAACGGAACTCCATAACAAAGTGGCTTGTTTTCCGACCTCTTGTACGCAACGCTCAGACAGTAGCTGTATGTGCTCATGTGGGCTCAAAAGGCGTCTTACTGTTACTGCACAACAAGCTGCGAGGTAACATGCGCAAAAGACATGAAGCGAAAAATGGTTGCATGGCTCAGGCTAACTTTGCAAAGAGTAGAGTATAGTATAATAATGACCTTAGGGACCATAATAACACTATTAGTGTCTGTCTACTGACTGTACTCTAGTACCCGATTTGGACTATTGAATGTGATTTATAATAATAATATGTATTAACTTTTTTTCAATCTTGCTAGTGAAAAATAATAAATAGGGGGAGGTGTACAGGCATCTAAAAATGTGTCATGTTTTTGCTAGGCGTACTACCGACCAACAGTGCTGGTGGGGCCAGCGGCGATGGCGTTGCGGCCATTCCGGAGGGGGCAGGAGATACAGGGGGTGAGCCAGCAGCAGTGGCGGGCGGTGGTAAGTTATATTCATGACTTATTGACATTGCACTAGCTGGAAGGGTGTGTGGAGTGGACTTCACTCACTGTACTGATGTTGAGACTTATTAGGTATGAAGTTGTAGTGAACATTATACAACGGTTAATAAAGAAGACACCCTTTACTTAGCAGCATGAGCAATGCAGTACCAATAGCATTACCAGCGTGACTTCATTAACCAATGGCCTCTTATATCTGACTCCAACTCAGCTGTGAAAGTTTTATGGAGGAGACTAAAAGTCAGATCAGATGACCTTGATGGATGTGTTGAACAAAAAGGGAAAGAAGGGTGGAAGGAGGAAGGGCGGGCGAGATTTAATATGATGACTGGCAGAGAAGGATACGTTGGAAGCATGGATAGGTGGCTGATAGGAATCAGATGCATGTGTTGTTGAAGGATGGGTGGAAGGTGAAAGAAGAATGGATGCCTGCCTGGGTGGGCGACACAGTATGGGTGGATACCGTGGATAGCAAGAATCATCAGCGGTGTTTGGGTGAAACTCAAAGCCAAGGCAAGCAACGGAGTGAGTGGACACATGCGTTGTTGTTGGTGAAACAAAGTAAGGTTTGTGGAGAGATTAAGAAGAATGATTGACATTTACTTAGAATGGATGGATGCCTGTATGTATTCATCATAGACAGCATAGGTGGAGACTGTCACGGGATGCTCAGTTTTAGGGAATGTTAAAGAAACCGCGCCAGCGTACCAAAGCCGATGTGGGGAGGGGCAGGGTGGGGGTAGTAGTAAACAATGTATTACGCGGGCAAATACAGGTAACTTTACTGTAACATACAAATAAATAAAGTGAATTTCATTGTGCGCACTGCACCGCCAAATGGGATGCAGTGTGCGCAACAAAATTAGTTTCATTTATTTATATGTTTACTTACCTGTAATTGGCCGTAATCCATAGTTTACTACCCCCATCCTGCCCCTACCCACGCCACCGCCCGGCCAAACTCCCCGAGTCCCACCAACGACCGCTACTGACCTTATGTCGTTGTCCCATATAAAAGCAACGATCATTGGATCAGATATATAATCTGCCTTTTTGTAGTAGCCAAGGCACTGTGAAATTGAGCAATTGCCCTCCATGTAACAGAGAGTATGGCCAGTGCCACCCGTAATAGAAAAATACGAGCTTCCCCACCTGCAAACAGTAGTAAATCAAACTAATGTTACTCTGCGTCATGACTCGTATGTTTGTCTTGGCTTCAAGCATAGATGACCGAGCTGGCAATGCCGGCTACAACCAGGTTATGTCATTTCCCTAAACTAGAGATAAGAAGAACACTGGTGTACTGTGTACTGCTTGGAGTCCATAGTGCTAGTATAATGCCTGAAACTCCCACAAATGTTAGAGGCCGAGGAAGTGGGAGGATAGATAGATTATTACCACAAATGTTATGTACTGTGCTTCTTGCTAGTGCTACTGTGCCATTATGTGTTGAATTAATTTTGTGTTACTGTTTATGTAAGAGTACTGGTTACAACAATATTTTCTTTCTTTCTTTTCCCAAGACAAACCATCGCGGAAGGAGTTGGCAGTCAGGGCCCGGCGCCGGAAACTGGAGGCCATATGCCGGGAGTACCGGAGGCTGGTGGCTCTGGCGGAGGAGGAGGAGGAGGCGGCAGCAGCTGCAGCCTCGTCCGATGCCCCGGGCCCCAGCCAGGCCCCAACTCCAGCGGTACGGCGCCGCGGTCTGATAGCCAGCCGCCGCAAATCATTAACAGCCAGCACTGCTGCTGTCCCCCATTGTGGATGCCACTGCAGGGCATTCCGCAAGAAGATTCTTCCTCCGGATGGCACGGCAAGAGGAGCAAATGGAGGAGCGGGTGAAACTCCTGGTGGACAAACACCTTAAAGCCCGCCGATTATAACATCGAGGACCCTGTTGCTTTGCCCCTTTTTATTCCTTGTTTTGGTGGGTGGGAATTGGGCGTTGGGGTTTCGGGACATTCTTTGGACTTTTTTCGTTTTGGACATTGGTTGGGGTTAGGGAGAGGGGTGGGTCAGGTGTGGGATAGTTTATTTTTGTTAGGGTAATAAATTATATTTATACTTAAACATACAATGTTAATGTTTTGTGGGGGGTTACTGTTTTATGAATTAACGTCACATTGGTTTGCTTGCTGCTGCAGGGCCGCAGCCAGTGTTTGATTTAAATAATCTGCCGATGATGTATAACAAACAGATAGATGCGGTACCCCTCACCGAGTTATTTGTCCTACTAGTATTCTACCTCCCACCAAACTTATCTTACCTGTGATTGATGATGACTACGTTCGGCACAGCGATGGCTGCATGGTTTCCATAGAGAATGTAGAAGATGCCATGGTTGTGGTGGTAGTACTAGAGTAGACACTGGCAGTAGCATTTGCTAAAAAAATTTAAAAAAGAGACAGTCACTTGCCTGAGAAAAACTGTTGGAGGAGTAGTCGAACGAAGTGAAATACAGTACAGAAGACGACTGCCAAACAAACAATATTGCAGTTGCAACTGCTAAAGTCAAATTAAACATAATGGTGGCGGGGACAGCCTAGTACAAGAAGTTATAAACTGCAGTTGTGCTGTCGAGTGAGTCACTTAACTTAACACAATCGTAATTCGTAACCTTTACTGCTGTGTGGTAGGAGTTTGATGATTAATCCAATCAATGACGGCAATTAATTATGATGTACTATTAGCCGGTGACGGCTTGCACATAGACTGAGCATGGGTGGGCAAGCAGAAGAAGCTCCTCACCCTGCCTTGCAATTGAATTAGTGTTGCTTTCACCACATCTGCCCCAGCAAGCGTGTGATCAATTGGTGTACATTTTATGTAGTCACATCACACCTCAATATAAATCACAGCCCGGGGGAAGAGGGTTAGGGTTTGATGAATGGATGGGAAGGGGGGTTTGGGGAAAGGTTTGAAAATGAAAAACAGTATGCATGGACAACAAAAGCAAAGCGCAATCTTGGCAGACGACCATGATCTTATCCAAAAAATCAATAAAGCGAGAAAAGGGAAATGCATGCGTTAATGATGAAGATTAGATAACTTGATGGTTAATGAGTAGTACATAATAACTCCTACTAGACAATTAGACAGTACAGGGCACCAGTATATTCTATTTCTATGCAATTTGCCTTGCCTGTAATATGCCCTCAGAGACCCAAATTCCATGTTGTACTGGGCTTACTTGTAAAGATAGCAAAGACAATTAACAAACATTTGTAGGGATCAATTAGCAAACAAACACACAACACACAGTCCTAATGATTGCAGAGAAAAAAGGAATCAAATTAATTAAAAGATGAATGATGAATGATACTAAAGTTACTGTATTATCATGCTAAAATTGTGGAGTTGAATCTCGTCCTTCCTCTTGGTCCTATCTTCCATGGACGCTCCGCACATCAATCTTGGTGGCCTTCCTGATGCCGATTGGTAAGGTAAATGTGAGTTGTGTCTCCCAGTATAGCAAGCACAGGGTAAAGGCCGGCCTGTAACGTCTAGATGGAAAAACAAAAGGGGTATTGAGAAATCAATGAATAAAAAAAAAAAAAAACATCAGTTACGGTGGAGTCCAAGAAGAGAAGAGAGAACACTTTCAGAGTGAGGCGGCTTGGATATATCGTGTAGATTCTGTTTACAGCATTAAGCTACAACAACAACAGGACAGAACAGGCCCACCACAGCACCAGCCCGGCCGTGACCCAACCTCCATTTACCTTAATTTTTGACATAGCCAGACAAAAGGCATACACAGCAACTTAGCATTTTCCTAATTAACTGACAAAATCAATGCTCCGCTGTCAGTCATCACTACACTCGTGACTCGACTAGACCACTACATGGACATGTAGGTCTGCTGTGTTTACTACTTTCTTGTTGAATTGTTGTGTTTATGTTTACCTTATGCCACTTCATGAAATGCAATTAGTCCTTGAATCATCTCTGATCCAACTGAATGACTGCGCGCGAAAAGATAGTATGGTCATCATCATGGTGTGGTACGTGTTGTCCAACTACAACTCAGTCTGTATTGTTGACTCCGATTAAGTCCATATTCCATATTAAAAAATTGCAACAGATATTGGCCTGCACCTGCAGTAGTAGGAGT
This sequence comes from Calotriton arnoldi, assembly GCA_963921515.1. Classification (NCBI taxonomy): domain Eukaryota; kingdom Metazoa; phylum Chordata; class Amphibia; order Caudata; family Salamandridae; genus Calotriton; species Calotriton arnoldi. The sequence goes on from CAWUFW010014151.1 coordinate 300,185, forward strand.
ACAATTTGGTTATTAAACAACAAGAAAGGAAACATTGACTGTCACTTATTTACTTGAGTCACTTTGTAGATTAACTAGTAGAGTAGAGTTCGACTTCATGCACAACATCAACAACAAACAACAGCAATCGCTCAGAGTCTGCAAACATCCAATGCATTCCATCATTACCTGTCTTGCTCTTCTCTTTGGCTGTCAGATCATCAGATGCCTAGTGATGACATTTTTTTTTTGTTTTTGCGGGGCAGTGGCCTCATCATTATTACTCCAGTCCACATTCATTTTGAGTGTTAGGCGCTGTTTCGGTTTTCGTCGTATTCATCTGTGGCACCTTTGTCACAGTTTAAGTTGCTTCCCATGGTCAGCAGCACTGTGATGATGGTCCGCGGCCTGTGTAGTGCTCATTGCTGGTCATTTGAGTTTGCACAAATGTCAGCAAGTTTCTTCGAAGAGTCTATTGTCTTTCTCTGCCAAGTACCTTCTGTCCTGACAGTGAGGACCTTTGGATGCCTGCTGAGGCTGTAGCCTTCGGACACTGATGAGTTTCAGCTTGAAAACAAAACGGAGGATAGCTATAGTAGTCACGTTTCACTTCTAATGGAGGCGGGACTGGTAAAGGCAACATTTATTGTACTAATGTCTGGCTTGATGGAAATGTACTCGTGCGAGACAGGAAGATGAAGCAGGACTCTGAAGAGTGGACAGTTAAATGCACAGACGTGCAACTCCAATAGGGAAATAAAAAGAAGACGGTGGTGATGGTTTTGTTGTGATTTGATTTGAACCAGAAAGACAGATACACAGACACATAAAGGAAGGAAGAAAGCAACAATTTGAAAGCCTAGTTGTCAGGGAAGAGGAGCTCGTCCTCAAACTCTGGTGGTTCGGACAGAAGTAGGTCCTGTAACGCACTATTTACGTCATCCAAGTCGCTCTGCTCTTCCTGCTGTGATTCACGTATTTTGTAATCCGGTGGTATAAAGTGCTGATTCATTTTGATCATGGTTAACCTCTCCACGCTTTGGGCCGAGAGACTGGTCCTTTTCGAAGTTACAATGGCACCAGCAGCACTGAAAACACGCTCAGAAGAGACACTTGCGACAGGGGAAGCGAGATACTTTATCGCCAGCCTGCTGAGCACTGTCCATTGGCTTCTTTTCCCATACCAATACACCAATGGGTTTCCATCCATGAAGACCTCTGTTGGGTCATCCAGATAGGCCTGGACCATCCGCTCAATGTTAAGGGGTGCTCGGATGTGCTCGGCCGGTTTTGCCTTTGCATCAGCACTGGACTTACCATACCCCTGCTGTAGAAACCAATCAGTTGCACATTGTGCTGCGGACGATCCTGTTCTTGATGTTATTGTTGGTGTAGGTGACTGCTGGGAGGCAAATGCACTGCCCTCAGGCTCCGAAGTATAACTTGACTCTGGATGCCCTGTAGTACTGGTTATGGCCTGTGGTGGGGGGCCTGTAATTAACAGCCGTTCACTTTCGAAAATAGTTGCTTCCTTAGCTATCAAAGTTTTGTAGTTGGCAACATCCACTTCCGAAAAAGGAATTACTGCCTTGCTGTTCAGAAATACTTTGTACCGTGGATCCAAAATTGTGGCACTAATGTAATGTGGTTGTGACAAAATTTTATTTTTAATCCTTGTATTTTCCGATAAGCGAGCGGCTAAGGTCTCCGCCAAATGATATGCGTCTTGTTTGTCATCCACACCTGTGTACGTTTCAGACACATCCTTCAGCTGTTGCTCTAGCATGTGCAACAATGGGATAGCTTGGCCCATAGTACAGTCCTCCCTGCTGACTTCACGTGTGAAGATCTCAAAAGGAAGTAGCATCTCAGTCAGGCATTTAATGAGGTCCCATTGAGCCATCTCAACGGTCATGCCTCTCACAGTAGGTTCCCCTATTCTTTGCATGACATAAGCATTGAGTGGTATGTACAGTTCAAACAGACGATCAAGCATATAATAAGTTGAGTTCCAACGTGTTGGCACCTCCTGGATGAGCGCTTTGACTGGCAGTTTATGCTCACGTTGAATGACCCTCAGCTGCTTCCGGGCTTTAAAAGAATGGCTGAAATGTGTGCATATTCTTCTGCAGGTGACCAGTAAGTTGCTGACTTTTGATTCATTTTTCAAAAAGTCTTGAACAACAATGTTAATGCAGTGTGCCAAACACGGGACCCTGAAATAGCCACCATTGCGCATGGCCAAAACTACATTACTGCCGTTGTCCGTGGCAACAAAACCAATCGTAAGCCCTCTTGGGCGCAGCCACTCAAAGACCTTGGTGTTAAACTCTTCCAAAATGTTTGCAGCAGTATGAGATTTCTCCATGGCAAACATGGCTACAGTTGCATGTTTGCGAGTGGCATGAAAAATCTCTGCAGTATCAACACCAGCAGATAGCTGTTCTCTAACACCCACAAAACTGATCCAGTGTGCAGTGATGCACATGTAATCTGTGGCTTGGCAACTGGTCCACATGTCTGTAGTCAGGTGGATACTGTGAACAGCACTCTGCTTCAAGGCCTTTCCTAGCAATTCCAGCACGTCGTGATGTAGTGCTGGAACTGCAACTCTGGCAAAATAGTAGCGGCTGGGAACATGCCATTTTGGGCAGATGGTTGACACAAATTCCACAAAACCCAACCCTTCAACAAAAGAAAAAGGGAGAAGGTCCAGTGCTAACATTTTAGCCAGCTTCGCATTGTACAAACGTGCTATTGGGTGGTTGCGTTCGTACTGCCCCTCACCCCCAAACATGCTGATAATGGTAGGCTGCATGGTTTTCCTTTCTCTTAGGCTCAACGCACTTTTTGGTAGTGCGGACCTGGTACTTCTTGGTGTCTCCGGCTGACTCTTACTCTTGTGCCACTGAGATGTTGCTGAAGATGTGTGCAACGTTAAGACTGCACTGCTGGGGTCAGGGACACCTTGTGTACCACTAGTGAGAATGTCTCCCTGTCCTTCCTCTTCCACCGTGATCGGATCTTCTTCTACTCCTTTATCCCCACCAACACCAGTGGTTGCCGTTTTTTTCTGTCGCAAAGGTGGTCCTCCCAGCTGATCAAGTGGTGTTTTTTCAGATGGGTCATTTGGCCTCCGGTACCATAGTTTGTACCAAGCTTACCACGACTAACAGAGGTATTACAAATGGAGCATATAGCAATGTTCTCCTCCTTTTCGCTAACCGTAAAGAAGTCCCAAACTGGGGAGCTTAACTTTGGCCTCCTGCTGGAGGTGCCACTTCCAATGCCGGATGATCTGTAGGGTGTGTGTTGAATTTGACTCTGTGCTGCTGTACCACTACCTACTCCTACAGAGGTGGTGGTTGTGCTGGATGTAGGTCGCTGCCGGGCCTTTGCTAATGCAAATATGGAAGCTGTAGGTCGTGTTGGTGTTACCTGTGGAGGTATGCGTGCTACATCCCTCGCAGCGATTTTGGATAGAGTAAGAATGTTGGTCTCCATCTCCTCGGGGCCGGGAGTGATGTTCATGATGACTGGCTCGTCGTCATCATCATCATCTTGCTGTTCTACATCGACCTCCATAAGTGTAAGGCTTTCTGGAACCTTCCTTTTCCCTAGCTTGGTCTTGGAACGTGGCTCCCTCTCAGACTCAGTTTGAGGCTTCCAAGTGGCATCTAGATCATCAGAAGGGGGCTTGGCGAAGAACTCGATGGACTACCCCTCCTTTTCCTTGCTGGGGATTTGGAAGACAATGGATCTTCTGAATGAGTGGCTTCTTCTTCTACCTCTGCATGAGGCTCAATTTCCGGAACTGCCCCTACTTCAGGAGGAACAACAACTACTATTGCGGGCGGTGGTTGCGGCTGTTGTTGTTGACCACTTATCTGCTGTGTTTCCTCCTGCGTTGATTGGGTACTACTTTGAGATAGCGATAAGTTTATCTCCGGCTCAGCATCACTGCTTTCCACCATTAGGCTGGCTACCTCTTCTCCACTCATGTGCTTGGCCCTGGGTTGGTGGGTTGGGTCCACTGATGCGGATGTGCTGCCCCCAGCTTGCCTCCCGGACACCGCTGCTGCAGGCGCAATTTTTTTTTCCCAAAAAGGTACTGGCCGGCACACCAGACTTCAGTGTCACTTGCTTCTTCTGTTCCTTCTTCTTCTCAATAGCAACTTTCTTGGTACTGGAGGACCTGGTACCTGCTTTCTTTGGGCCCATCTTCTTCAGATGTCAGCAGCACTCAGTTGCAGAGATGTCTGGTCAGTCAGGTCACACGTCACGTTGTGTGTCCAGCAGCAGGATGTCTGTCTGGAAGTGCAACAGGCAATGTTGAGAGACACACCTCCTCCTCAGTCTTTGTGCACCTAAAAGCAAAAAAGGCAGAACATCAGTCAAACATAGCACAAATCAAACAAATAGAATATAGAACTTAGTGTGTGGTGGCCTCAATTATTAAATTTCAGAAACTCTTCCAACAACAACACACAGTGTAGCCATTTGTGAGACGTTGACAACAAGGCCAGGGCTTTACTGGCTACTGTACACTCTGGAAGAATAAGAATATTAAAGAACTAAAACTAAAATGTACTGGAGCATGTTTGGCCTAAATTTGTGCATCACGTCACGTGTGATGTATTATATAGCAGCATCAGGGAGCTGCAGCTGGCAATGGGGATGGATTTGGCAGCAGTAAAACAAGAGGAAAAATGGAAAGACACGCAGGCCTATTTGGCAAAAACAGCACACTAATAACTACCACAACAAAATGGCCCCCAGAAACATGGTGACTCACAGGCACAAGGCACGGCAAACAATGAACTCAAGCAGGCCTATATATGGGCAGACAAAGGATGCCTTATAAAACACACACCGCTTTCATGCAAAAACAAAAATCCACATGGCTAAAAACACTTTGGAAAGTTAGACAACCACTACAACAACACTATTATAATGACAGTACACACGCAAAAAATGCATTTATTTACCACACCCAATAAGTGAAATAGTCAGACCCTCCAAAAAAGCCAGATTTCGGAATTCAATTTAATCTATTCAATGCCATCTAGGGCCTAAATGATGCCAAAGTTACACAGACTACACAGAAACAGTTTTATGCACCCATGGTGACTACCTCTGGGCCTACTGGCATACTGGGCCGCAAGCTTGGAGGCCTATGGCAAAAGCACAGTGGCTGGTTTAACAAAATGGCCGCCGCCCACATGTCCAGGCCACCCAAAATAACAAAAAGTGAAGACAAAGGACAGGACCAGGCAGTTGGAGACTGTGGGAAACTTGCTACCTCTTGGAAAAAATTGTAAAACAAAGAAAAAATGACTCCTTGATCACCAAACTACATCTAAATGACAACCTGAGGAGTTTTTTGTGCAAAATGAACTAAATCAACATTTTCGAGAAGGTTTACTGATGCTCGAGAGATATTGTTCGCCAGATTGTAAATCCTGCGTGTTCGGCATCGCGATCGTCACAAATTGTCGTTATCGCGCGCGCGAAAAGTACATTGAGCGCGCGAAGAAGTTAAAAAGTGTAAGTCCGCGTTGTCGCGCAGTGCGGACTTGCCCAAAGTCCGCGAGCTGAAGGCCCAGGGTTACCTACTGGCTGAAAAGGCCTATTTATTTAACAAACACCACAAAAAAAGAAAATACGCTCCAAAAACCACTTTTACAAATTAAAAACAATGCCATCCATGGCCTCAATTATGTTACAATTCAACAGACAACAAAAAACAGTTTTTATGCACCCATGAGGATGACTACCGCCGGGCCTACTGCCACACTAGGCCGCAAGCTTTGAGGCCTATGGCAAAAGCACAGTGGCTGTTCACACAAAATGGCCGCCAACAACAACAAGAAAAGGAAGACAAGACAGACAATGCAGGCCTAAGGCAAAAGCACAATGCCTGGCTTCACAAAATGGCTGCCACCCACATGGCCAGGCCACCCAAAATAACAAAAAGTGAAGACAAAGGACAGGACCAGGCAGTTGGAGACTGTGGGAAACTTGCTACCTCTTGGAAAAAATTGTAAAACAAAGAAAAAATGACTCTTTGATCGCCAAACTACATCTAAATGACAACCTGAGGAGTTTTTTGTGCAAAATGAACTAAATCAACAGTTTCGAGAAGGTTTAATGATGCTCGAGAGATATTGTTCGCCAGATTGTAAATCCTGCGTGTTCGGCATCGCGATCGTCACAAATTGTCGTTATCGCGCGCGCGAAAACGTACATTGAGCGCGCGAAGAAGTTAAAAAGTGTAAGTCCGCGTTGTCGCGCAGTGCGGACTTGCACAAAGTCCGCGAGCTGAAGGCCCAGGGTTACCTACTGGCTGAAAAGGCCTATTTATTTAACAAACACCACAAAAAATAAAATACGCTCCAAAAACCACTTTTACCAATTAAAAACAATGCCATCCATGGCCTCAATTATGTTACAATTCAACAGACAACACAAAACAGTTTTTATGCACCCATGAGGATGACTACCGCCGGGCCTACTGCCACACTAGGCCGCAACAAGCTTTGAGGCCTATGGCAAAAGCACAGTGGCTGTTCACACAAAATGGCCGCCAACAACAACAAGAAAAGGAAGACAAGACAGACAATGCAGGCCTAAGGCAAAAGCACAATGCCTGGCTTCACAAAATGGCTGCCACCCACATGGCCAGGCCACCCAAAATAACAAAAAGTGAAGAAAAAGGACAGGACCAGGCAGTTGGAGACTCTGGGAAACTTGCTACCTCTTGGAACAAATTGTAAAACAAAAAAAAAATGACTCCTTCATCACCAAACTACATCTAAATGACAACCTGAGGAGTTTTTTGTGCAAAATGAACTAAATCAACATTTTCGAGAAGGTTTAATGATGCTCGAGAGATATTGTTCGCCAGATTGTAAATCCTGCGTGTTCGGCATCGCGATCGTCACAAATTGTCGTTATCGCGCGCGCGAAAACGTACATTGAGCGCGCGAAGAAGTTAAAAAGTGTAAGTCCGCGTTGTCGCGCAGTGCGGACTTGCCCAAAGTCCGCGAGCTGAAGGCCCAGGGTTACCTACTGGCTGAAAAGGCCTATTTATTTAACAAACACCACAAAAAAGAAAATACGCTCAAAAAACCACTTTTACCAATTAAAAACAATGCCATCCATGGCCTCAATTATGTTACAATTCAACAGACAACAAAAAACAGTTTTTATGCACCCATGAGGATGACTACCGCCGGGCCTACTGCCACACTAGGCCGCAACAAACACCACAAAAATAAAATACACCCCAAAAACCACTTTTACCAATTCAAAAGTAAACAAGGCCATCCATGGATGCCCGGCCTACATGATGTTTAAACTTTAAATTCAACAGACATCACAGAAACCTGCACCCATGGGTACCTCGGGCTCAAGTCTGGGCCTACTGGCTGAAATTCCAATCAAAGAAAAACAACTAGGCCCCTGCAGAAACTACAGGCCACAACAATACATTTAAAAAAATATGGAAATCCCCCAAAAAATGTAGGTACAAACAAGCCCCAATCAAACAAACAAGTACACCAATTCTCCAACTTACTTGTAAAATATCAAATCCAAGAGTCCTCAAATCCAATCCAATGATATGATGCAGCAGACAGACACAAAAAGTGATCCTTCCAGGTCAAAATCAAAATGCAAGTGAACAGCACATGGACAAAACACTGGGAGGAGCCTGCTGGACAGGAACAGGAAGTTTGAGAATCAGGGGCACTTCCTTCCTCTTGGAAAAAGAGAAAAGGACTCCTTGCTCACCAAACTACATCTCTAAATGACAACCTGAGGAGTTTTTTGTGCAAAATGAACGAATTCATCTTTTTCGAGAAGGTTTTATGATGCTCGAGATATATTCATCGCCAGAATGTAGTTTCTTCGTGTTCGGGATCGCGATCTTACCAACACTGCCGCCGGAAGTCAGATCGCGCGTCCGAATGACGTGTTCGCGGTCGCACACTCTCGCGGGAACTTGCGGCCGGATTCCAAATCTCGTGGCGCCCGCGAACGGATAGGAAGTCGCGTCGGCGAACGCAGAATCACGGTAGGTCGTTACCGCGCGCGAGAACGTATATTGAGCGCGCGATGAAGAAAAACAGCTACGCTACGCCGCAAATTGCGTAGCGCACGGTAGCTTCGCGTTCTACGCGAATCGCGAAGTTACCGCAACTTCGCAGGCTTCGCGAGCGTAGCGAATTTCACCGCCCAGGCTTAATTCTAATACAGGGATGTGACCAGCATCATATTACAGTGAAGTGACCAGCATCATATTACAGGGAAGTGACCAGCTTCCTATCACAGGGAAGTGACCGGCTTCCTATCACAAAGAAGTGACCAGCATCCTACTACAGGGAATTGATCAGCATTCTATTACAGGGAAGTGATCAGCATCCTATTGCAAAGAAGTGATCAGCATCATATTACAAGGAAGTGACCAACTTCCTATTACAGGGAAGTGACCAGCATCCTATTACAGGGAAGTGATCAGCATCCTATTACAGGGAAGTGGGCAGAATCCTATTACAGGGAAGTGGGCAGTATCCTATTACAAGGAAGTGACCAGCATCCTGTTACAGGGAAGTGACCAGCATCATATTACAGGGAAGTGACCAGCATCCTATCACATGGAAGTGATCAGCATTCTATTACAGGGAAGTGATCAGCATCCTATTACAAGGAAGTGACCAGCTTCCTGTCACAGGGAAGTGAACAGCATCATATTACAGGGAAGTGACCAGCATCCTATCACAGGGAAATGATCAGCATCCTATTACAGGGAAGTGATCAGCATTCTATTACAAGGGAGTGACCAGCATCATATTACAAGGAAGTGACCAGCTTCGTATTACAGGGAAGTGATCAGCATCCTATTACAGGGAAGTGATCAGCATCCTACTACAAGGAAGTGACCAGCATCATATTACAAGGAAGTGACCAGCTTCCGATTACAGGGAAGTGACCAGCATCCTATTACAAGGAAGTGATCAGCATCCTATCACAAAGAAGTGACCAGCATCCTACTACAGGGAAGTGACCAGCAGCATATTACAGTGAAGTGACCAGCATCATATTACAGGAGGTGACCAGCATCCTATCACAGGAAGTGACCAGCATCCTATTGCAGGGAAGTGATCAGCATCCTATCACAAAGAAGTGACCAGCATCCTACTACAGGGAAATGATCAGCATCCTATTACAGGAAGTGATCAGCATCCTATTTCAGGGAAGTGACCAGCATCCTATTACAGGGAAGTGACCAGCTTCCTATTTCAGGGAAGTGACCAGCATCCTATTATAGGGAGTTTACCAGCATCCTATTTCAGGGAAGTGACCAGCATCCTATTACAGGGAAGTGGGCAGAATCCTATTACAGGGAAGTGGGCAGTATCCTATTACAAGGAAGTGACCAGCATCCTATTACAGGGAAGTGACCAGCATCATATTACAGGGAAGTGACCAACTTTCTATTACAGTAAAGTGATCAGCATCCTATTACAGTGAAGTGACCAGTATCCTATTACAGGAAGTGATCAGCATCCTATTACAGGAAGTGACCAGCATCATATTACAAGGAAGTGATCAGCTTCCTATTACAGGAAAGTGACCAGCATCCTATTACAGGGAAGTGACCAGCATCCTATTACAGGAAGTGATCAGCATCCTATTACAGGGAAGTGATCAGCATCATATTACAGGGAAGTGACCAGCATCATATTGCAGGGAAGTGACCAGGATCCTATCACAGGGAAGTGATCAGCATACTATTACAGGGAAGTGATCAGCATCCTATTACAAGGAAGTGACCAGCATCATATTACAAGGAAGTGACCAGCTTCCTATCACAGGGAAGTGACCAGCATCATATTACAGGAAGTAACCAGCATCCTAACACAGGGAAGTGATCAGCATCCTATTACAGGGAAGTGATCAGCATCCTATTACAAGGAAGTGACCAGCATCATATTACAAGGAAGTGACCAGCTTCTTATCACAGGGAAGTGACTAGCAGCCTATTACAGGGAAGTGACTAGCATCCTATTACAGGGAAGTGATCAGCATCCTATTACAGGGAAGTGATCAGCATCCTATTACAGGAAGTGACCAGCATCCTATTGCAGGGAAGTCAGCAGCTTCCTATTACAGGAAGTGGCCAGCATTCTAATACAGGGATGTGACCAGCATCATATTACAGTGAAGTGACCAGCATCATATTACAGGGAAGTGACCAGCTTCCTATCACAGGGAAGTGACCGGCTTCCTATCACAAAGAAGTGACCAGCATCCTACTACAGGGAATTGATCAGCATTCTATTACAGGGAAGTGATCAGCATCCTATTGCAAAGAAGTGATCAGCATCATATTACAAGGAAGTGACCAACTTCCTATTACAGGAAGTGACCAGCATCCTATTACAGGGAAGTGATCAGCATCCTATTACAGGGAAGTGGGCAGAATCCTATTACAGGAAGTGGGCAGTATCCTATTACAAGGAAGTGACCAGCATCCTGTTACAGGAAGTGACCAGCATCATATTACAGGGAAGTGACCAGCATCCTATCACATGGAAGTGATCAGCATTCTATTACAGGAAGTGATCAGCATCCTATTACAAGGAAGTGACCAGCTTCCTATCACAGGAAGTGAACAGCATCATATTACAGGAAGTGACCAGCATCCTATCACAGGGAAATGATCAGCATCCTATTACAGGGAAGTGATCAGCATTCTATTACAAGGGAGTGACCAGCATCATATTACAAGGAAGTGACCAGCTTCGTATTACAGGGAAGTGATCAGCATCCTATTACAGGGAAGTGATCAGCATCCTACTACAAGGAAGTGACCAGCATCATATTACAAGGAAGTGACCAGCTTCCGATTACAGGAAGTGACCAGCATCCTATTACAAGGAAGTGATCAGCATCCTATCACAAAGAAGTGACCAGCATCCTACTACAGGGAAGTGACCAGCAGCATATTACAGTGAAGTGACCAGCATCATATTACAGGGAGGTGACCAGCATCCTATCACAGGGAAGTGACCAGCATCCTATTGCAGGGAAGTGATCAGCATCCTATCACAAAGAAGTGACCAGCATCCTACTACAGGGAAATGATCAGCATCCTATTACAGGGAAGTGATCAGCATCCTATTTCAGGGAAGTGACCAGCATCCTATTACAGGGAAGTGACCAGCTTCCTATTTCAGGGAAGTGACCAGCATCCTATTATAGGGAGTTTACCAGCATCCTATTTCAGGGAAGTGACCAGCATCCTATTACAGGGAAGTGGGCAGAATCCTATTACAGGGAAGTGGGCAGTATCCTATTACAAGGAAGTGACCAGCATCCTATTACAGGGAAGTGACCAGCATCATATTACAGGGAAGTGACCAACTTTCTATTACAGGGCAGTGACTAGCAGCCTATTACAGGGAAGTGACGAGCATCCTATTACTGGGAAGTGATCAGCATCCTATTACAGGGAAGTGACCAGCATCCTATTACAGGGAAGTGATCAGCATCCTATGACAGGGAAGTGACCAGCACCCTATTGCAGGGAAGTCAGCAGCTTCCTATAACTTCCTATTACAGGGAAGTGACCAGCATTCTAATACAGGGAAGTGACCAGCATCATATTACAGTGAAGTGAACAGCATCATACTACAGGGAAGAGACCAGCTTCCTATCACAGGGAAGTGACCGGCTTCCTATCACAAAGAAGTAACCAGCATCCTACTACAGGGAATTGTTCAGCATCCTATTACAGGGAAGTGATCAGCATCCTATTACAAGGAAGTGACCAGCATCAAATTACAAGGAAGTGACCAGCTTCCTATTACAGGAAAGTGACCAGCTTCCTATTACAGGAAAGTGACCAGCATCCTATTACAGGGAAGTGGGCAGAATCCTATTACAGGGAAGTGGGCAGTATCCTATTACAAGGAAGTGACCAGCATCTTATTACAGGGAAGGGACCAGCATCATATTACAGGGAAGTGACCAACTTTCTATTACAGGGCAGTGACTAGCAGCCTATTACAGGGAAGTGATGAGCATCCTATTACAGGGAAGTGATCAGCATCCTATTACAGGGAAGTGACCAGCATCCTATTACAGGGAAGTGATCAGCATCCTATTACAAGGAAGTGACCAGCTTCATATTACAAGGAAGTGACCAGCTTCCTATCACAGGGAAGTGACCAGCATCATATTACAGGGAAGTGATTAGCATCCTATCACAGGGAAGTGATCAGCATCCTATTACAGGGAAGTGATCAGCATCCTATTATAAGGAAGTGACCAGCATCATATTACAAGGAAGTGACTAGCTTCTTATCACAGGGAAGTGACTAGCAGCCTATTACAGGGAAGTGACTAGCATCCTATTACAGGAAGTGATCAGCATCCTATTACAGGGAAGTGATCAGCATCCTATTACAGGGAAGTGACCAGCATCCTATTGCAGGGAAGTCAGCAGCTTCCTATTACAGGGAAGTGACCAGCATTCTGATACAGGGAAGTGACCAGCATCATATTACAGTGAAGTGACCAGCATCATATTACAGGGAAGTGACCAGCTTCCTATCACAGGGAAGTGACCGGCTTCCTATCACAAAGAAGTGACCAGCATCCTACTACAGGGAATTGATCAGCATCCTATTACAGGGAAGTGATCAGCATCCTATTACAACGAAGTGAACAGCATCATATTACAAGGAAGTGACCAGCATCCTGTTACAGGGAAGTGACCAGCATCATATTACAGGGAAGTGACCAGCATCCTATCACATGGAAGTGATCAGCATCCTATTACAGGGAAGTGATCAGCATCCTATTACAAGGAAGTGACCAGCTTCCTATCACAGGGAAGTGACCAGCATCATATTACAGGGAAGTGACCAGCATCCTATCACAGGGAAATGATCAGCATCCTATTACAGGGAAGTGATCAGCATCCTATTACAAGGAAGTGACCAGCATCATATTACAAGGAAGTGACCAGCTTCTTATCACAGGGAAGTGGCCAGCATCCTATTACAGGAAAGTGATCAGCATCCTATTACAGGGAAGTGATCAGCATCCTATTACAAGGAAGTGACCAGTATCATATTACAAGGAAGTGACCAGCTTCCTATTAGAGGGAAGTGACCAGCATCCTATTACAAGGAAGTGATCAGCATCCTATCACAAAGAAGTGACCAGCATCCTACTACAGGGAAGTGACCAGCAGCATATTACAGTGAAATGACCAGCATCATATTACAGGGAGGTGACCAGCATCCTATCACAGGGAAGTGACCAGCATCCTATTGCAGGGAAGTGATCAGCATCCTATCACAAAGAAGTGACCAGCATCCTACTACAGGGAAATGATCAGCATCCTATTACAGGAAGTGATCAGCATCCTATTACAAGGAAGTGACCAGCATCATATTACAAGGAAGTGACCAGCATCATATTACAAGAAAGTGACCAGCTTCCTATCACAGGGAAGTGACCAGCATCCTATTACAGGGAAGTGACCAGCATCCTATTACAGAGAAGTGATCAGCTTCCTATATCAGGGAAGTGACCAGCATCCTATTACAGAGAAGTGACCAGCATCCTATTACAGGGAAGTGGGCAGAATCCTATTACAGGGAAGTGGGCAGTATCCTATTACAAGGAAGTGACCAGCATCCTATTACAGGGAAGTGACCAGCATCATATTACAGGGAAGTGACCAGCTTCCTATCACAGGGAAGTGACCAGCTTCCTATTACAGGGAAGTGACCAGCATCATATTACAAGGAAGTGACCAGAATCATATTACAAGGAAGTGACCAGCATCCTATTACAGGGAAGTGACCAGCATCCTATTACAGGGAAGTGACCAGCTTCCTATTTCAGGGAAGGGACGAGCATCCTTTTACAAGGAAGTGACCAGCATCCTATTACAGGGAAGTGTGCAGAATCCTATTACAGGGAAGTGGGCAGTATCCTATTACGAGGAAGTGACCAGCATCCTATTACAGGGAAGTGACCAGCATCATATTACAGCGAAGTGACCGGCTTCCTACCACAAAGAAGTGACCAGCAGCAAGGAACTCTTCAACATCATCAAGGAGTTTACCCAACCCACCAGCGAGTCTACTGACATCCCTCCTCACAAAACCTCTGTGACAAACTCAGCACCTTTTTCCACCACAAAATCAAGAGCATCTACGACAACTTCGACGAAGACAACCAACACACGGAACCCCCACCAACCACCCCCGACACCCCGAAGCCAGTGATTGACAACTGGACAGCACTCACCACCGAAGACACACTGAAGACACTGAAGTCAATCCACTCAGGGGCCCCCATGGACTCCTGCCCCCACCACATCTTCAACAGAGCTGCCGACACCATCGCACCCATGCTCCACCACACCATCAACCGCTCCCTGGCGACCGCCTCGTTCCCCGACGACTGGAAACATGCCGAGATCAACCCCCTCCTGAAGAAACCCTTGACGGACCCCACCGACATCAAAAACTACAGACCCATCTCCCTGCTCCCGTTCCCAGTGAAAGTCATCAAGAAAGCCATCAACAGCCAACTCGCCACATTCATCGAAGAGCACAACATTCTCGACTCCTCCCAATACGGCTTCAGAAAAAAACACAGTACGGAAACTGCCCTCCTCGCCGCAACAGACGACATCTGCACCCTACTGGACAAAGGAGAAACAGTAGCCCTCATCCTCCTCGACCTCTCAGCGGCGTTCAACAAGGTCTCTCACCGCACCCTAAAATGCAGACTCCACGACGCAGGTATCCAGGACAAGGCCCTCAACTGGATCCGCTCCTTCCTCTCTGGCAGAACGCAGCAGGTCAGACTCCCCCCTTTCCTCTCAGTCCCCCAGGGTTCCTCCCTCAGCCCAACGCTTTCAACATCTACATGGCTCCTCTCACCCCCATCGTCGGAGCCTACAGACTCAACATAGTGTCGTACGCAGACGACACCCAACTCATCCTCTCCCTATCCAACGAACCCAACACCGCCAGACACAACTTTAGAGAAGGCATGGAAGCTGTCGCCAAATGGATGAAAAACAGCTGCCTACAACTAAACACCAACAAAACAGAAGTACTCATCATGGGCCCAAACCCCGATGCCTGGAGCAACACCTGGTGGCCCCCTGCCCTCGGAAACCCGCCAACCCCCACAGCCCACGCACGCAACCTGGGAATCATCCTAGACTCCGAGCTCAAAATGGACCGCCAGATCAACTCCGTCTCGTCTTCCTGCTTCCACACCCTCCGCCTCCTTCGTAAGACCTTCAAATGGATCCTCCTCGAACACAGAAAGACCGCCACTCACGCTCTGGTCATCAGCAGACTCGACTACGGCAACGCACTCTACGCCGTAATAAACAAAAACCTCACCCGCAAGCTACAGAACATCCAGAACACCACCGCAAGACTGATCCTCAACCTGCCAAGACACTGCCATATCTCCCAGTACCTGCGCACACTCCACTGGCTCCCCGTCAAGGCGAGAATCACCTTCAAGATACTCATCCACGCACACAAGGCCCTCCATGGCACCGGACCAGCATACCTAAACAGCTGACTCAAATTCCACGCACCCCAAAGGACCCTACGATCAGCCCGGCTCTCCTACGCCATGGTTCCCCGCACCAGAAAGACCCGATCGGGAGGCCGCTCCTTCTCCTTCCTCGCGGCCAAAGCCTGGAACACCCTTCCGCTCCACCTCAGACAGACAACATCACTCCCCATCTTTGCAAGTAACCTCAAAACCTGGCTCTTCGACTGACCTACTCCTTGATGGAATGGATCCTGCACCCCCCCCTAGCGCCTTGAGACCCTTACGGGTGAGTAGTTGCGCTTAACAAACTCCTGATTTATTGATTGATTTCCGCACCCCTGATGAGTTCTCTGCATTTATAAGCTTCGGAGTATGAGTGACTGCGATAGATGTGTCCCTTTCTGCACCCCTGATGATGCCTCTTCACTTATAAAGCTTCGGAGTATGAGTGACTGCTGTAAATGTGCCCCTGCCCGCACCCTTGATGAGGTCTCTGCATTTATACGTTTGGAGTAAAAGTGACTGCTGTAAATGTGTCCCTTTCTGCGGCCTGATGATGTCCCTGCACTTATAAGCTTTGGAGTAAGAGTGACTGCGCTAGGTGTGTTCCTTTCTGCACCCCTGCTCATGCCTCTGCACTTATAAAGCTTCGAAGTATGAGTGACTTCCGTAAATGTGTCCCTTCCGCACCCCTGCTGATGTCCCTGCACTTATAAGTTTGGAATATGACTGACTGAGCTAGATGTGTCCCTGTCTGCACCACTGATTATGGTACTCCACTTATAAGCTTTGGAATCTGAGTGACTATGCTAAATGTGTCCCTTTCTGCAGCCCTGATGATGTCTCTGCACTTATAAGAGTTGGAGTCTGAGTGACTGCACTAAATGTGTCCCTTTCTGCACCCCTTCTGATGTTGCTGAACTTACGAGGTTTGGAGTACGAGTGACTGCAATAGGTGTGTCCCTTTCTGCGGCCCTGATGATGTCTCAATCAATCAATCAATCAGGGGAATTGTTAGCGCTCTACTCACCCGTGAGGGTCTCAAAGCGCTGAGGGGGCGGTCCACAGGTCTGCTTAGCTGAAAAGCCAGGTCTTGAGAGTCTTCCTGAAGGTGTCCAGGGAGGGGGCGCGTCTGATGTCTGCCGGTAGCTCGTTCCAGGTCTTGGCTGCAATGTGAGAGAAAGATCTTCCGCCTGCTCTGGCTCTGTGGATGCGCAGGGTTTTGGCGAGTGCGAGGTTGGAAGATTGGAGGTTTCTTTTGGGTACGTGGAACTTGATTCTGTCATTGAGGTATTTGGGTCCGTTGTTGTGTAGGCATTTGTAGGCGTGAATGAGGATTTTGAAGGTGACTCTTTTCTCCACAGGGAGCCAGTGGAGCCTTCGTAAGTGTTGGCTCATGTGTTCGTGCCGGGGGATGCCGAGGACGAGTCTGGCGGCGGTGTTCTGTATCGTCTGGAGTTTGCAGAGCAGGGATTTCTTGATGGCGGCATAGAGTGCGTTTCCATAGTCCAGTCTGCTGGTGATGAGTGCGTGGGTGACTGTCTTCCTTGACTCAGGGGGGATCATTTGAAAGTCTTGCGAAGTATGCCCAGGGGGTTGAAGCAGCTGGATGTGACGGCGTTGACCTGTCGGTTCATGGTGAGTGATGAGTCAAGTACGGTGCCCAGGTTCTTGGTGTGGTCTGAGGGGGTCGGTGGGCTTCTGAGGGCAGTCGGCCACTAGGTGTTGTCCCATGCTGAAGGGGTGGTTCCAAGGAGGAGGACTTCTGTCTTCTCGGCGTTGAGTTTCAGGCAGCTGTTGGTCATCCAGACTGCGACGTCTCTGCACTTATAAGCTTTTGAGTATGAAAGACTACACTAAATGTGTCCCTTTCGGCATCCCTGATGATGTCCAGGCCCTTATAAGCTTTGGAGTACAAGTGACTGAGCTAAATGTATCCCTTTCTGCACCCATGATGATGTCTCTGCAGTTATCAGCCTTTAATTGTGTGCGAGTCACTAATAATCAGGGTCATTGGATATATGCGGTACAGTAGGTTCACTTTATGTGACTGGGTTTACTTGAGTGTTGTTTGTTGCATACCAGCTGACTGGGGTACTCGCACCCACCACCCTCCTCAGTAGGACTTGGACTGCTCTGCTTTGCTACCTTGAGAGATTCAAGTGCTAAAATGGGGGACTCTGTTCCTAGGAAAGGGAAGTTTGTGAACATACTGTCAGTCACCCATATAACTACTCAGACACTTACTCACTCACCAGTCAGCCACACAGCCATTTACTCACCTATACATTTATTTACACACCTGGTCACTTACACATACAGATATTAACATGACACAAGCATACACTCACCCATACAGCCACTCTCACAATCACTCACTCACCCATACAGTCACTCATATACTCCAACACTCATCTACACTGACTTTCACATATGCATTACTCACCAATAGATACCAATGGCACATCCACTAACTCACTGACACAGCTATACACACACTCACTCACCCATACACACCCTCACACACTTACTAAACCATACATCCACTAACTTGCCAACTCACTTATCCATGTAGGCAGTCACACACCCCCTCACCCACCCACTCAGACACCCATACATGTACTAAGACAACCAATCAATCAACCATACAACCAATCATGTACCCATTCACCAACCCATACAGCCACTTAGACACCAACTGACAGACTGATACAGACATTCACACAACCTAGTCACTCACCCATACATTCACTGAGACACCTATTCACTTACTTATACAGTCAGTCATGCATCCACTGAATTATCCATACAGGCACTCATACACCCACTGATTAATCAATACACCTTGGTATATATATTTGACACACAAACTTTTTAAAACACTCACAGTCACTGGATTATGTCATCAGTGATGTCATTTGAGATGTCATCAGTGATGTCACTGACCATGTCATGAGTGATGTAATATGGGACATCATTAGCAGTGCATTGCGGGGGCAAGAATTATAGTTAGCTTAGCTAACTATAACGGCCAAATTTCTCTGGTTTTGTACAAGTAAAATCTGAGCCTAACTATAATATACCTGTAACTGTAGTTTTTTTCAGTGACTATATATATATATATATATTATTTACTGGCGGTCGCCAGTAGATAGTTATAGTTAGGACCTATTTTCCATAGGAAATCCGCGACATTCTATTTGAAATAACTCTTGCGTCGGTTGACGAATCTTCGCGAAATTTTCAAACTTTATGGCCCGCTCCGGTCCGCTCCTACCCTGAAAGTCTCAGGGTGATTCGTCAAGCGGGGGCCGAGAAAAAGGGGGTCCCAAAACGTGTTTTCCCCATTCATTTTCCCATAGGAAACTTTAGACACGGCTACAGCCCGAACTGCTGAACGGAATTACACCAAATTTGGCAAAGAGGTAGTTCTTGGTTCAGAAAGAACCCTTTTGTTAAATGGTGTAAATCCGTTCAGTAGTTCCTGAGAAAATCAAAAGTTAAGTCACATATATATCTATGGCCGAGTAGGGTCTGCGTACCCTCCCGACCACGAGCTGCATGCTAATTGGCTGTCAACACTCCAAATCAGGAAGTGTTGGCAGCCATTTTGTCCCTCGGTAGAACCGAGGGACAGAAACAAGTGCACAAAGCGCAAAAGGGGGCAGGGTAGAAACACCCTGACCCCTAGGTCTGCTCAGGGGTCCCACAAGGACCCCTGGGCAGAAAAAAGCATTTTTTTTTTTTTTAAATCGGCAGGATGCGCTCAGGGTGCGCGGATCCTGCCGATTAGAAAAAAAAACCAGAAGAAAAAAGTGCGCAAAACGCACAAAGGGGGCAGGGTAGAAACACCCTGACCCCCTAGGTCTGCTCAGGGGGTCCCACAAAGACCCCCTGGGCAGAAAAAAGCATTAAAAAAAAAAAAAAAAATCGGCGGGATGCGCTCAGGGTGCGCGAATCCCGCCGTAAAAAAAAAAAATCGAAGCGCGGTCTCCCGCGCTTCGATGTTATTTTGCCCCCGGGTGGCCCAAGTCCCGGGGGCATGCGGGGGGGGTGGGTTTATAGTTAAGGCCCCCCAAGCCCCGGGGACCGCCATCCCCGGGGCTTTCTAATAAAAATGTTGCGGGAGGGCACTCGGCCCTCCCGCAGCCCGAGGACCACCACCTCCCCGGGGCTTCTTTTTAAAAAAAAAACAGTTCCTGTGTGGGGGCTCGAGCCCCCACACGCCCAGGGACCGCCACCTCCCGGGGCACTAATAATGTAAATGCGGGGGTCCGTAACGGACCCCAGAGCCCCGAGGATCACCACCTCCCGGGGCTTTAAAGACATGGGAGGGGGCCGCGCAGCCCCCTCCTGGAGCCTGTGGTGGCCCTGGGGACCGCCACCCCCAGGGCCGGCTCCTGCAGTGTCCCGGGGTGCCTACCCCCGGGACACTGTAGTTTGCAATGGCAGGACGGGAGCCTCGCGGCTCCCGTCCTGCCATTACAAGCTGCTGCTTCATTGAAGGGAGAGCAGGGAAACCTGCTCTCGCTTCAATGAAGCAAAGCAGATTGCTTTCCACATGGGGAGCTGCATGTCAGCAGCTCCCCATGTGGAAAAGCAATGCCGGGACGGTGGGGGTATTGGGGACCCCCCCACGGTCCCCAACGGAGAGGGCCAGCCCCGGGGGATGGGGTCCCCGGGGCAAGTAGTGGCCCAGGAGGGGGGCCATGCGGCCCCCCTCCCCCCCAAAAAAAAAGAAAAAAAAAAAGAAAAATAAAGGCCTGCCCCGGGGGATGGGGTCCACGGGGCAAAAGGAGGCCTGAGGAGGGGGGCCACGCAGCCCCCCTCCTTAAAAAAATTATAAAAAGAGTGGCCATGCCCCAGGGGATGGGGTCCCCGGGGCCGGAATCGGCCACGGGAGGGGGGCCACGCGGCCCCCTTCACGTTTAAAAAAAAAAAATTTTTAAAAAGGGGTAAGGCCCTGGGGGATGGGGTCCCCAGGGCCCAAAAAAAGGAAAAAGGAAGGGGGGCCACACAGCCCCCCTTCGATGAAAAAAAAATCCCCCCAAAAAAAGGATCGTGCCGCAGGCCCGCCCCCTTCCTTTACCACTCTGCAAACGCGCCCCTGGCGCGTTTGCAGAGAGGAACAAATTCCCCTTGAATACTGGGGGTCCCTGGGGGCCAACTAGCCCACCAGGAACCTCCAGTATGCGCCAGGGGGCTGCATTGCAGAGAGGTGTACAGAGGCCACGCCCCTATTTACACCTCTCTGCAACGCAGCTCTGTGGCGCTTACTGGAGGTACCTGGTGGGATAGTTGGACCCCAGGGACCCTCAGGATTCAAGGGGACTTAATCCCCCAACTTAAAACGTGCCACAGGGCACGTTTGCACAGTGGTGAAGGGAGGGGGCGGGGCTTCAGGTGACATGTGTGCAAACAGGCCCCATGGCGCGTTTTAAGATGGGGAATTAAATCCCCTTCAATCCTGAGGGTCCCTGGGGGCCAACTAGCCCACCAGGTACCTCCAGTAAGCGCCACGGAGCTGCGTTGCAGAGTGTTGTAAAAAGGGGCGTGGCCTCTGAACACCTCTCTGCAACGCAGCTCTCTGGCGCATACTGGAGGTATTTAGTGGGCCAGTTGGCCTCTAGGGACCCTCGGGATTGAGGAGGAATTAATTCTCCAACTTAAAATGCGCCACAGTGCGTGTTTGCAGACATGTCACCTCAGGCCCCACCCCCTTCCTTCACCATTGTGCAAATATTCCTCTAAAATCAGCCGAACTACGAATTCCAATTTACTCACCTGTTATCAGGAGAGACCTCAGTGCTGCATCTTTGAGCCCAGTACTGATCCTGAAAAGTAATTTTAACCGTACTTACCAGTAACTTGAATTTCCTTCCATAGGCTAACATTGACTGGTTTCACTTGGAAATTCTTCTAAGTGTGGAGTTTTGGAACTTTATAATATTCCTCTAAAATCAGCCGAAATACGAATTCCGATTTACTCACCTGTTATCAGGAGAGACCTCAGTGCTGCATCTTTCAGCCCAGTACTGATCCTGAAAAGTAATTTTAACCGTACTTACCAGTAACTTGAATTTCCTTCCATAGGATATCATTGCCTGCTTTTTGCTGAAAAAGTTTCTAAGTGTCAATTTTTGAAACATACAAATATTCCTCTAAAATCAGCCGAAATACGAATTCCGATTTACTCACCTGTTATCAGGAGAGACCTCAGTGCTGCATCTTTCAGCCCAGTACTGATCCTGAAAAGTAATTCTAACCGTACTTACCAGTAACTTGAATTTCCTTCCATAGGCTAACATTGACTGGTTTCACTTGGAAATTCTTCGAAGTGTGCAGTTTTGCAACTTTATAATATTCCTCTAAAATCAGCCGAAATACGGATTCCGATTTACTCACCTGTTATCAGGAGAGACCTCAGTGCTGCATCTTTCAGCCCACCAGTACTGATCCTGAAAAGTAATTTTAACCGTACTTACCAGCAACTTGAATTTCCTTCCATAGGCTAACATTGACTGGTTTCACTTGGAAATTCTTCTAAGTGTGGAGTTTTGGAACTTTATAATATTCCTCTAAAATCAACCGAACTACGAATTCCGATTTACTCACCTGTTATCAGGAGAGAACCCAGTGCTGCATCTTTTAGCCCAGCACTGACCCTGAAAAGTAATTCTAACCGTACTTACCAGTAACTTATATTTCCTTCCATAGGAATCCATTGTCTGGTTTTCAGCAGAAAAGTTTCAAAGTGTCAATTTTCACAAACTACAAATATTCCTTAAAAATCGCCTGTATGACTTAAACGCATTCTTTCAACTGTTTACAGGAGATGCACCAGTGCTGGATCCAGGATCCAACACTGAGTAAGAAAAAGTAACGATAACACTACTTACCTGCTAAGTGAATTTCCTCCCATAGGATAACATTGGTGATTCTATGTGAAAAAGTTTCTAAGTGTCAACTTTTAAAATACAATAATATTCCTTAAAAATCACTACTGTAACCAAAACGCTTTTACTCAACTGTTTACAGGAGATGTCCCAGGACTGAATCTAGGATCCAGTCCTGTGGTTGAAAAAGTAATCCATAAAGTAACTAATTGCATTTAACTAGAAATTCACATTGAGCTCAATGTTGCATTGTGTTTGAAATTGTGTTGCCCATGCAACAACTGTAACTACTGTACTTAAAACTCTATTGCCTATTTGCAAAGTATTTAAACTAAAGTAATTCATTCTGAGAAAGTATATTTTGTAATGTAATGTATAATGTAATTACAATGTAATTTAATAAATAAAATATCTAAAAATAAATAGTTTTAAAAAATGTAGTAAATCAGTATCAAAAAAATAAATATAACAATTAATACATTTAAAAATTGTCATTTACAAAACCTTTGAAATTCACTGAAACAACCATAGGTTTTAGGGGCGTTATAGTTAGAAATTAGCATTTAAAAAACCTTTGAAATTCACTGAAAAAACCATAGGTTTCAGGCACGTTATAGTTAGAAATTAGCATTTAAAAAACCTTTGAAATTCACTGAAAAAACCATAGGTTTTAGGGACAGTTATAGTTAGTTGGACATTTCACTCGCACAAAACCCGTGAAATTCCGCCGTTATAGTTAGTTCAGCTAACTATAACTCGCGCCCCCGCAATGCACTGCTGATGACGTCACATATTACATCACTCATGACATGGTCAGTGACATCACTGATGACATCACTGATGACATCTCAAATGACATCACTGATGACATCACTGATGACATCATCCACGTGATAATCTGATGCACCTCCTCACACCCTAATATAACCTTTGATACACCCACTCTAAATTACAGACTGCCATTCGCAAAACCATAGACACTCCAACACCAATAACTACATACCCACTCACTGATTCTTAGGTCTACACACACACATCCACTCACTAACCCGTACAGTCACTCATACTTATGGTCACTCAGTACAGGACTATCATATGCACTCTTACTCCTAAATAGACACTCAAACACCGCCACTCATCCATAAAGGTACTCACACACCTAGTCAGTCATGCAAATAATTAAACACACTGCCATTTACTCACCTATACAGTTATACACACACCAGCTCACTTAATCATACAAATACTAGCACATTGTTACGCTCTTATACAATCACTGATACAAGCACACACTCATCCATACAGCCACTATCACAATCACTCACTCTCGCTTATAGCTATTTATATACTCCAACACACATATATACTGCCTTTCACATATGTAGTTAGTCACACATGTACCACTGGGACATACATTCACTCACTAACACACTCTTACACACACTTACCCACCCATACAGTCTATCACAGATGCACTCTTGAAACCATCCACCCAGTGAATCACCCACTCACACATCTATGCACAGAGTCGCACACACCCCTCCCACACAAACACTCAGGCACCCATACAGATACTCAGACAACCATTCAATAACTCATATAGACACTCATGTAGCTATTCACAAACACATGCAGCCACTTACACAGCAACAGACAGACGGATACAGACATTCACCCAGTTTAGTCACCAACCCATGCATTCAGTAAGATACGTTAAATCACTCACTTATAGAGTCAGTCACGCACCTACTAAATCATCCATACAGACACTTATACACCCACTCATTCTTCAATACGTCTTTTCCTATATATATTAAAAATATTTAAACTTTACAGAAACACAGTCACTGCATGATGTCATCAGTGATGTCATTTGAGATGTCATCAGTGATGTCATCAGTGATGTCACTGACCATGTCATGAGTGATGTAATATGTGACGTCATCAGCAGTGCAATGCGGGGCGCGAGTTATAGTTAGCTGAACTAACTATAACGGGGGAATTTCACGGGTTTTGTACGAGTGAAATGTCCAACTAACTATAACTGTCCCTAAAACCTATGGTTTTTTCAGTGAATATATATATATATATTACCTTCTGGCGGTCGCCAGTAGGTAGTTATAGTTAGGACCTAGTTTCCATAGGAAAAGCATTATTTCTTTTGCCAATATCTTTGGTGTTGTTTGACAAATCTCTGCGAAATTTTCAAACTATTTGTTCACTCAGATCAGCTCCTGTCTTTAAAGTTTCGGGGTGATTCGTCAAGCAGGGGCCAAGAAAAAAAGCGGGTCCGAAAACATGTTTTCTTCATCTTAATTTCTATAGGAAACTTTAGACAAGGCTACAGCCCGAACTGCTGAACGGAATTACACCAAATTTGGCAGAGAGATAGCTATTGGTCCAAAAAGCACGCTTTGTTTAAATGGTGTAAATCCGTTTTAGAGATATTTAAAGATTTACAGATATCGATATTTGAGAATTGTAAGATCTGATTGGTTGAGCCGTTCCGACCACGAGCTTGCCTGTGATTGGCAGCCAACACTTCAGACTAGGAAGCGTTGGCAGCCATCTTGTGACTCGGTTGAAACAAGTAGGGGGAAAAAGGGGGGGAAAAAGTAGAAGAGGGCAAGTTAGAACACTGTGAGCTCCCTAGGGTGCTCAGGGGGTGGCACAGGGAGTCCGAAGGTAAAAAAAAACATTGTTTTCGCCGGGATTTGCGTGATTTGCGTAGGGCCTGGAAATCACGGCAGGAAAAATAAAAATAAACCGCAGTGTCCCGCGCTTTGTTTAATTAAGCCTACGGGTGGGCCAGTTCCCGGGAGGAATGTTTAGTTATGATGCCAGGTTTACTTCTTTCATGGGGGCCGCCACTTCCTCGGAGCAAATATAATGATATGAAGGGGGTACGTGTCTTCCCTCTCCCTCTGCTCCGAAGAGGAGCAGACTTTGGAGGTATACGCAAAATTTAAGTGTGGAGGGGTGAAGCTTCCCCCATACAGTGGGGCACTACTTTCCTGGGCATTTATTAATTAAAATGCGGGGGGTGTTGGGGACTGCCAGCCATGGGGAGTACGATGTTCCTGGGCCTTTATATGGGATGGAGGCGTATCGTCCAATTTCCCTTGAGGAGCTTTCCATGCTCCTGGGTATTGTTATCTCCGAGGGCCGGTTTCAACAATGACCCATTGTGGCTGCCCCTGGGACATTGTAGTTTGCTATGGCAGGGCGGGATATATGCAGAGTTCCTGCTCTGTCATAGCAAACTTCTGCTTTTATGGAAGCAAGAGGAGGAAATTTGCTCTTGCTTTTATGAAGCAAAGCAGATTTGATTTTGGGCAAAGGGAGCTTGCATGGAGCAGCTGGCTTTGTTCAAAAGGAGTGCCGGCTGCCGCAGGAGGAGGGGAGGTGGCAGGGAGTGCAGGGGATTGGGGCTCCTTGCGCGGTTTCCAAACATTGTGGCCAGGCTCCAGGGGATACGGTTCCCTGTGCCTAAAATGGCCCAGCTGAGTTTTTAGTTATAGGGTGGCTCTAAAAAGAGCCCTTGTTTTCATTATGAGTTTGTTGGAGCTACATGTAAGTGCGGATGCACAGCTTCAGGTTGTGGAGAAAAACTCTGTTTCCTTGATCTGTGAAATGAACTCCATCACTTCTGTAGATGTCGTCCATATCAAAACGTAGATTGTTGTTGTAGATGGTCCCCATTCTATGATCTCTGAGGTATGCAGACACCGCTTTATTGACATTCTTCCTAGCTTTCTCAATCTGAGGACAGAATTGATTTGACCATTTCCACTTCTGTCTTTGGCATATATTGGAGTATACAAAGACAGTTTGAGGCAAAAGCAACATTAATTGTGCAAAGGTGTCCTTCATGAGCATTTCCAGACCTACCCCAGTCAATGTGCCTAGGTCATTGCCACCACAGTGCACAATCATGAGGTCAGGGTGTTGGAGATGCAAAGAGGTTTTAACCAAAGGCAACAATTGGTGCCACTTTAATCCTCTCTGTGTAAACCATTTAATGTGCACATTTTGTAAACCTAGGTCTTTGTCAATACGTCTGTGTTCAGCATACCTTTTGCACCAGAAAACATAGCTGTGTCCTACGATCCATAATAGCATTTTGAAGGTATGGCTGGAAGTAATCAAAAGATGTCTGTAGCTCATGTAGTCCATTGGTAGAATGAGAGATATGTTTAAAGGTGGAGAAGAAACTTTTTTTTGAGAAAACGATAACTGATTGGCTGATGAAGAACATAGTGCAGTGAAAACTAGGGTGCATGTTAGTTTCGTGAAAAAGTATGTTTCAGATTGGTTAATAAAAAATGTTTGAAAGGTACACTACATAGGATACGATCAGACGTGCAGATGTCAACCACACCTGCTGCTTGCATTTGTAAGGTACTGTTCTGAACTTAAAAAATGGTGAACTTGTGAACTGCACCTGCCGTTGAATGTTGCAGAAACTGTTGGGATGAAATATGGTGAACTTGTGACCTGCACCTGCCGTTGAATTTTGCAGAAAATGTTGGGATGAAATATGGTGAATTTGTGACCTGCACCTGTCGTTGAATGTTGCAGAAACTGTTGCTATGAAACTGGCAATAAGGTGATTGGGGAGTAGTAAAAATAACTGTGGTATTAAAATATGAAATGTAAAATTAATTACAACTGATAAGCTATTAAAGTTGGGTTATCAAAATGAGTAGTATGTTTAGAAGAATTGTGTTGTTCAAAATGTGCAGTAGTATTATTAGAAATAGGCTTCTGAATTGTGGTAAGGGTTCGGGCTGTATGGCGATGTGGCAGTGTGGGGAGTCTCCAAACCACAAAATAAGAGAACCAGTTTGGGGCGTTTTAGAAGAGAGTTAGAGAGGGTCAATATGAGTAACCAATAGAAATGTGTTTTGCACTGTGAAATAATGAAGGAAGGATTTTGATTTGCTATTTACGTCTATTTCTGTGCGGAAAGAGAGGGAACTTTTGCCATTACTGGTTCTATTCTTGATGAGAGTCTTGAATTACATTTATTGTCTGAGAAAGAAAATATTGCATGCATTTGTGAAATTTGAAATCTGCATACCAACTACAGAGGTGAGTTACAAATTAATAAGGTGTGTTATATATTGTGTAGTAGTGGTTAAGTATTTGAGGAGATATTTTTAAGTTTGAAAATATTATTTTTAAAGTAATATAGTGTTGCCGAAGTGTGGTGTTTCACATTTGTTACAAAATGTGCATAGAGTGTGAGTAGTTGCTTAACAAGTACTCCATTGGTATTTAGGTGTCTTCGAGAAAGCAGAAGTGTAGTTTGTCATGTTAAAAGGAGTGTATGGTTTTGGAAGTGAGGTACAGGGTTAATTTGGGTTCCAAAATCGACCCGGGCAACATAAAGCAAATATCGCACGTTTGCAGATTGTGCATTGTTGAAAAATACTGGGGGGGGGGGGTTAGAAGAGGCATGTTTTATTAACTTGAGGGAGATGAAAAAAAATCGAAATGTTGCGTGCAGACGTTGTGCTCTGACTTTTGACACTGGTGAGCTATATTTGAATATAAGTGAAGGCAACTGTCACACTCCCTGGCTGTGCAGAATGCGCAGACATTAGAAGGCCGGCAGATCGAGAGACTAAGAATGACACGTCCCTTACTACATGTATTTTCACACATGTTATGCATCGGAAGATCCAAAACCTATAAAACACTGGTATATATCTATTTGTATGTTTTTTTTTAGTATGTGCTACTAGGAAAAGGCACAGCCAGATGTACGCATGCTTTCAGTAATGTGGTGAGACTTTCAACTGTGATATGGAAAGGGTTTCTGCTTTGCAGTTGGGTAGAGTCAACACTGTTAGTAGTTGCTGAGTAGTGAAGATGCAAAAGATAGATGAGGTCAAAGACATGCTGGTAAAGGGATTAGTGATCATGGTACTTCGTATGAGTCTTTGGGAAGGTATTGTTGAAGTACGCCGTATATATTTAAGTGTCTTCGTGAAATTAGGAATGCAGGGCATATGTATCAAATACTGTATTTGCGATTCTCAAATAGTGATTTTTGAGAATCACTATTTGAGAATCGCAAAATGAGATGTAATAAAAAATTCGCAAATATTTCGCGATTCCTTGGTATTCCTTAATTGCGACTCGCAAATTGCGAGTCGCAATTAAGGAATGGCTTCCCATTCATTCCTATGGACCTAGAGGCCCATAGGAATGAATGGGAAGACATTCTCAATTTCTGAGTACCCATTAGGTACTCGCAAATTGTGAATGCAATTTCAAGGGTGCAAGGGTGTCATAAGGACACCCTGATGCACCCCTGAAATGAGCATGTGTGCACATGTGAGGCACATACATGTCCTAAGGGCATGTATGTGTGCCACATGGCACTTTTAAAAATGCCAAAAAGTGAATTTTTCAAAGATATCGCAAATTACCACCAACTTAAAGTTAGTGGTAATTTGCGATTTCTTAAGGAGAAATCGCACAACTTGGGTGCTTTTTACATCGTATTTAAGGAATCGCAGTCTTACAATAAATGTAAGAGAAATAGGGCTGTTTGCAGTTTGTACCTTGTCGGAAAATACAGGGGGAGGGGCGTTTCTTTACAAGAGATATGTTTTATGAATGTCTGGGACATAAAAAATAAATGGAAATGTTTCCTGCATATTTTGTGTACGGATTTGTTCACACTGGTGAACTACATGTGAATATAAGTGAAGGTAACTGTCAGGCTCTCTCCCTGTGCTGAAGCTGCATATATTGGAGGGCCGGCAGATCAAGAGTTTGGGAATGACACGTCCTTTTACTCCCCCTCTCCCTATTTCTCACCCCAATGGTTCCTCCCTCTCCTCTTTCTAAAAAGAAAGTAACAGAGGCCCATCTACCGTGAAAAATAGCACTTAGACCTTCACTGGCCTAATTGGTGGCATCTGTAGAGCAGAGAGAAAGTCACAATCGGTTTGAATGCTACACGAGTGCAGTGTGTTATGTTGCAAGGACTACATGGTCTTGTGACTAAGGTACAGGGATGAATTGGGGTAGAAAATCGGCCAGGGAAATGTAAAAGGAATGGCCTTCTGCAGATTGAACCTTGCGGGAAAATACTGGGGAGGGGAGGTGGGGCTTTAACAGGGACATGTTTTATTAACTTCTGGGAGATGAAAAAAATGAAATGTTGCATGCACGCTTCGTGCACGGGTTTGAACTCACTCGTGAAGCATATGTGAATATAAGTTAAGGTAATTGCCAGACTTCCTGCTCTTGCTGAAGCTGCGTACATCACACGGCGGCAGATTCGGAGACTGTAAATGACACGTCCTTTGACCCCCCGTCCTTCCTCCCGCTCTCTAACGGTTCCTCTCCCCTCATTTGTAAAAGGAAGGTAACAGAGGCCCATCTGCGTTGACCGTCACTGGGCTGCTGGGGGCATCTGAGGAGCACAGAGAAAGTTGTAATCGGCTTTTATGCTATAGCTAAAAGCCACACACAGTTGCAAATTACATATCACCCCAATTTAGATTGCTCGACGATTAGGCTTAACAGTTTATCTTTGCTGAGGTATGTCTATGCTTCAACATGTATTTTCACATGAGTTATGTATCGGAAGATGCGATACCTATAAAACACAGGTATAGATCTATTTGTATGTTCGTTTTAAGTATGATGCCACTAGGAAAAGGGACAGGGAGATCCATGCATCCTTTCAGTAATATGGTGAGACTTTCAACTGGACATGGAAAGGGTTTCTGGTTTGCATTTGGGTAGGCCCAACATTGTTAGTAGTTGCTGAGTAGTGAAGATGCAACAGGTGAATGAGATTAAAGACATGGTGGGAAAGGAATTAACTGTCAGTATATTGTAACATATGACACCGACATGAAACATTTTAAAAAATGTATTTCAAATAACAAGGGGTAATGTGCAGTATATGTGTCACAACAAAAATGAAACTGTATGATAGAATTATAATCAGTATAGTTCTGATTTTATATCTGATAAAGAGAGATGTCATTATAAAAAGAGAATAGAGAAAAAAATATCTTGACCATTTCCACTTCTGTCTTTGGCATATATTGGAGAATACAAAGACAGTTTGAGGCAAAAGCAACATTAATTGTGCAAAGGTGTCCTTCATGAGCATTTCCAGACCTACCCCAGTCAATGTGCCTAGGTCATTGCCACCACAGTGCACAATCATGAGGTCAGGGTGTTGGAGATGCAAAGAGGTTTTAACCAAAGGCAACAATTGCTGCCACTTTAATCCTCTCTGTGCAAACCATTTAATGTCCACATTTTGTAAACCTAGGTCTTTATCAATACGTCTGTGTTCAGCATATCTTTTGCACCAGAAAACATAGCTGTGTCCTACGATCCATAATAGCCTTTGAAGGTATGGCTGGAAGTAATCAAAAGATGTCTGTAGCTCATGTAGTCCGTTGGTAGAATGAGAGATATGTTGAAAGGTGGAGAAGAAACTTTTTTTTGAGAAAACGGTAATTGATTGGCTGATGAAGAACATTGTGCAGAGAAAACTAGGGTGCATGTTATTTTCGTGAAAAAGTATGTTTCAGATTGGTTAATAAAAAATGTTTGAAAGATACACTACATAGGATACGATCAGACGTGCAGAAGTTAACCACACCTGCTACTTGCATTTGTAAGGTACTGTTCTGAACTTAAAAAAATGGTGAAGTTGTGACCTGCACCCGCCGTTGAATGTTGAAGAAACCGTTGGGATGAAATATGGTGAACTTGTGACCTGCACCTGTCGTTGAATGTTGCAGAAACTGTTGGTATGGAAACTAGCAATAAGGTGATTGGGGGAGTAGTAAAAATAACTGTGGTATTAAAATATGAAATGCAAAATTAATTACAACTGATAAGCTATTAAAGTTGGGTTATCAAAATGAGTAGTATGCTTAGAAGAATTGTGTTGTTCAAAATGTGCAGTAGTATTATTAGAAATAGGCTTCTGAATTGTGGTAAGGGTTCGGGCTGTATGGCGATGTGGCAGTGTGGGGGAGTCTCCAAACCACAAAATAAGAGAACCAGTTTGGGGCGTTTTAGAAGAGAGTTAGAGAGGGTCAATATGAGTAACCAATAGAAATGTGTTTTGCACTGTGAAATAATGAAGGAAGGATTTTGATTTGCTATTTACGTCTATTTCTGTGCGGAAAGAGAGGGAACTTTTGCCATTACTGGTTCTATTCTTGATGAGAGTCTTGAATTACATTTATTGTCTGAGAAAGAAAATATTGCATGCATTTGTGAAATTTGAAATCTGCATACCAACTACAGAGGTGAGTTACAAATTAATAAGGTGTGCTATATATTGTGTAGTAGTGGTTAAGTATTTGAGGAGATATTTTTAAGTTTGAAAATATTATTTTTAAAGTAATATAGTGTTGCCGAAGTGTGGTGTTTCACATTTGTTACAAAATGTGCATAGAGTGTGAGTAGTTGCTGAACAAGTACTCCATTGGTATTTAGGTGTGTTTGAGAAAGAAGAAGTGTAGTTTGGTATGTTCAAAGGAGTGTATGGTTTTGAAAGTGAGGTACACGGTTAATTTGGGTTCCAAAATCGACCCGGGCAACATAAAGGAAATGTCGCACGTTTGCAGATTGTGCCTTCTCGAAAAATACTTGGGGGGGAGGGGTTAGAAGAGGCATGTTTTATTAACTTGAGGGAGATGGAAAAAAATCGAAATGTTGAGTGCAGACGTTGTGCTCGGACTTTTGACACTGGTGAGCTATATTTGAATATAAGTGAAGGCAACTGTTACACTCCCTGACTGTGCAGAATGTGCAGACATTAGAAGGCCGGCAGATCGAGAGACTAAGAATGACACGTCCCTTTCTACATGTAGTTTTCACACATGTTATGCATTTGAAGATCCAAAACCTATAAAACACTAGTATTTACCTATTTGTATGTTTTTTTAAGTATGTGCTACTAGGAAAAGGCACAGCCAGATGTACGCATGCTTTCAATAATGTGGTGAGACTTTCAACTGTGATATGGAAAGGGTTTCTGCTTTGCAGTTGGGTAGAGTGAACACTGTTAGTAGTTGCTGAGTAGTGAAAATGCAAAAGATAGATGAGGTCAAAGACATGCTGGCAAAGGGATTAGTGATTATGGTACTTCGTATGAGTCTTGGGAAGGTATTGTTGAAGTACGCCGTATATATTTAAGTGTCTTCGTGAAATTAGGAATGTAGTCTCTTATGCTGAAAGGAGTGCATGGTGTTGTGACCAAGGTACAGGGTTGAATTAAGATCGAATAGCGGCCCAGTAAATGTAAGAGAAATAGGGATGTTTGTAGATTGTACCTTGTCGGAAAATACAGGCGGGGAGGGGCATTTCTTTACAAGAGATATGTTTTATGAATGTCTGGGAGATAAAAAATAAATGGAAATGTTTCCTGCATATTTTGTGTACGGATTTGTTCACACTGGTGAACTACATGTGAATATAAGTGAAGGTAATTGTCAGGCTCTCTCCCTGTGCTGAAGCTGCATATATTAGAGGGCCGGCAGATCAAGAGTTTGGGAATGACACGTCCTTTTACTCCCCCTCTCCCTATTTCTCACCCCAATGGTTCCTCCCTCTCCTCTTTCTAAAAGAAAGTAACAGAGGCCCATCTACCATGAAAAATAGCACTTAGACCTTCACTGGCCTAATTGGTGGCATCTGTAGAGCAGAGAGAAAGTCACAATCGGTTTGAATGCTACACGAGGTCAGTGTGTTATGTTGCAAGGACTACATGGTCTTGTGACTAAGGTACAGGGATGAATTGGGGTAGAAAATCGGCCAGGGAAATGTAAAAGGAATGGCCTTCTTCAGATTGAACCTTGCGGGAAAAAACTGGGGGTGGGGGCTTTAACAGGGACATGCTTTATTAACTTCAGGGAGATGAAAAAAATGAAATGTTGCATGCACACTTCGTGCACGGGTTTGAACACACTCGTGAAGCATACGTGAATATAAGTTCAGGTAATTGCCAGGCTACCTGCTCGTGCTGAAGCTGCGTACATCACAGGGGCGGCAGATTGAGAGACTGGGAATGACACGTCCCTTGACCCCCCCGTCCTTCCTCCCGCTCTCTAACGGTTCCTCTCCCCTCGTATGTAAAAGGAAGGTAACAGAGGCCCATCTGCGTTGACCATCACTGGGCTGCTGGGGGCATCTGAGGAGCACAGAGAAAGTTGTAATCGACTTTTATGCTATAGAAAAAAGCCGCACACAGTTGCAAATTACATATCACCCCAATTTAGATTGCTCGGCGATTAGGCTTAACAGTTTAACTTTGCTGAGGTATGTCTATGCTTCAACATGTTTCCACACCAGTTATGTATCGGAAGATCTGATACCTATAAAACACAGGTATAGATCTATTTGTATGTTCATTTTAAGTATGATGCCACTAGAAAAAGGGACAGAAAGATGCATGCATCCTTTCAGTAATATAGTGAGACTTTCAACTGGACATGGAAAGGGTTTTTGGTTTGCATTTGTGTAGGCCCAACATTGTTAGTAGTTGCTGAGTAGTGAAGATGCAACAGGTGAATGAGGTTAAAGACATGGTGGGAAAGGAATTAACTGTCAGTATTGTATTTGTAACATATGACACAGACATGAAACATTTTAAAAAATGTATTTCAAATAACATGGCGTAATGTGCAGTATATGTGTCACAACAAAAATGAAACTGTATGATAGAATTATAATCAGTATAGTTCTGAATCGATATCTGATAAAGAGAGATGTCATTATAAAAAGAGAATAGAGAAATAAATATCTTGAGTAACGTTTCTCTCCCTGCAAAAAAGAAGTATTATTATAAAATAGAACATCTCAGAGGTTTGTCTGCAGACTACATAACAGTTAATATAGATAGTAATGTCCGCAATTGGTAAGTCGCCCGTTTAGTCGGTCAGCTCTGGAACACCCAGGCAAACAGAGCGCAAACATAAAGATAGCGTAACCAAGTCTGTAAGGGGGAATTTGTAAAGAAAGTCAATATCTGAAAATCCAAAAAGGAAGGAAAAGCGAAATGAGAAAAAGGAAAAAAAACAGTGTTCTTGAAGTGTACAAATAAGAGGCCGTCAAATCAGGTTACCATGCGCACTTATGGAGATCAACCAAAGTTCAAGAACTGAGAAGCACCGTGATATGCAATCAGCTCCAAAATGTCATCTGCACCTCTCCAAGCAAAGAGGGTCGCCATCCAATTGAGCAAGTCGAAAGAACAGACATGGTCATCACAATCTTCTGCGAGCAGGAGCATATCAGGGCAACTTGCATCATATTCGATGATAGTCTGCTGGTAGAGACGCTGCACATGAGCGCATTGACTCCATCTTCCCCTTATTGCATTATTAAACGCATCCATGAAGCGTGTGTCTCCAGAACAGTCCTGGTCATGAGCCAACAATGGTCGCAGCAACAGTTCATAATCCAGGGGATCGCTTGAAGTAGTAGAGAGGCAGACATGCAGGTTACATTCAAAGGGGCACCGGAGACAATAGAACACAGGTTGCACGCAGGTGAAATACAAGTAGCGGACATTCAGCCTATATCTGATGCCAAATATCGCCAACGGCAAGATTTCAATAAGTTGTAGCATCCATTCACGGTACAGCTGCAATAGACGTGGATGGGGTTGAAGCACAAGCCAGGCAGCCATTACGTAGTAGGAGCTCAGGAACAAGCACTGCACAAGCCAGCTAGAGCAGCAAGGGAACCCGCCAAATGCGCTTGCAAAATTAGAATGAATGAAATCAGGTTTTACTATAAAAATAGTCGAAAGAGAGATAACAAGGCGGGAGTCGACTAGTTTAAGAAAATGTGGTAGGCCTTCGGTTTCAGAGTGATTAAATATTTGGCGTATAAATTGTGCAAAATGTAGCGGAATATTGGCATAGAGGAGTGACTCAATGTCACTTGGTGATTTACCCACCTGCTATTTGAGTGTCTGATGTGTGAGCCACTTGTTGTTAAAACAGTAGCGGTTTGTGTTATTGTTTGAATTTAAAATCTGTTTTCAAAGTAAGAATGGAAGGCCAGAGCAAACTATCTCCAAACACATGTGGGGGAGGATAGAAGACATTGGTGCAACATCTTACTCATTGTGAAAGAGTTGGTATGTACGGGACGCCTGCTTGTAGGCAATAGGACTTGTGGTTATTTGGAATAAGATAACTGCTTTTGAAAAGCACACTGAGCGTGGGAATAATAGCAGCTACTGGAGTTTGTTTAAAAAACAGTTTAAATTATGGGCAAAAAGTAACAATTTCCATTTAATTTAACTTGTGTACAAACTAAAGAATATTGTACGGAACAAACAGTGTGGTTCTCTGTTAAGAAAAATTACTTATCCTCATTCTGACAGCAAAATGCAAAACCAAGGAATCCAAAACGTAAAGTAGTTTCAAGGTAGTTAAATGTATGAACGGGGTAATGTTTTATGCAATCATGAAGGCTGTGCTATACAGACATCAATCATTCAGAGATTACCAACACAGTTATGCAACCTCCCCGTTTGTATTCTTGCACTTAATTAATGACTCAGGCAGTATGAAAGCAGTCATCGATTCCCTCAGGTACTACCCATGCACTCCCACAATGACCCCGAAATTACTCTTGAAGTCATCTTTTTACTTAGGCAGTTTCCAAGCAGTGTTGTAAACAGGTAGGTATTATCTTTTTACTGATATAGTCCCTTAGGCAGTAGCCATGGACTCAGAGAGTCAAGTAGGCTGTACTACCACACAAATTAAATCAATCATGGATTACTTATGCAGTTATGCAATGAGCGACGGAGTACTTTTGCACTCAAGCATTCACTGAGGCACTATGTATGCAGAGATGAATTTCTTGAAGTACTATCTATGAACTTATCCATTCAGTGATGTACAATGGAAGCATTTCTCCAATTATTTTGGCAATACACTGCGACTCATAGAAACTATGAGGCAGTACTGTTACAGTCATTTTTTCACTAGAAGGGTATGTATGTATTTATGTATTCTGCAACACAGTTTAGTTATAGTCAGAGAATGCCTTACAGTAGTACAAAAGAGCTTATGCAATCAGGGAATAACGCGTCACCTGCCTTTCATATTTGTAAAAGTAATTATGGACAGTTGGATGTATCAAATAATAGTTAAAAATAGTTTGAACATTTTTTTCTTAAATTTGTTTTTTAGTTGTAAATTTGAACAAATACAAGTTTTAATGATACATGAGTGTAGTGTGTCATGTTGAAAGAACTCAATGGTCTTTTGTCTGAGGTACTGGGATGAATTGGGGTCTAAAATCGGTTCGGGGAACGCAAAGGAAATTGCCCAAGTTTGCAGATTGTTACTTTTCAGGAAATACTTGGGCGGGGGGGAGTTTTAGAAGACACTTGTTTTATTTATTTCAGGGAGATAGAAAACAAATTAATGTTGCCAGGACACTTGGTGCACGGGTTTGCTCATACTCGCGAAGCACACATGATAATGAGTGAAGGTAGTTGTCAGGCTTCCTGCTCGTGGTGAATCTGCGTATATTACATGGCCGGCAGATCGTGAGACTGGGAATGATACGTTCCATGACCCCCTACACCCCCTCTCCTGCCCCTTCCTAATGCTTTCTGTCCTCCCGTTTGTAAAAGGAAGATAACACAGGTCCATCTGCGTTGAAAGATGCCACTTAGACCCTCACTGGGCTGCTGGTGGCATCTGACCAGCAGAGAAAAGTCGCAATCGCTTTTAGTGGTATACATAAAAGCCGAACACTGTTGAAAGTTACATAGTGGCCTATTGTATATTGCTCTAGTGTTTGTTTTAACATTTTGACTTTGCTGAGGTATGTCTATGCTTCTACATGCATTTTCATACGTGTCATGCATCAGAAGATGCAAAACTTATAAAACACAAGTATACATCTACTTGTATGTTTCTTTTAAGTATGATACCCCTAGGAAACGGTACAGAGAGAAGAATGCATGCTTTCAGAAATATGGTGAGATTTTCAAGTGTGACATGGAAAGGGTTTCTGCTTTGTATTTGGTTAAGCACAACACTGTTAGTAGTTGCTGAGTAGTGAAGATGCAAATGAGAAATGAGGTCAAAGACATGCTGGGAAAGGGATTAGTGATTATTGGAGTTTGTATGAGTTTTTGGGAAGGTATAGTTGAAGTGGGCTGTATTATTTATGTGTCTTCATGAAATGAGGAATGCAGTTTCTGATGTTGGAAGGACTGCATGGTGTTGTGAGTGAGGTACAGGGATGATTTAAGATCCAAAATCGGCCTGGTC
This sequence comes from Calotriton arnoldi, assembly GCA_963921515.1. Taxonomy (NCBI): domain Eukaryota; kingdom Metazoa; phylum Chordata; class Amphibia; order Caudata; family Salamandridae; genus Calotriton; species Calotriton arnoldi. The sequence continues at coordinate 337,980 of CAWUFW010014151.1, forward strand.
AACATAATAGAAATTGCCACGTTTGTGCCTTGTTGGAAAATACAGGGGTGGGGGGGCTTCTTTACCAGAGATATGTTTTATGAATGTTTGGGAGATAAAGAAAAATGGAAATGTTCCATGCACATTTTGTGTACGAATTTCTTCACACTGGTGAAGTACATGTGAATATAAGTAAAGGTAATTGTGAGGCTCTGTCTCTGTACTGAATGTGCGTATATTAGAGGGCCGGTAGATCAACAGTTTGAGAATGACACGCTCCTTGACTCCTCCTCCCCCCCAATTTTCTCCCCCAACGGTTCCTCCCTCTCCTCTTTCTAAAAAGAAAGTAACAGACGCCCATTTACCGTGCAAAATAGCTATACGAGTGCAGTGTGTTATGTTGCCGCTCTCTAACGGTTCCTCTCCCCTCGTTTGTAAAAGAAAGGTAACAGAGGCCCATCTGCGTTGAACCTCACTGGGTGCTGGTGGGCATCTGACGAGCACAGAGAAAGTCGTAATCGACTTATATGCTTACAAAAAAGCCACACACAGTTGCAACTTACATATCACCCCAATTTACATTGTCTTAACAGTTTAATTTTGCTGAGGTATGTGTATGCTTCAACATGTATTTTCACACAAGTTATGTATGGGAAGATCCGAAAGCTATAAAACACAGGTATAGATCTATTTGTATGTTTGTTTTAAGTATGATCAATAAGAAGGGGGACCCCTGACGGCAGATAATAGGCAGGTGAGGCAGGGGAAAACAACCAAACTACTATTACAGAAATCAACCTGCCTATATATTGAATATGTGTAGAGCCCAAAACGGGTCAAACAATATTAGACAACACTGGGCTAACAGTAAGACATAATTATAATAATTCCAAGAATAACATAATTACAAAATTTCTATTTATTTTATTATTATTATGGTCATTCTTGTATTTCAATACATTTTATCAAAGTTCAGAGAGTGACAAACATAAATAGATGAATAATACATAATGAAAATATATACAAAAGTCCCACACAAAGCATTCAATCAAACAACACTCATTCAAAATTCCAAAGATGCATACACATTCATTCATCAATCTCAATAAACAGCATTCTAACAATCATACATTTTGCTCAAACAATATAAAAGTGCTATACAGCCAGATGATGTAATAAATATCAAAGGATCTCGTGTATCCTCCCAATAGTGGATGGAGGCTGGATCCAAATACACGAGGTGATTCAACGCCAACGTGCGTTTCGGTGTCAGGCCCAGGGGGGGGCTACACCTTCATCAGGGCGGTATATATATAGAAAGTGTGGGACACATACGCAAAAACTATTGGGGTAAGGGAGCAAGGAAATAAATGAATAACACACAATAAATATACATATCATCAACAATTCAGAATACCAAATAACAATAAATATATAATACACATGACTATTTGATAAAAAGGTTTTTTCAGGGCAAACTATTCAAAAATAGACCTTATGTCAGCCACAGTGGCGCCCAAATTTCATTATCAAATGATTAAATTAAGATAAGTTTTCAAGTAAATAAGATGGAGGAGAGTGCACCAAGATAGAAAAAAGAACACATACCGTGTCGAAAAAATGGGAAAAGTGTGGACACTTAATCAACGACCCCCACAGTTTGTGTGACAAAGAACATAAACATATATGGTGAAAACCTTAGCCCAGGCAAAGTTGCATGCACATAAAGCTTGTGAGCCACAAGACAAAAGGCTATAGTTATATACCTTTATTCAAGTCGTCCACTCAAGATTTTTAAAGAAACATACACTATTGAGACCGGCTCAATAGGAAGATATCTATAAAAGTAAGATTGAGTTATAATATCAGACATGTTTATATAGGAAAAAAACTAAAGAGTAAAAGAGACATCTTACCCAAGAGCAAGTATAAAGGGCAGGCTCCAGACGTCTCATATGATATTAGACTTAAGAAGGAGCAAGTGAGTATTCCCTGCCTATTATGTTTTGCCCTTAATCCCCGTCCTATTTTCTGATATAAGAGAAATCGGATCCTTTTTATTGTTGCTCTCCTAACGTGTGAAAGGAGCTCTTTTTCCCTGGATTGATAAACCTGTTTCCATATATCTTTTCTAATCACACCCCTCATCTGTATTTTTCCTTGTCCCGTAGGGATTGTTGAGCCTCTTTGGATTATTTAAGACGCGCTCATGACTTCAAATTGATTGATGACCTCCTTACTCACTTGCTCCTTCTTAAGTCTAATATCATATGAGACGTCTGGAGCCTGCCCTTTATACTTGCTCTTGGGTAAGATGTCTGTATAGGATTGTTATTTGTGTATTTTACTCTTTAGTTTTTTCCTATATAAACATGTCTGATATTATAACTCAATCTTACTTTTATAGATATCTTCCTATTGAGCTGGTCTCAATAGTGTATGTTTCTTTAAAAATCTTGAGTGGACGACTTGAATAAAGGTATATAACTATAGCCTTTTGTCTTGTGGCTCACAAGCTTTATGTGCATGCAACTTTGCCTGGGCTAAGGTTTTCACCATATATGTTTATGTTCTTTGTCACACAAACTGTGGGGGTCGTTGATTAAGTGTCCACACTTTTCCCATTTTTCGACACGGTATGTGTTCTTCTTTTTCTATCTTGGTGCACTCTCCTCCATCTTATTTACTTGAAAACTTATCTTAATTTAATCATTTGATAATGAAATTTGGGCGCCACTGTGGCTGACATAAGGTCTATTTTTGAATAGTTTGCCCTGAAAAAACCTTTTTATCATATAGTCATGTGTATTATATATTTATTGTTATTTGGTATTCTGAATTGTTGATGATATGTATATTTATTGTGTGTTATTCATTTATTTCCTTGCTCCCTTACCCCAATAGTTTTTGCGTATGTGTCCCACACTTTCTATATATATACCGCCCTGATGAAGGTGTAGCCCCCCCTGGGCCTGACACCGAAACGCGCGTTGGCGTTGAATCACCTCGTGTATTTGGATCCAGCCTCCATCCACTATTGGGAGGATACACGAGATCCTTTGATATTTATTACATCATTTGGCTGTATAGCACTTTTATATTGTTTGAGCAAAATGTATGATTGTTAGAATGCTGTTTATTGAGATTGATGAATGAATGTGTATGCATCTTTGGAATTTTGAATGAGTGTTGTTTGATTGAATGCTTTGTGTGGGACTTTTGTATATATTTTCATTATGTATTATTCATCTATTTATGTTTCTCACTCTCTGAACTTTGATAAAATGTATTGAAATACAAGAATGACCATAATAATAATAAAATAAATAGAAATTTTGTAATTATGTTATTCTTGGAATTATTTTAATTATGTCTTACTGTTAGCCCAGTGTTGTCTAATATTGTTTGACCCGTTTTGGGCTCTACACATATTCAATATATAGGCAGGTTGATTTCTGTAATAGTAGTTTGGTTGTTTTCCCCTGCCTCACCTGCCTATTATCTGCCGTCAGGGGTCCCCCTTCTTATTGGTTATTGATTCACAGCCTTGTTTGCTGTGGGGGTTGCTTTCCCTCCCTGGAAGAGTGTGCACCTTTTTGTTGATTAGTTGAATTTGTTTATATATTTTCTTTATGTTTGTGATTATTTGTATTTGTGTTGTCACATTATATTGTTTGTCTTTCAAATTTGTATTTTGTCCTTGGTGATTTATTCTTCCTTTATTATCTTATTGTAGGGAAAAGCACTTTTATTCTATCTATTTTCTCTATTTTCTTTGTTTGTTGTTGAGGTTTTCCCTCACTTGTCACATTATTCAGCGGACCCTAAATTCTATATTCACTATCAACTCCTGTTTGTTGTATCCTGATGGAGAGCATTAAGACCTTTGGGTTCTCCGATGAGGACTTTGCCCGCATGATTGGTCTGGCATCGGGTAGTGACAAACAATTCACCTTATCTAAAGGTTTAGAGGAAGAATGGACTAAACTTCTTAACCTCAAAAAGAAATCCAAGCGTACGGAATCGCATGCCAACTTTATGTTGGAATATTTGAAGGCTGGCACTATCCCCTTTGGACTAAGAGTCCGGAACATCCCTGGTCTCTTTATAGAAATCAGACAATTCCTGGAGAAATGGGCGTTAATATCAAACAGATGCTCCAGGGATTGGATGATGCTGATTATTGAAACCGCGATGGAAGTGATAGCCATTCTCAACAAGGAGATTGAGGAATTAGAAGAAAAACTTAAGAAAGAGAACAGTGTTGAAATGGGAAAAAGAAAATTGGAAGAAATTTGTCAGGAGTTAGATTCATTCTCTGAGTATCTCCTCAAGAGAAAAACTGAAAAACTTAGGAAAGACATTAGATTATTCACTCAAGAACGTGCCTATCCTTACCTGACACCCAATTTCTATACCATCCCTGATGATAATTCCTCCAGCAATGGTGCCCCCCGATGGGGCAATAGACGTGTCACTACTTTTTCAGACACCACGGACTCGGATGGAGAGGGCCGTGTAAACTATGATCCCAACTATAACCCTAATTACCAACCTAGACAGGAACAATTTGAGAGACCGGCGATTCATAATCGTTTTTTAGGCAATCGCAGGGGGAATTTTCGCCCCAGATCTCGGACCCCCCGACAGAGGAACTTCCATCAGGATCAAGCGCAGCCCCAGATGTATATACAAACACGACACCAGCAATATTGGAAAACAAAAAACATCCCTGTGTTTAACCTATCCACCACCAATATTGATTCAGAAGCTGCCACTTTGTTATCCAGGGGCCTTTCCTTTGTCCCCACTGTGAATTTTAATAAGTTTGAATTAATGAAAGATCTTCATTCATTCTTCCGGAAAATAAGATTTAAAAAGTTTTTTCTGACCAGACCCTCCATTGACACTGCGGACAACCTATCAGGTCTTAAGCCCCCATCTGAGTTCACTCCCTATCTGGACTCGGTGGGGCCTGAGGTAGAAATCTTTGATAAAGCGGTCACCTCTAAAATACAAAAAATAATTAAATATGTCCCTAAGCCATCTTGCAACCTACTTAGAGGAGAAAATACAGCCCTCATATCACTTAAAGAAAACAAACACTTAACAATCAAACCCTGTGATAAAGGAGGGGTATTGTTATCTTTGACACCCCCACATATATTGAAAAAATGAACAACCTTCTCTCGGTTACCAGACATTATAGACGCATCACTAAAAACCCTGAACCTGATTTAAAACATCGAATTTTGACTGTGGTGGAGACCGCCGTGGATGATGGATACATATGTCCTAAGGAGGCTGAATATCTCACCCCCTCCTATACCCGTATGCCCATCATCTACGGAGTCCCAAAAACTCACAAAAATGTGCTCAATCCGCCATTGAGACCAATTGTGTCTACTATTGGATCGGCCACTGACCCCTCTCGAAATATGTGGACCAATTTTTAAAACCCCTTGTGAGTAACCTTGAATCTTATGTCAAAGACACAGGTCATTTTATCTCTAAGATTGAGAAGATGCAGTACTATTGCGATAGGGAACTCCTAGTCACGCTGGACTTGGAGTCCCTATACACAAACATCCCTCAAGAAGGAGCTATGACAGTACTTCGAGAAATTCTGCTCACCGAACCTGAGATCACTAACGCCCCATTTATTCTTCAATGCCTTAAGGTTGTCTTGAGCGAGAATTATTTCGAATTTGACAACAACTATTTCCAACAAATACAGGGAGTTAGTATGGGGGCAGCCTGTGCCCCAAGCGTAGCCTGCCTATACATGGGACACTTTGAGAAAATGAACATATACAATGAGATGGCCCCCATCTATGAGAACGTACAATCTTGGTCTCGTTTTATTGACAACATTTTTTTCATCTGGAAGGGGGACCAGATATCTCTGGATGAATTCATTAAATGGATCAATGTCGCTGACGTGAATTTGAAGTTCACTGCTCAATCAAGCAATTGTAAACTGGAATTTCTCGATGTTTGGATTGAGCACAGGGACAACGAACTTTTGGTCTCCCTATACACGAAACCGACTGCCAGAAACACACTTTTGCAGTTCGACAGCTACCATCCTCGCTGCCAAAAGGAGAGTATCCCCTTCAGTCAGTTTCTCCAACTTCGGAGAAACTGTTCTGACATGAAAGATTTCCTCAAACAAGCTGACATCCTAAAGGAGAAATTGTTAAATTGGGGATACCCCTACAGATTGATTAAAGACTCCTTAAAAAGGGCCAGGTATTATAACCGTGACACCATGTTCCAACATAAAGAGACTAGACCACTGGACAAATTGGTATGCGTGACCAAGCACTCCAATATTAACCACAAAATAAGACAGACCATCAACTCTTTGTGGTATCTATTAAACATGGATGGTTGCAAAAATAAACTGCCTAAACCTCTTTTCGCTTTTAGGAGAAATAAAAACCTAAAGAACCATCTTGTGAAAGGAAAAATTCCGGATCGCCCTTCCATGTGTCAAAAATCCATCACTGGCCTTCCTCCCATCAAGGGGAATCACCGCTGTGGTACTTGTCAGGCATGCCCCAATGCTATCGCGGGCGACACGATTAAAATCAATGAGCGCACTGTATCCCTGCGCGAAATGACTAACTGCCGTACCTCCAACATTATATATGTTATTCTCTGTCCCTGTAATCTGCAGTATGTCGGAGAATCAGGCAGAGAATGCAGAATCAGGATTGGAGAGCACAAATCTAACATCAGAATAAAGAAATCTTCTGCCCCTCTGGTCAACCATTGGTTGGAGTTTGGCCATGCAGACATAGACCTTAAGTGGTCTATCTTGGAGAAAATACAAGTCCCCATGGGAAAGGATCCCATTACCTTAAGAAGAAAAAGAGAGGTGTTTAGGATATATTTCCTGAACTCTGTAAAAAAAGGACTTAAAGAACTTTTCCCTTGGGAGAATGCCATAGTGTAAAGTTTGGTCCCTTTGATTCTTTATGGATGGATATCCATAACGGAAATCTGTTTCTTGTATGACAAGTGTACTTATCTTTCTATGCCGGTCAATTTTTTGGCTTGACTGGGAGATTTATATACTTAGACTTCGTTTCCCCTGCCCTCGCTTCCTTCTATTTGTGCTTGTTTTGGTCTATCTTGTAGTAGTACCCTATTTGATCCCGTCCTCTTTTCATTCCCCAAGTCTTTATATATTTTTTTCAGTCAGAAACTTTTATTCACTCATGCCGCTGAGTTTATCACTGGGGTGTTTGTTATTCTCTTTAGCCTGTTGGCTATTTTTATATATTACGAGGGTCTTTGTGTTAAAGCGATTCTACCAGCCTTCCCGTTTTAATATGGCCGCCGTTAATTTCCACCTTAGAATCATCTTATAGCAGTCCTCTTTCTATGATCTCAACTCTTAGCCCTGCCTCGCACGCTTGACGTCCCACACTTTTGGAGCCTTTAAATACTGTCTATATTGCCCATGCTCTACGAATGCGAGTTAGGAGCTTTTCGCCCCGTTTGCCGCCGGAGGATCCCTATCTACGGCGCTGCTTGAAACACATCCTGGTAAGTCCCAGCCCCTATATCTTGCCTGGAGTGAGCCCCTAGTTATTGTCTGTTTTATTTCTTATTTTTTCTTTATGCCCCTCTTTTATTAGTTTGTTTACCGTCTTGGGTTGTCCTGCGTTACATCTTTTAGAAACCCGGGGCCCCTGGGTATATCTATTCTCCCTTTAGACAGCTGCATCATTGTGCGCCCGTTATCGACTGTCTCTATCGGGGAAATGTTTGGCAGCTGCTGCCGCCTTTCGTTTAAGCTGGTAATAGAGCTACATGATTTCTTCCTGTCTCCCTCCCCTCCCCCCAAAAAACCTTCCCCTCGAATAGATTTATAAACCTTTTTTGGTAACCGTTAGCAGTAATGAAATTTGACGACTCAAATTTCCCTGCCTATTATGTTTTGCCCTTAATCCCGTCCTATTTTCTGATATAAGAGAAATCGGATCCTTTTTTATTGTTGCTCTCCTAACGTGTGAAAGGAGCTCTTTTTCCCTGGATTGATAAACCTGTTTCCATATATCTTTTCTAATCACACCGCTCATCTGTATTTTTCCTTGTCCCGTAGGGATTGTTGAGCCTCTTTGGATTATTTAAGACGCGCTCATGACTTCAAATTGATTGATGACCTCCTTACTCACTTGCTCCTTCTTAAGTCTAATATCATATGAGACGTCTGGAGCCTGCCCTTTATACTTGCTCTTGGGTAAGATGTCTGTATAGGATTGTTATTTGTGTATTTTACTCTTTAGTTTTTTTCCTATATAAACATGTCTGATATTATAACTCAATCTTACTTTTATAGATATCTTCCTATTGAGCTGGTCTCAATAGTGTATGTTTCTTTAAAAATCTTGAGTGGACGACTTGAATAAAGGTATATAACTATAGCCTTTTGTCTTGTGGCTCACAAGCTTTATGTGCATTCAACTTTGCCTGGGCTAAGGTTTTCACCATATATGTTTATGTTCTTTGTCACACAAACTGTGGGGGTCGTTGATTAAGTGTCCACACTTTTCCCATTTTTTCGACACGGTATGTGTTCTTCTTTTTTCTATCTTGGTGCACTCTCCTCCATCTTATTTACTTGAAAACCTATCTTAATTTAATCATTTGATAATGAAATTTGGGTGCCACTGTGGCTGACATAAGGTCTATTTTTGAATAGTTTGCCCTGAAAAAACCTTTTTATCATATAGTCATGTGTATTATATATTTATTGTTATTTGGTATTCTGAATTGTTGATGATATGTATATTTATTGTGTGTTTTTCATTTATTTCCTTGCGCCCTTACCCCAATAGTTTTTGCGTATGTGTCCCACACTTTCTATATATATACTGCCCAGATGAAGGTATAGCCCCCCCTGGGCCTGACACCGAAACGCGCGTTGGCGTTGAATCACCTCGTGTATTTGGATCCAGCCTCCATCCACTATTGGGAGGATACACGAGATCCTTTGATATTTATTACATCATCTGGCTGAATAGCACTTTTATATTGTTTGAGCAAAATGTATGATTGTTAGAATGCTGTTTATTGAGATTGATGAATGAATGTGTATGCATCTTTGGAATTTTGAATGAGTGTTGTTTGATTGAATGCTTTGTGTGGGACTTTTGTATATATTTTCATTATGTATTATTCATCTATTTATGTTTGTCACTCTCTGAACTTTGATAAAATGTATTGAAATACAAGAATGACCATAATAATAATAAAATAAATAGAAATTTTGTAATTATGTTATTCTTGGAATTATTATAATTATGTCTTACTGTTAGCCCAGTGTTGTCTAATATTGTTTGACCCGTTTTGGGCTCTACACATATTCAATATATAGGCAGGTTGATTTCTGTAATAGTAGTTTGGTTGTTTTAAGTATGATGTCACTAGGAAAATGCAGAGGGAGATCCATGCATCCTTTAGTAAAATGGTGAGACTTTCAACTGTAACATGTAAGGGTTTCTGGTTTGCATTTGGGTAGGCCCAACATTGTTAGTAGTTGCTGAGTAGTAAAGATGCAACAGGCGAATGAGGTTAAAGACATGGTAGGAAAGGAATTAGTGATTTTGGTACTTTGTATGAGTGTTTAGGAAGGAATTGTTGAAGTGCGCACTATATATTTAAGTGAAATGAGTAGTGTTTTGATATTTGAAATCAAGAAAATAGTAATCTAAATAATGTCTTGGTAGTTAAAATCAGTAATCACGTGTAATTATTTTATAATATTGAATAGATGTAAGAAACTATTGAAACTGTTCTTTGTTTTTCAGGAATTCTTTTTGTTTGGATCAGACATTCAAGATGCCAAGAAAAGATGAAAAGAGAAGGAAACAAAATAAAGAGATCTACTTAAAGAAAAGTCAGAAAACTGTGTTACAAACAAATGAGAATGTTACTAAGGATAAAGGAAAAAGAAGAGTTTTTCGACTAAGGAGAAGGAGAATGACAGTTACAATGGTAAAAAAAATAGTTTTTGGGAAAACAACACATGTTACACGAAGACAAAAACAATTTCAACAGATTAGACAATGACTCTTTCGAAGTAGAGTAATTAAGAATTTATTGAAAGATTGTAAGAAGTATAAAAGAAGATTGCTAGCATATCGGCATAACCAAACTATCCAGTCCACCTATCAGTTCACCCATAAATGCTTCTCAAACTCTTTGCAATTCCCTTGCCAACTTTTTTGAAGACAAGGTCAATGAAATTTACTCAAATTTTTCAATCCAGGCCAATTCTGATCATTCTAGCTGCAAAATCTTTACCAACGCCACGGCCATTGTGTTCCCTGAATTCAGCCAGGTCTCAACTGAGCAGATAACAGAACTAATTCTCTCCATTAAATCTGGATCTCCCCTTGACCCATGTCCCCCTTCCATCCTAAAACTTATCCCGGACTCGATAGCCCCCATTCTCACTAACATCTGTAACTCAATGTTCCATACAGGCTCCTACCCCTCAATTTGGAAAAAGGCTATTATCAAACCCTTACTGAAGAAATCCAATCTTGATCCCGCAGAATCCAAAAACTTCAGACCTATTGCATGCCTCCCTTTCCCATCAAAAATTTTTGAAAAAATTATGAACATTCAATTATCACATTTCATCGACCACAATAACTTTCTTGATGACACCCAATTTGGATTCAGGAAAAACCATGGAACCGAGACGGCCCTTATTAAGGCTTCTGATGAAATCAGGATGATTCTAGACCAGGGCGGCGCGGCAGTCCTGATACTATTGGATCTGTCAGCTGCCTTTGACACGGTCGATCATGCTATCCTGATCGACCGTGTCTCCACCATCGGTATTCATCATCTGGCTAAAGCCCTTTTAACCTCCTTCCTCTCCAATCGCACTCACTCAGTTAAACTTGGCGATTTCTATTCCCCGGTATTCTCTCCTCCCTGTGGTGTGCCCCAAGGATCCTCCCTAAGTCCGACCTTATTTAACATCTATGTGTCGGACTTGGCCAGGGTCATCAAAGCACACGGGATGAGACTAACGTCTTACGCCGACGACACCCAATTGGTGCTGGCAGTACATAACGATGGGGAAACGGTCGCTGCTAGTTTCCGAGAGGGAATGCTAGCCATCAGCTCCTGGATGGCAAGCAACTGTCTAAAGCTTAACTCCGATAAAACGGAAGTAATGATCTTCGGCAACCTAGCCCCGGGCTGGTCCCCCACCTGGTGGCCAATCGATCTGGGTCCCCCTCCTCGACCTGTCATTAAGGTCAGGAATTTGGGTGTAATGTTTGAAGACAAGCTATCTTTCATCCATCATGCGAACGCGGTCGTCTCCTCGTCTTTTTACACCCTAAAAATGATAAGGAAACTTCTACCATTCCTCCCCCCTAGCGCCGGTAAGACTCTCATGTGCACATTAGTGATGTCTAAGGTTGACTATTGCAATGGACTTTTCTTAAATGCCCAGGAGAAAGTCCTTAATAAACTGCAATTAGTTCAGAACTCAGCTGCCAGAATTCTGTCTGGCACCCCCAAGTTTAAATCAATCTCCAGAGTTATACGGCAGCTCCATTGGCTGCCTATCAGAAGATCGAACTAAATTTAAAGCATTGTGCATTGCATACAAAGCAATTAACAAGACGGGACCCGAGTTCTTACAAAAAGAACTTAGTTCATACAACCCACTTAGATCCTTGCGTTCCGCCTCAGCCCACCTTCTGACTATCCCTCGCACGAAGAAAACATCTTGGGGAGACAGACGTTTCACAGTTGCCACGGCAAGACTGTGGAACACTCTCCCCCTCCACATCAAAATTAGTCCCACCCTTTTGACATTTAGGAAACAAGTGAAAACCTGGCTCTTCAACCAGTAGTCATCCAACTTAGCTGCCTCCTTCGATTCCGCAGCGCCGAGACACCCCTGGGTATTTGCGCGCTTTATAAATTGCATAAATAATAAATAAACAACAGATTGAAACTGTAGTGGATACTGCTTTTAATTTGAAAGGAAAATTATTAATTTTAATATTGAAGAGAATGAAATCATTGGACAAAACAATGAAGTTTCTGAGAGACAAAAGCAAGAGAAAAAGACATGTTAATAGGAGTAACTTTTGTAAAAATTTCAGTGGTGAATGGAAACACACTTCTACTAGTGAGCCTTTCTTTAATGAAGAAAGCTACTTTCAACAGACTACATTGACCTTTGCAGTTGATACTGGAGGTCGCTGTTACAAATTTCGTAATGGTTGTCCTATTGCAAAAGAAGAAATAGTTGTTAGGAGTGCAGAAGAATTATTAGCTGATGAAGTGCAAGGAAATCGCACACAAGCTCCTGTATAAGTGGGATTGTAGTAGTATTTGTATTATTCAACAGGAATCTATTGACATAATGCGTAATTTTTTACGACAATATGCAAACAAAAGTGTTAAACAAAAGATTAGGTTCTTACATGGACTAGATCCATGCAAGGTAAGACAATATACTAAGAAGCACGGACATTCTCTGGCTTGTCTTTCAAGAAAAGCGTGAAAAAAGTACTTTTCATCACTTAAGAATGTTAGCAATACACCACTCAGGAATGGAGAAGTTTGTAAGGAAAGTGTATTATGTAAAAACTCCAGCATTATGTTTAAGTGAATTGAACAGAGCTCTTTTACATGGTTGTTTATCAGATGTAAAAAAATGTGTGATGCAATTGAGTTTCAATTTTTAGGTTCAGAACAGCAGTGTGCAGAAAGGGAAAGCTTGACAAGTGCAGATGTTGAAGAGTATGGGAGAGAGATTAGCATTGATCAGTTTGTTGAAGAAATTAGAAAATTTAAGACAGTGTGTTCTGAAAAACCAAACTATGTTTGCATTTGTTGTCGATGTACTCATTATAAAAGTCAAACTAGGAATGTTAATTTATATTTAAAAAGTGAAAAGGAGAACAATGATAGGTGGCAGCAATTTGGAGCTTACTTGTTGGTGGAAGGTCGATTTGAGTTGGGTATCGATCAACGTATTTGTAAATATTGTTACAACAAATTAGAAGAGAATAAAATGCCGGCTAGGGGAGTACATAACAACTTAGAATTAGTAGCTATTCCAGAGGAACTGGCAGTTTTGAATACATATGAGTCAGTTATTATTCAGTCTGTTCACCCATTTCAAGCTATAATTCGTATGGAGCCTAAAACAGGTAAACTGCCACCAACAGATTTACAAAGAGGTCTGAAAGGAAGAGTTGTGTACATACCTTTAGATTTTAAGAAAAATATTGAAACTGTTGGTGGAGACAGAGAGGAAAATGAGCCAGTAGTTATTCTAGTAAACGGTGTACCAACAAAGAGTCGGAAAATATGGCAAGAGTTTGTAGATGTTAATAAACTTCAAAAGGCTACGTTATATCTTGTAGAGAACAATATTTATTATAAAAGTGTAAATGTTGATGTACAGGTAATATGTTTGAAGATGAATCAGAAATTTTAAGTGGTAAAATAGAGAAAGTGGACAAGTCGAGGAGTGAAGAGATTTATGAACATTACACAATATGTCCTCTACATTCAAAAGAAGTAATAGGAAAAAGTATTGAATTGTTTCAAATGAAAAAAGCAAAGGGAACTCCAATGAGTGTATGGGAGAAAAGCTTAGAAGCTCGTTGTTTTCCACAGCTGTTCCCCACTGGACATGGTGGATGCTTTGATGAGCGACCTGTATGGATTCCAGCTTCAGAATATTGCTCAACAAGATTATACACTGAAGATCCTAGATTTCGACAGTGCATTCCATATATATTTCACCTTTTGTTTGAAAGTGCTTTGTCTTCTCTTTCGTATGCAGTGAACCACATACTTAAAACGGGAGTTCATCAATCACTTGTTTCAGCCAAAGAATTCATGGACAAAGTTCAACGAACAGATGAAAATTTAGAAGCACAGTTAATTAATTTGATGGCATGTCAACGTGGAACCAATGAGTATTGGTTTCGTCATCATGGTGAACTTAAGTGTATGTTAAGAAACTTAGGTACACCAACATGGTTTGTAACACTTAGCTGTGCTGAGTATGCATGGGAAGATTTACTTAAATTTCCACGATAAGCAAATTCTAATATAAAAATATTGAAATGAAGACACCTGGAGAGCTGTGTTTATTGGATCCTGTAAATGTGTGCAGGTATCTTTAATCATAGGTTTCAAACTATGATGTCTTTTATCTGCAATAAAAATGATTGTCCTCTTGGAGAAGTTATTGATTTTTTTTGGCAAAAAGAGTATCAAGCGAGAGGTGCTCCACATATACACACGCTATTATGGATAAGGAATGCTCCAAAATTTGGAACGGATACTGATGAAACAGTATTGTCTTTCATCGAACAGTATGTTACCTGTGAGATTCCAAGAGAAGGAGGAGAAAAAAGCTTGAGACAACAAGTTTTACTTTTTCAAAGTCACCGTTGTGGAAAGTACTGTCGACGAAAATACAAGTCCAAAGGAAAATTTTATACCAAGTGTCGCTTTGGATTCCCACGTCAAGTAATTTCTAAAGGGAGAGTAAATTCTTTTTTATCTGCTGTAAGGCATACAATAACTCGGAAATCTCCAAAGAATGCGTACAACTTAAAAAGAACAGAACAGTCAAAGTATGATAATCACTACAAACCAGTTATTTTGAACATGGACATTCAATATGTTGCAGATAACTCAATTGCCGTTGCACACTATGTTACATCATATATAACGAAATCAGAAAAGACAGAGATGAAAGAAATGTGGGAAGAAATTTCACAAGAGAAGAGCCTTAGCAAAAAATTGTACAGCTTTAGCTTGAAAATGCTTTCCCACAGAGAAATTGGATCCTATGAATTTTCGGATCGCTTGTGCTCTTCCAGTTTATATTCAAAGTCACGAGGAATAATTTGGGAAAGTTTAGGTCTTGTCTGCACCTGAAATAGAGTGCTGAAAACATTTGAAGAAATTGAAAAATTAGCAGTGAATGAACCAGAAAGTACAGATAATCTTAAAACTAATATGTTGGATACATACTATCCCAAAAGGAGTCCACATTTGGAAGAGCTATGTCTGTATGAAATACTTCAACATTACAGCTTTAAAAAAAAGTTACACCAAATATAAAACAAGGAAAATATGCAGTAATTGGATGTGATGGTTGTTTAGTAAAACATGCCAAAGGAAATCTTATTAACCACAGAAAACTCAGTTGGAAAACTCCAGATAAGAGAGAATGTTTCTATTTAGCACTTCTGCAACTGTTCAAGCCATGGCGTAGCAAAACTTAATTACTTGGACATTTCGACTGCTATGAAGATTCTTTTAATAGATAGCATTGCATGTACAATTTTCCCTACCTATCTACAAATGTTAAATGATGAAATTGAACAAGAAAAGACTATTGCAGCTGAAATAGCTAACGACAGTTCTCAAGATAGTCAAAGTTCTGGTCCACCTAGTAAAGATCCACTGGGACAACCAATAATCGAAAATGAAGCAGCAATAGCCATGAATGAAGTGGCGATTGCAATGCAACAAGCACAACAGGAGAATACAACGTTGGAAAACTTAGAAGAAGAACTAAATATTGAGCAGAAAGAAATATATCTACAAGTGACAGCACAGATACAACATGGTTTGTTGCATGAAAAAAAAGAATGTGTATGTTCATCATTTAAACCTATTCTTATGTACATCAGTGGTCAAGCTGGAACAGGTAAAAGTTTTTTAATTTATGTTTTGACCAGTTATCTAAAAAAACTACAGATTCACATTTATTTTGTGTTGTAACAGCTCCGACTGGATTAGCAGCACACAATATTAAAGGAATTACTTTACATAGATTACTTTTGCTACCAGTTGAACATAATAATAAATTGGAATATCAGAAGCTGTTTGGAGATGCTTGTTATGAAGTGTCAAGAGTGCTGAAGAAAATGAAACTTTTAATCATTGATGAGGTGAGCATGGTCTCAAACTTAATGCTTGCCTTTGTACACTTGAGAATGCAACAGATTTTAAAAACAGATTACGATGTTCTGTTTGGAGGAAAACATCTAATTGTATTTGGAGATCTACTACAGCTAACTCCTGTAAAAGGACGACCAGTTTTTAAAACACTTGTGCATGAAGACACTAGGAAATGTTTAGGAAGTATTGGAAATGTGAACATGTGGTTAAATTTTGAATATAAAGAACTTATAAAGAATATGCAGCAAGCATCTGATGAAGATTAAGGAAATATTCTCAAAGATATAAGAATTGGTGTCCTAACGAAATATGGTAAACAAGCTTTAGAAAGTCGGCTACTAAGGAACTTGTTTACAACTGAAAACACAGCAGCTGAAGTAATGTACAAGAAGATTGGAGAAAAGAAGTCCATAGCTTGCCTAATGCCTACACTGCAAGAGTGTTGTACATTTAATCAAGAGCTTCTGAAATTGGAAAAACATGAAATAGTTCACATTGAAGCTATTGATACAATAGAGCACCAGGGAGTGACCATTCTTCTTTCAGAGAAACTACAGACTAAATTGTATCTGTATCTAAAACTGCTGGCTTAGAAAAAACTTTAGATGTATGTATAAACTGTCGGGTAATTTTGCGGCGTCATTTGAATGTAGAAGAAGGTTTAGTAAATGCAGCAATGGGGAAAGTGGTTGATTTTGTAAAATATCAGAACCAAGATGGAATAGAATTCTTGAAAATAAAATTTGATCAGATTACAGAGGTAAGACAGATTTGGCATTGTGCTGTACATTTTTTGCTTGTAAAAGACTTGTGTGTTCGCAGAAAACAGTTTCCTTTGTCTCTAGCATATGCAGTAACTATACATAAATCTTAAGGTTTAAGTATACACAGTGCTTTGGTAAATATTGGAAGTACAGTGTTCAAAGAGGGAATGGCATATGTTGTATTATCTCGAGTAAGAACATTGTCTGGTTTGTATTTGATTGATTTTGATGACAACAAGATTAGTGCTGATGTAAATTGTGTAAGAGAATATAATTGTTTAAAAAGACTTTATACACCAAATTTAGGTGAATATCCCATTTATGAGAAACGTGTTGTGTGTTCAAAACGAAAATATGTTAAAGAATCAAGTGTGGTTGAGAAAAAATAAAAAAATTGAAGAGAAAGGAAAAGGTGTAAAGAGACAGAAAATGGAAAGTGTTGATGATGTTGTGGGATACCAATTGGAAAATAGTTCAGGTATCAACTGTTACGCTAATGTAGTTCTGAATGTTGTATTTTATCTACAAGATCTTCATCTTGAAATCATGGGAAATCAAGAAAAAAGATTATGTTCTGCACTACATTATGGGGGATTTTCACAAGAACGTGTGATAACTACCGAAAGAGTAGTGTAACGCAACTTCCAATATCGCAGCCCATTGCGGGAAAATAACCCAGTGTCAACGTGGAATTCACAACAAGGCAGTACCATGCGATAGTCCACCGACAGCGCGGACAATGTCCGCGATATAACCACCACGACGGAGATAAAAACACAAACCACAACACCAAAAAACACGCAATGGGCCAAAGCGCGATGAGGAAATCAGCGATAAGCAGTGCCAGGCCTGCAACACACACCTGGCAGGCCGAAAAAATCACCATAAAAGTAGAAAAAACACCCACACCCAAACTGACCTACACCCAAGCACCATGGAGGCAGCCGGAGCAGGTGCAGAGGACGAGCGCAACCCCACAAGCACCCCGGATGACCAGCCCGGGACATCGGTGACAGGGAAGGGCAAGGACAAGAAGACGAGGAAGACGAAGTTCAGTCCACAGGCGAACAGGATCATAGTCACGGAGGTGATGGAACACCACCAACAACTCTTCGTCAACTCCAACGTGTCATTGGGCACCAAAACTGCAATATGGCGGGACATCGTCGACAAGGTGAATGCCGTCGGAGAGCACAAGCGGACAATGGACGAGGTCAAGAGGCGATGGAATGACATCAAGCGGAAGACCAAGGAGAAACTCTCCACCAACCAGAAAGCAGCAATGCAGACCGGAGGTGGGGGCCCAGCGCCACAGCTCGTGCTGGATGACATGGAGGAGCTGGTGTCGACAGTCATCAGTGTGGATACTGTGGCCGGAGTCGGGGGACCGGACACTGCTCGACAGGACACAACACAACCGCAACAGGGTGAGTGACCACCAGGTACTGGGGGGACGGGTGGAGATGGCCACAATGGCACCCATGCATAATCAAGCAGGGCACAGTACACACCCACAATGACCCTGGCACCTCACACAGACCCACAGACTGTCACAATGTACAATGCCATGCTGTCAGAATGTCAACCTGTACCATGCTGCTACATACATGTGGACACATTGTAATACACCATCTCCCCTTCACATCGCAGGGGCATCGTCAACACCTCCTGCAGAGCAGTCCCAGCCACTCTTCACTGATGACGAGGAGGACAACACCAGCATCGACGCACAAGCCCTCCTAGATATCATTGACCTCATGCACGACTCACCTCCAGGATCAGGGCAGCCCAGCTACATCGAGGAGACCCCACCCACCACCCAAACCACCCAGCAGGAGGCACCAACAGCCCCGGCACCCTCCCAAGTCCCCCAGGAACAACAAATGGCCTTCCAACACTGTGTGCTGGAGGGTCAGAGGGAGATGGCTGAGCAGGTGCGGGTGGGGTTCGAACTCATGGCTGCCAAACTGGACGCCATCCTTGGGTGTCTATCTCCGCCCCATGGTCTCCAACAAGCCCTGACTGACATCGTTGGAGTCATGACACGGAGAGTAGAACAGCTGTCCGCTCAGAGTGGCTCCAACGATACCAGCCGTGAGCTGGCACACATGCGGAGGCTCATGGAGCACATGGTGCGTATGGAGGCAGAAAGGATGGCAGCCACCGCTGCACATCATCGGAACGTAGCTGGGATCTATCATGCCCTGCAAACCTCCATCATGGCATTTCCGCCGCAAGGCGTGGTGCTGATGAATGCTGCTGCCCCCACACCATCCACATCCCCGCCCCCTGGTGTGTCAGTGCCTCACAGTGCGGCAGACGTATCCACCCAGGCCCCTGATGTGTCAGTGCACACAGTGCCGCAGCCGGGTCTGCAACACCCACAGGGGGGGCAGGGAACACATCCGGGGACGAGGACGTGGATGGGTTTGTGATCAGGAGGCACTAGCATTCATTTCCACCACCTGGCCTGTTTCCGCTTGGTGCCGCACATGGCCTCATGACCTTCCACTGACCCCCGATACACTCCAATGCACTCACCTTGGACAGCGACATGGACTGCCACATCCTGTTCGACGACCAATGACACAGCAGACAGACTGCGGACTGTACCCTTCCTCTTCCGCAGTACATGTCATCCCCGGATGGACTCTGGCTGGCCCTCCACGGGCCCATATTGTGTAGTGTATTCGGCATTGCCCTGTACCGCTCCAGCTGCATAACTGCACTGGATGTGCAAATAAACATCCAGTGACGCACTGCTGTGTCATGTCTTACATCATGCAGGTATGGATGTGTGGATGAATGTGGGGACAGTGCCTTCCCTTGCGTCAATGATGTTCATCCTGTGGGATGCGAATCAGAGGGTGCGACATTGCATTTTGTGTACCTGGTCCTGTGAACACTACAACAGGGACACACGAATCAGTCACTTCCTTGTCCGGACATGGACTGGACCACTCCCGAGCCCATGAGTCATTGTGGCAAGCCCTGCGCTGGTCCGGCGTACGGCAGGCCAGACCACTCCGATGACGCACTGAGGGGGGGCCATCATTGCTACTCGTCGCAGGCGTACTCGCTGGTGGTGTGCAGGTCACTGGTCTAGTCGTCAGCATGTCATAGCCACTCCCTGAGGGCAGGTTTGCACACACACCACACCCATCCGGCACAGGCGTCACTGGCCATGTGACTCCGCCAACATAAGGGGCCGACGACGTCACATTCCCCTCTTCCGGTGGTGACTGGATGACGGCTGCTCCACGCTTCTCATTCATAAAGGGCCCATGAGCTGTTGCGCACAGGGTTGGTGGCATCTAAGCCCTGGCGCACAACACAGGCCTACCGCCACGTGGCGCTGACTGGGCTTGCACTGGGTTAGTGGCACCCGAGGCCTTGCGGCCGGCACGGGCCTGCCACCACGTGGCGCTGACTGGGGTTGCACAGTGTTAGTGGCACTCGGAAAATTGCAGCCGGCACAGGCACCCTGCCACGGGACGGTGACTTTGGGTACACTGAGTCAGTGGCACCTTAAGCTGCTGAGCGGGTGTGCAGCCTGCGATGATGCCCCGTCCCGGCGGTCCGGACAGGTCAGGTTTTGTGTGCCCTGCTGGACCGCAGTGTAGGCCAGAGCCAGCAGGCAGCGCGGGCCTACTGCCACGTGGTGTCGCTTCCGGGATCCCAGAGTTAGTGGCACCCATTGGGCTGAGCGGGTGTGCAGCCTGCGATGGTGCCGGGTGCACTGGTATGTCCTCTGCCATGGAGTAATCAAGACCCAGCACCAAACGTGAGAGCTGTTGGCCTGCGGAGCGTGGCTGCATGGTGTGGAGGCTGCCATGTCCGCGGGCCCCTGGCTTGTGGCTTGCAGCGGCATGTGGTGGGACCTCCCGTCTACACGCCGGTGGCGGAAGGTGAGCAGTGAGGCCTGGGTGTGCATGGGCGGGCATGCTCCGATGGGCAGCGGGAGGGGTTGTGGTGCCTCTGCCTGGGTGTGCATGGGCGGGCAGGCGCTGTTGTCTTGTGCAGGTGTGTGTACTGTGACAGTCATGTATCTGGACTGTGTTTCAGCTGGCAGCTCTGATTCAGATGTGTGACCTGGTGAACTGCGATACATACCTGCACGTGGTTGGAGACACACCGGTGGCAGCAGGTGAGCAGTGTGGCCTGGGTGCGCAGGGGCGGCACTGTCTCTCTCTCCCCCTCTCTTCTTCTCTCTCTCCCCCTCTCTTCTTCTCTCTCTCTCTCTCCCCCTCTCTTCTTCTCTTTCTCCCCCTCTCTTCTTCTCTCTCTCTATCTCCCCCTCTCTTCTTCTGTCTCTCTCTCTCCCCCTCTCTTCTTCTCTCTCTCTCTCTACCCCTCTCTTCTTCTCTCTCTCCCCCTCTCTTCTTCTCTCTCTCTCTCTCTCTCCCCCTCTCTTCCCCTTTCTTCCTCTCTCTCCCCTTCGCTCTCTCTCTCTGTCCTTTGATGTGCGGAAGACACACCTTCTCATCATGATTTTTGTCTTGCAGGCTGGGACTTATGGATTGTCCCGAGGGGAGCGTCCATGTGTCTTCATTTCATTTCAGTGTTCATTTTAATAAAGTTTCATTTGTTGCTTCGAAAGTGATTGTGCGACGTCAGGCGGATTATTTTGTGCATGTTTGGGTGTAGCTGATGTGGCATGTATTTGGTCGGGGGTGCCAGGGATGGGTGGTCCTGGGGGTGGTGTTGGTGAGTGTTGTGGCCCTCTTGGGTGTCCGGGCCGCATGATGGGTGGCTCCATGGCTTCTGTTGCCCTTCGGGTGTGGCCCTGGGCTGGTCTCCCTTTTGTATTGCAGGCTGCCATCTGACTTTACACCAGGTCAGAGCAGGTGTAGATTTCCTGGGGCTAACGCGCCTTATCCCCTGTTTTGTGTTTTTATCGCCGATGTGGCTGGTCGTTGAGAATGTTGTGTTGTGATGTTGTCGCGGATTTTGGCACGGGAACGCCCACTCTGCATCTCATTAGCGATAGTTGCGCGGGTCTTCTGTGGCGATGTTTTTTGCGGCTGCTATCGCGGGTAAACTGGTGCTGTGGGCTGTTAACGTGTTTGAAAATAAATCCCTAGGCAGTCATATGGTCAGATTCAGTCAAAGACTCATGTCAAAAACAGGCATGATGCAATTAACTCAGTGTCAACTACAGACATAACTTTTATAAAAAGTTTCTATTTATTATTAATCTCATTTAAAAAAAACACACAAACAATTCTAGACATACATGTGTATATAACTCATCAGTACAATAATTCAATCATTACAATTGGAAAACAAACAACATAAATACAATAAAGTATATTACAAAAAATCCAAAATAGGGTACGGTAGAAAGTTAATTAAATTGATAACAGAATTATAAAACCAAAAATGATTGAACAGTGGCTACAAGATGGATCTTCTTCAACGCGCGTTTCGGCGCACACTGCGCCTTCATCAGGAAAAGCCACAAACAATGTCCTTGAATAAGTGCGAAGGATGAGGTATAATTCCTACAAGTCGTCAAAGTAGGCTGCTAGGACTGATAAACAGCAATTCAATTCTTAATGAGCCAAGTGTAACGCGATTGTTTAACTTTACAAAGGTCGATGTGAAGGAGTGAAGGAATTATTTAAGACTGCCAGAAGGCTGAAGTCAATGATTAACGCTTGGTTGCGCTCAATGCGCTGGCACACGATATGCGAAACACGAGGAATTTAAAAACTCTTCAAGAGTCGATGTAAGTTCGGTAATGGTAAACAGCCTGCGGTCTGGCGTCTTGGATAAACGCTTGATACTAGCGGAGTAATTACGCTCCCACTTCTGCAAGATAGGCGAGTTAACACCAGCTTGTGAATGGGGTGATGGATTTATCACAACTTTGGCTGCGATAAAGTGCCGTTGACTCGGCGATAGTTTTTTGTGAATATGCCCCTATGTATTTCAACAACTGACAACTGACAGAAGTAACATCCATACTGTTTGTGGTATTCGCCATCTCTTGGATATATGTACTGGTTCTTTGACCTTCAGTCTTAATATACAGCAAGATGCACAAGAATTTCTAATGCTTATGCTTGGAGTATTAGAAGATGAAGGCATACAGATTGAAAACTTTTTTGGACTAAGTTACAAATGGGATCATAAATGTAAACAGTGTTCATTAACTTCAAGCACTGAAGTCGACACAGAACAATTCATATACTTAACAATACCAGACTGCAAATCTGTAGCTTTTAACAAATTAGTAAAAGCAGCAAAAAATGAGATGAAATGTTCTCATTGCAAATCAGAGATGTTATCTACATTACACATAGAAAGATTTGGAAAATATCTGATTGTAATGCTACAACGTTGTAGAGCAAATGGAAGAAAACTGGAAACCAGAATCAAAAATGTTGTTGCCAGTCAAGTATCTATTTATGGAAGAACTTTTACAACAGTGGCTATTATTTTCCATGCTGGACCTACTACAACATCTGGACACTATGCTGTGGGGCAGATTTACAAGGACTGGCGCATCCCTGCATATTAGTAGGGATGCGCCAGTACCGATGCGACACGCAATTCTACCCTTGCGCCACCACGGATGCGTCGCATTTACAATGCGGTGCACCGTGGCGCAGGGATAGACAGATGTGTATCACATCTGATGCGTAACGGCGGCACATTGCTGGAGTTGTGTCGCAAACACGACGCAACTCCAGCAATGTTCAGGGACCGCCCATACCTAACGTGCTGCGCCACTCCTTACGCCTGCTTCAAGCCTCTGAAAAGTGACTCAGTAAAATCTTGTAGATTTCACTGCGTCACTTTTACGAGGCTTTTTCTGATGGAACGCCCACCCTGCATACATTAAACCTGATGCAGGTTTAATGTGGCGCAGGGCTTTACACTTGACGCATCTCCCTAGATGCGTCATGCTGTAAATAAGTCGCAACGTGACGCATGGTTTAGGCCGCCGCTGCGTCACAGAAGTGACGCAGCGGCAGCGTAAATGTGTCGCAAGGGGCTTGTAAATCTGCCCCACAGTATTTAAAGTGTAATAAAGGATGGACACATTGCAATGATGCACGCTTGGAGATAAAACCCAGATTGCCTTACGAATTACCAAATTCATATTTGATATTTTTGAAGCCAAAGTTTTGAATACATCATCTGGCCTATTGGGAAGATGTAAACATGCTTTAACGAATTCATATTGGATATTTTGCAAACCAAAGTTTTGAATAAATTATTCGGCCTATTTGGAAAATGTGAACAGAAAGTAGAGAGCACTGGAAACAATGACTAATTATAAGTAGTGTTGGTACTAATATTTGTGCTGATTGGTATTGCATTGGGAAAAAATTGCGTTGAAATGCAAATAGTTTACATATTTGTTCTGTACATTGTAGAAGATGTAAATGAGTGTACATTTTGAAAATGTTCTGATATAAATGAAAGACATCCTGTAGAAGAAGGATGTAATGAAAAAATTGTAAGGAGGAACACACATAGGTACAGATATTGAAAATAATGTTGTACGCTGATTTGTTTTTTTTCCCAACAATCTAGTTGATTGTTTTTTCCCCCTGCTGTTTCATGATGATACTACATTGACATCACGCTGTATAGTGAAGTTAGGTGGAATCTGAGACCAGCAAAAAAGGGAAAATGAAATCTTATGTAAATCTTAAATTATGTTGTAGTGTTAAAATACATTACAATGCATAACAGTTTTTTTGTTTAATTTATTGTACATATTGGTAAACTTTGAAAAGAGTTTTAATGATGAATAGCACAATAGTAGTTTGCAATTCACTGAAAAAACCATAGGTTTCACAGACGTTATAGTTAGAAATTAGCATTTAAAAACCTTTGAAATTCACTGAAAAAACCATAGGTTTCAGGGACGTTATAGTTAGAAATTAGTATTTACAAAATGTCCCAGGGTGCCCACCCCGGGACATTGCGGTTTGCAATGACAGGGTGGGAGCCGTATGGCTCCCGCCCTGTCATTGCAAACACTGCTTTGCTTGTTGGAAGCGAGACACACACACATGCACACACACACACAGAGCAGCATTTCACAAAATGGCTGAGTAGTACTAGGCCTCAGACTCTTGGTTTTCCTTTGAACTGAAGCCGATACTCCATAACTTCTTGCTTCTTTCTGTGTGTTGATCAGGTAGTCCTGCAGCTCCCAGTCCCGCCCTGAGTTCTTCTTTCATGATACTCCTCCATTCCTGAGTGACTCCGAATAACCCTGTACCAGTCCAAAACCAGACCAGTCATCATCATCATCATCAAGAATCGCAAGGATCAAAGCAAAATAAATGAGGAGTGCAGTGCACTGCTGTTGAAGAACATATGGAGAATGAAAAAGAATTTCAGTATTTTGCATAGGTTTTTGTTTGATAACTAAAGTGACTGTTCTTGTGTCAGAAGAACCAGAAAAAAAGGAGAACACCCCTGCAGTTTTTTAAATCTGGCTAAGTGTGAAAGGGCTGATCATCATCACCTACAGGGAAAATAAAATAGGCACCCATTACTCAAGCCCCGAACAATGTAAATCAATAATCAATTTCCAATATCACAGTTCAACAACACACACCCTCCCTGAGTGCCTGCCACCACATGAATCATAAATCAACTCAAATCATCACTCACACAATCAGCCACTCACCGTTGCAATAGCTCAAGTTACCTCATCCAATTCAAGGCAAGCACAGGACATTCAGGTATTGGGTATTCAATCATCTTTGATGCAGGCAACACATTGGAATTTGGTATTGGCAGGCAGTCCTGTACATAATAAATAATTTTATAGGGCAGCCGTTCTAGTACTAAGTGATGCAAAAAGGGATAGGCATTATGCAATAGGCATGTGAGGGGGCCGGCATTGTCCCCAATGTCATGAAGGAATTGTGGAGGCCTCTTCAAGTGCACACTGGTCCAACTGCAATCCAGCAATATATATGTGACTCTTAAAACAAATGTGGGGCAGCATAAATCTGGCACCAAAATAATAATGTTCCCCTAACTAATTTTTTTAAATGTTGTTTTGAAAAGAAAAAACTAAGTTCAAGGAGAAAACATGAAAAGTTCCATGGGGGCACTGGCATACTTAGTCCGAGAAGTAGAGTTCATCCTCAAACTCAGGTGGTTCACCCAGAAGTTGGTCAGCTAACACATTTGATTCAATTTTGGACCAGTCACCCTCTTCCTCCTCCTGTGCTGCTGTTTCAGGAATGGTATAATTGTGTGGAATAAAATGTTGGTTCATTTTGATCATAGTCAATAGTTACACATTTTGAGGTGAGAGATTAGTCCTTCTCACTATGATGATCACCCCAGCTGCACTGAACACACGTTCAGCAGAGACACTGGTGACTAGGACAAGCCAGATACTTTATTGCCAGCCTGCTGAACTCTGGCCATTAGTGCATCTTCCCATACCAATACATCAATTTTTTTTACTTTTTTTATTTTACAGAGTTTTATATAGTGCGAACTTGACCCGAATCGGGTATCAGAGCGCTTTACATAGCACCAGTTGCATTACATGAGGACACATTCATTATTTTTTTTGTTAGGCACGGGGAGATTAAGTGATTTGCCCAGAATTACAGGATGTTCAGCGTCATTGGCGAGACTCGAACCCAGTTCCCCAGATTCGAGGTCGACCGCCCTAGCCGTTAGGCCAACTCCTCAATGGATTTTGATCCACATAGACCTCTTTTGGATCATCCAGATACACCTGGAACATCCTGTGGATGGTCATTGGTGCTGACACTTTCTCTACCTGTTTTGCCATCGTCTCTGCACTGGACTTGAGCCCTGCCAACTGAAACCAATACAATGCATTGGTTGGGTCCATTCCTTCTTTTGCTGTTGTTGATGGTGTTCTGGTTGATGGTGTTGTTGGCTGCTGTGGGACAAGACTGCCCTCTCTGGAAGTTGAAGGCGGTACACCCGGAACTGTGGGGTAGGTCTCCAAGTTCCAGCCGTACTTCTGCCAAGTCTCCAACTTGCTCTACAATCCACCTCTAGTATTTTAAAACATCCCCTTCAGAAAATGGGATGAAAGTGAGCAGAATTCTTTTATACCATGGATCAAGTAGTGTGGCACAAATGTACTCTTTGGACTTGATGATGTCATGTTGCAGCCATATATTAGAAGCCAAGCGCAGGACTAAGCTCTCAACCAAGGCATATGCTTTTGTGTTTTCATTCAAACCTGCAGGGGTGACCCTTTAAGATGCCCTCTATACCTGGTCTTGTAGGAGATGCAGCAATGGGATAGCTTGGCCCATTGTACTGTCCTCCTTGCTAACGTCCCATGTGAAAACCTCAAAAGGGCGTAGCATCGTTGTCAGGCATTTGCCTAGGTCCCATTTGTCTGCATCCAATGTCTAGCTTTCCCAACTGCATCCCCTCCTCTTTGAATGACATAGTCATTGATCTGCTTGTACTTCTCAAACAGACATTGCAGCATGCAAAAGATGGAGTTCCAACGTGTTGGCACCTCCTGTATCAGGGCTTTAACTGGTGCTCTATTATTACACTGTATAATCTTCAGCTGCTTTGGGGCTTTAAAAGAATGGCTGAAATAGGTGCAGACTCTTCTGCAGGTGATCAGTATGTTGCTGACTATGTCTTCCTTTTTGAGGAGGTCTTGCACCACCAGGTTGTTGCAATAGACCAAACACAGAACCCTGAAATAGCCACCGTCTGACATGGTCTTGACTATGTTACTGCCTTTGTCTGTGGCAGCAAATCCAGTTCTAAGACCTCTAGGTCACAGCCATTCATCCACCTTGCTGTTAAATTCCTCTAAGATGTTTACAACTGTATGTGATTTCTCCATGGCGAACATGGCCACGGTTGCAGGCCGCCGAACGCTCTTAAAACTTTCTTCCGGGCCAAGACATGAAGATATCTTTTGCTTTACCCCTGTAAAAGAGATCCAGTGTGCAGTGATGCACATGTAATCAGTCTCCTGACAACTGGTCCACATGTCTGTCGTCATGTGGATGGTGTGACCAGCATTTTGCTGCAAAGCTTGTCCAACCAACTGCAGCACATCGTGATGCAGCGCTGGAACAGCCACTCTGACAAAATAGGTTCTACTTGGTACCTTCCATTTTGGGCAGATGGCTGCCACAAATTCTTAAAATCCTACTCCTTCCACAAATGAAAAAGGGAGGAGGTCCAGCGCTAACATTTTTGCCAGCTTCTCATTGTACAAACGTGCGGATGGGTGGTTTCCTCGTAGGGCCCTTGCTGCCTAAACATGACCATAATAGTAGCCTGGATTTTCGTCTTTTTTTGGGGCACTGACACAGGCGTCATTTGAGAAGTAGATGCTAGTGGTAGACTCAATGTGCGTGGTGGTGTTTGGGCAGTCACTGTATGCCGCTGTGTCTCCCTCATCTCACTCTGAGTCCTCTTGTGCCATTGTGAAGCTGCTGAGGTGGGTGATTCTGCTGGTGCACTGCTGGAGACAGGGCTGCTTTGTGTGAAGATGTCACCATCTTCTTCTTCATCACCTTCTGCCGTGATTGGACTTATAATTGATGTTACCCAGCTCTCCCCACCACCACGACCACGTTCTGCCATTTTTTTAAGGTTCTCCTCCCACTTGATTGTGTGGTATTTTTTCATATGAGTCGTCTGGCCTCCAGTACCATAATGTGTACCAGGATTACCACGATGAACATTTGTGTGGCAAATAGTGCATACTGCAATGTTCTCCCCCTCTTTGCTAACTGTAAAAAAGTCCCAAACTGGGGAGGAGTACTTTTTTACCGGCCCGCTGCCAATACCTGAAGACAAAATGGAGGTAGGTGGCCATGTCATCTATTGCCTCTTTGCTACTCCTGATGCAGGGGTTGGTGCAGGACTCAGCTGGGGCTTTGCAACTATGGTAGATGGTGGTGGTGCTACCTGTGCCACATCCCTCAGAGCTAGTCTAATCTCAATGTCAGATTCCTCTATGTCACCTTCCACCATGACTACATCATCATCATACTCATACTCCTTTTCACCCCCTTCACCCCCTTTTCACCCCCTTCCATAAGTCTGTCTTTCTGGAACTTTTCTTTTCCCTTGCCTCTCCTGTTGTCTTCTGATTTCTGTTGGGATCCACTCCATGTCCCTATCATTATCATCAGAAGTGGTGCTGCTTGAAGACGATGGTGCTGCAGTATCCTTCCTTTTCCTTGCTGGAGATCTGTGAGCCAATGATTCTAAAAGAGGAGGTTTAACTTCTAGCTCTGAAGGAAGATCAACCTCCTGTTCTGCTCCCCAGTTAGAAAAATCCATTGCTAGCTGCGGCTGCTGTCCATTTGCTAAGTTTCCTGAAAAGATTGTGTACTACTTTGCGAAAGGGACAAATCCGATTCAGCCTCGCTACTCATCAGCGTTGACATGATGCACTGGCTGTCTCACTGACAGACATGGTCCTGGGCTTAGGTTGGGGAGGTGGCGCTTTTGATGGAGGAGTGCCGCTCTCATCTTGCTCTCCGGAGGCCGGTGCAGCAAGCACAACTTTTCCGAAAAAGGTTGTGGTCGATACACCAGTGGTGGAAAGCTGCTTCTTCTGCTCCCCAGTAGCCACTTTCTTGGCAGCACCTTTCTTTCTGGCATCTTGAAACTGTCAGTTGGCAGTGACCCTTAGCTTCACTACCTGAAGCTGAAGAGATGACTGTGTTTCGCAGTCAGTCATGTGTCACGTCATGCACAGGCTTTCTGTCTGGCAGTACTGTGGGTGATGTATCTTCTCTTGTGAACCTAAAAGCAAAAAAAACATCAGTGAAACGTGGCATTGTTGCAGTTCAAGTAGTAGTACAAACAAACAATATCATTCAGTGTGGTTACATAAGTTATTAAAAATAATTCACAATAGTATACAGTCAGTGTTCATTCCTAAAACGGAAAACTACTACACAAACAAACTTTCATGGTGACTGTTCACTCAGGAAGGATTACAAAGAGCAACAACAGCAAAACAATACAGCTGAAACTATTTGCTTTATGGGCAATGCATCACGTGGGATGTGGCACGCAGGGAGGTGCAGCTGACAAATGCATTGACAATTGAATAATCCTTACACAATGATAGCTGTTGGGCACCTATAGCAGACATGGGGTTGATTCATTAATGCCAGATGCTACAAAAATAGTAAAAAAAATTAATAAAAAAATAAATTTGAAAAACTAAAATTGAAAAAATGTAAAATTAAGAAAATGATGAATAAGTGACATTATCCTCAAGCATGCCATTTGTTTTTACTTATTAAACTGCTATCTCATTGCTCAACCAACCATTCAAGCATATGGCAAAGGGCTACTCTGGCTGGACACACAAAAGGGCTGCCTACCATTGCCACATGGTGAACAAGCAAACAAGGAGGTATGGACGAAACATAATGATAAAAGAACAACACATGTAGACCTATAGCAAAAGCACACTGGATCCTTTGCAAAATGGCAACCAGCCACATGGTCAGACAACAATAACCAGCAAGGGGGCATGGCCACAAACAGAAGAAATGCAGGCCTCTGGGGAAACCACACTGGCTCGCTACACAAAATGGCCACCAGCCACATGGTCACAACAACAACTACAAGCTGGAGGCCTGGAAAACAAAGAACACATGCAGACCTAGGGTGGACACCGACTATACAAAATGGCCCATGACCACATGATATACTGATTCTTGAACAACAAAGGCAAATGGTGGCCTATGTCAAACACACCTACACACACAAATACACACAGTGGCCAGACAAAAGAGGCATGGTAACACAGAGAACACAGCATTAATTCAGCAATGCCAAAAACAAAAATTAACGGGGCTAAAAATGTTCACAACAACACACATCCTCCAAATGCATTACCCCACCTAAACACTGCGTGGAAGAAATGTGAAAAACAACAAAAAATGCACACTTTGTATTTTAATCCAATGCCATCCATGGCCTAAATGATGGTTCAATTCTACAGACACCAAAGAAACAGTTGTTTCATGCATACATGAATAGTACAGGGCCTACTGGCTGGAAGGCTCATTAGCAAACTAGGCCATTTAGTGAATTAATTAAATTAACCAATATTGCAAACTTATTAAAAACATGGAGAAGAAAAAAGAAAATGTTCTGAACTGTGCAACATTTTTCCTTTACAAAAGAAGATACATTTAATGCACAAAAAAGCACACTGTCTGGCTACACAAAATGGCTGGCAGCCATATGGTCTGACGACAACAACCAGCAAGGGGCATGGCCAAAAACAAAGAAGAAATGCAGGCCTATGGGGAAAGCAAAGCACACTGAATGGCTACACAAAATGTCCGTCAGCCACATGGTGCCAACAACAAGCAGGAGGCCTGGAAAGCAAAGAACACATGCAGGTCTAGGGTGGACAGCGGCTATACAAAATGGCCCCTGGCCATATGGCATACTGATTCTTGAACAACAAAGGCAAATGGTGGGCTATGCCAAACACACTTACACACACACACACACACAGTGGCCAGTCAAAAGATGCACGATAACACAGAGAACACAGCATAGATTCAACAATGCCAAAAACAAAAATTAAAAGGGTTACAAATGTTCACAACAACACACATCCTCCAGATACATTACCCCACCTAAACAATGTTTGCATGGAAAAACGTGAAAAACCACACAAAAACCACATTATATATTTTAATCCACTGCCATCCATGGCCTAAATGATGTTTCAATTCTACAGACACAACAGAAATAGTTCTTTCATGCACCCATGAAAAGTACAGGGCCTACTGGCTGGACGGCTCATTGGCAAACTAGGCCACCAAGTGAATTAATTTAATCAATCAATATTGCAAACTTATTAAAAAACATGGAGAAGAGAAAAGAAAATGTCCTGAACTGTGCAACATTTTTCCTTTACAAAAGAAGATACATTTAATGCACAAAACAACTAGGCCCCTACTAAAACTGCAGGCGACCTACCACTATAAATTAAAAAAATCTGATAAAAGTACACATAAATCCAGGTGCATGTCCCCAGTCAAACAAACAACACCCTTAGAAGCCAGTTTTTCAACTTATTTGTGATATCTCAAAAACAAAGGGGCATATTATCAAGAACGGCGTTAAAATAATCGCCGCTTTAGCGGCAGAAAACTGCCGCTAAAGCGGCGTTAATGGGCTTGATAATATGCCCTTGAGAATTCCAATAGAAGCCCATGTTTACACCAGAACATTGGCTTCTATTGGGATTCTCAAGGGCATATTATCAAGCCCTTTATCGCCGCTTTAGCGGCAGTTTTCTGCCGCTAAAGCGGCGATAATTTTAACGCCGTTCTTGATAATATGCCCCTCGGTCCTTAAATCCAGTGGTATATATGTAGCAGACAAAGAAAGTGATCCTTCAAGCTCCACATCCCAATGAAAAGTGACCAGGAGAGGGACAAAGCACTGGGAGGAGCCTACCTGGACAGGAGCAGGAAGTTGGAGTCTCTGGGGCACTTCCTTCTGGTTTGGAAAAAAAAGTTTAAAAAATATGGCTTCTTGCACAAAAATACAACTCCAACGGCTAGTTTGAGAAGCAAATCCACTCTAAAAGCCTCTCAGCTGCATTCTCAAGCAGGAAAGCTGCTCGACCGATCTGTTTGAGATCACAATCCGCTCTAAGAATGCTAGATTGGTGCCTTCATGGCCGGAAGTCATGCGAGTGAATGAAAAGTCTTGTGGGAGCTCTCTAGCGGTGTGAGAAGTCTTGCATGCACTCACAAGTGGCCTGAGAGTCTTGCTGCTCGTGGTTGAGTGCCAAAAGAAGACTCGAGCGCAGGAACAGAGAAAAAAACTCCGCTTAGCGCCTGAATGGAGAAATTCAGAAATAGTTTCTGAATTCCGCAAACCCTGCGAGCGGAGCGGAGTTTGCCCCCTGGGGTTCATTGTGATGCGTATTCCCAAAAATATTCAAGTATAGAACTTAGATCCTCCATCTCTTGGTACATAGGCCTACTATTCATAAACTAAAGTTATACATTTCCACTGCATATTTATACATTAAAACAATAAAAAAAGTTTCCTTATTTAGAAAAAGTGGGCACTACGAAACTTATGTAGGCTCCTAAATTCTCATTTGGTTGACCTTTATGTTCTATAATCATTCATCAAATATAAACCAGGTCTGACTCCAGAGCAAAGAGCGATAAACTGCAACTGGAAAAAAATAAGAAATACATGTAAAATAGACCCCTAAAAGGAAGAGAGCTAAGGTTAAATGTATCAGTGCTATGTCATTCAACATATTACTTCTGAACAAATAATAAAGTTCATTATGATCTTGCAGGAAACAGGCAGAGAACACGATTGGCCAAAATATTACAGAAAACCTATACATGTATCCAAACATTGGTCTTATACAAATATTTTACAAAGAGATCTTATGCTTGTTTTCTAAGAATCCTCAACAACTCACCTCTTCATCAATGTTGATCTCATTTGGATGTTTGGTTTCCAACTGTATGATATAACGTGATTCCTGGCGCTTTAATTCCAATGTTCTGTTGCCAATTCTAGTTTTTCACACAACTGTGTCAATCCCATAGTATTTAATTTGTTCAGGATTACTTTCTTGCTATTCACAAAGTTTTGTAGAATACGGCATGTAAAGTCATTGTCCTTAATTGCTTGCTTGTGTTGGATAATCCTGTTCTTCACTGCTGCTATGCTACTTCCAATATATCTGAAGTCGCACGGATACTCAATGATGCACACTGTAACATTTGTCTTGCACCCAATGTATGATTGAATAGCCACCTTTTATTTTTTATGTAAAACTGAATACTCCTTAATTGGTGTGCATTTTTAACAGGCTTTGCACGTATTACACAGAAACTGTATTTTCTCCATCCAATTGACTCTTTTTTTTATTTTCAGTAAGTTAGTAGGGATCAACTTATCATTCAGAGTGAGCTTTTCTCAATGCTACATCCAGCCTGTTTCTTATCAGATCCATCATTAATATATCCCCAAGTTTATGAAAGATTGTCATTATGTGTGTAGTATTAGAATTATACTCCATGATAATACAGATTTTATTTGATTCCTTATTCTTTTTGTTGTATCTACAAATCACTTGTAATCAAGATGTTTACTCTAGATTCTGCTTGGCATAAAGTGTCTTCCCTATATCCCCTCAGTTTAAATTGTTGCCAGGCACCTTTTTCCATTTCAAAGTTATAAAACAAGCTACAGATTATTTGAATGCAAATAAGTTCACCATAGGGTGTACTCGATAGCAGTTCATGCGGGTGTGCACTTGAAGCATGTAGGATGCGGGTGCTCCTTGTGGTCTTATAGTAGAGGCATGTGTGCAAGGTCCCACCATTCACAAATACTCTACTGTCCATGAAT
Source organism: Calotriton arnoldi (assembly GCA_963921515.1). NCBI lineage: Eukaryota > Metazoa > Chordata > Amphibia > Caudata > Salamandridae > Calotriton > Calotriton arnoldi. The sequence continues at coordinate 372,107 of CAWUFW010014151.1, forward strand.
GCATCTCCTTTTGACTTGGCTCGGTTGTGAACCTGAGGTTTAGCTCTATAATTTGAATCATTCATAGGAAGTTCATGGCTTCTTTTTTAGTTCCAGCACATACAAGGAACACAATAAAGGTATGCAAGGTTACCATGTGTAGATTAGCATAGCTCAGCACACATTTTGTATGCTCTGTCATACTTTAAAAGGTTGCTCTTCGGGAGACGCAGAAATCCTCCTAATGTTGGCTATAATTTCTGTAATTCTATATTAGAGTATACCAAATTACCCTGTGTGCATCAGTGCATTTTGAAGTGCTTTGAGTTCTGATATTATATGGCAACTTTGTTTGACTGCTTTTTTTATTTGGCTCATATTATTACAAATATGTATTACACAAACCAGTTTGTTCATCTCATTACATGATTTGGAGCCAGTAGCATGGGGCGCCCCTCACTGCATACATGGGAAATATGTCTCCTGGGCTTTCACCACAGGGACAATAAACACAGGGCTACCTCCTGCTTTATCGACCTGGGGTTGCTACTGGTCAAAAGTCTAATTACTAGGAGATGGAACTCGCTCATGCCCCGGCGCTCACCGCCTGGGCACAATCCGCTATTACATTGGCTGAAGCGGAGAGTGTGGCACTGCACAGAGAGAACACTAAGGGGTTGCGTAAATACCCCATTGTGAACAACTGGGACACCATACTGATTAACTTTCAAACTGCCCCACAACCCACTAACGACACCCCGGACCGCTCACCGGAGACAAGTGTGCTGGCAGCAGACTTACAGGATGCCCCCCTGCCCCACAATACCTGTGAGACACAAAGCCACTCCCCACATCAACCACCCCCATTAATGAACCTTAGATCTCCTTCAATTGTGCTGTCGTCGTGGGTTGTGGAGTTGTAGATATGGGTTCCACGAGTTAAAGCTTGAATTGTTATTAACTCAACTCTTTTCTTTTACTCAAGTACTGTTGAATCCTCACTTCTCTAAGCATGCCGGAACCTAATCTCAGCTCTGCTGCACTTGCTTATGACATAGATAACAGTTATGAACACGCGCATATTAATTTGTACCAGATGTCATCTTGCACTATTTAATTGAAACTAATGTACACATTTGTTGGATAACACTGTAAGTTGCACATGATGAGATATGTCACATCTGTTGTCATACTTGAGTTCTGATATATGTTTTCAAAGCAAAAAAAACCTAAAAACAATGAACAGATTCAAACAAAAAACAAATGATTTGGAGCCAGTGGACAGTCTTGTAGAGTGTACCAATTATGCTTCAGGGCTCATTTCACCTTTCTGTAAGGATAATTTTGCCTCCAGGTCTTTCCATGGGATTTGAGCATTCAAGAAGTAATCTTGCTTGGAGCAATTTCCTCAGAGCCACAGTAAATGACTGTAAGGAAAATTGTCCTATAAATGGCTTTGATGGAAGCTGCTGTAATACAGGAGAACATTCCCATCCATCTGTTTAGTGTACAACGTAGTATAGAAGTGACCTTGTTTAATGACGATCTGCTGGAAATGGATTTCCTGTCTGCTGGGGATTATAGGGAACCTGATATCATGAGATATGGTGTTTAGCCAATTGCCAAAGTTTGTTAGATCAATCTTGCTGCCCTTTTAATCCTTCAGAACATTATCAGTATATCTTTTCCAATTCTGTACATGATTTTTAAATGGGTTATCTGAGTAGATCCATTTCTCTTTCTGTTTTGTCGTAAACATTATGGCTTTGTTGTACAAAGAGACATTGCATCGCCACTCCCTTCCTTTGAATGTAAAACTGCCTGTTGAAGTGGAAGAATTGTATTGTCAAGCAGATTTTCCTTATTTGCACGATAAATGGATTTGGGACTGATTGGTGCTAAGTGCACAAAAGTGGCCTTTAAATACACAGGACATCTGGCATTCACCAGTGACATGCAGCGGACTCCAGTAGAGAATGGTTGGCCATTTCGCTACGTATGCTATACCACTACTGTCTCTTCGCAAAACGTTTTTAACCTTTTTAATTCACCTCAGCACTGCTGTGAGTTGCAGGGTGCAGGAGGCTTTAACGACTACCGGGGGTGTAACTGTTTTATGTGTTGCTTACTGATTGCTGCTATTCTCTTAAAGCATGTTTTAATTACTTTGGCTCGCACCGCTGCGTGTTGCAGGATGCATTAGGCCTTTCTCTGTCCTCTCCCTCTTACCTGGAACATCGTTGGAGGTGGGCTCTCTTCCTACTCCCGGCTCCGCGCTCTCCTGCAGCATAGCGCCCTACAAGGCGGCCATCTTCACTCTCCCGTGGGACGCTGTCAGACGCCATCTTGGGTTGGCGGTCTAGTCATTACCGCTCAACCACAAGATTCCCTACTTAATGGGAGACGGGACTCAGACGTGCAGTGGACGCGCGCAGCGGGCGCTCTGCTGGCGCTCCAAAGGCAAGCCCGTCTGTACCCGTCCACATCCGGACCGCGGCCAGCGCCATCCACGGTGCACCTTTTGCTTCCACAGCCAGATTTGTCTGGTCCAGGGAGCAGCTACTAGGTATGAACAATACAGATTGCCTAGGACCATCTAGCTTTGATCTCCGCATGACAAATCAGGAGTTGCACTGCAATTCATGCACCTTTTCCTTGGGTAAGGAAGATGGGAGAGATTGCATTGACACTGTCACTGTACAGCCACCCCTGCACACTATAAGGCCAACGGCTTCAACATTAGGGCCTGTTTGATAAATTGCAGATCTCGTGCCAAACACGCAGATGATATCTGGCTCGCACTAGAGTCTTATTACTGGGACCTTATGTTCTTAACCGAAACCTGGTTAAAAGCAAGCACTAATCCAGACATAATGTTGGTGATACCGGAGGGCTTTCGCATTGTCACTGTTAACCAAGCTGACAACAAGATGGGGGGCGAGCGTGCGGTTATTCTGCGAGATGACAGGGAAACCTCATACAGGAGAATTGAGAGCATTGAGATGATTGAGGTGCTGTATTTTTGTATCATAACCTCACCTGCATCATTCATTGCTGGTGTGCCGGCTTACAGACCCCCAGACACTCCGTCCTACCAGCTGCTGGAGCTATGTGACATCATTGCAGACCTATCTCTGAGGCATGCCAATTTTATAGTTCTTGGAGACTTTAATGTCCATATGGACAATGGCAACTGTTCCTTGGTCACTCAGCTGGCAGGGTCTGAACTTGGTTCTAAAGGTGTGCGCACCTACCCATATTGCTGGCCATATGATGGATCTCATTTTCACGAATGATTCCACCTTGAAAGAAGCGGTCCCAATACCACTAACCTGGTGGGACCACTGGTTAGTTCCTTTCAGCCTGACTGGTACTCTTGAAATATTAGTGCCAAACCAACGTATGAGGAAAGGAGAAACTGGCGGAAGGTCTCCCCTGAGACTCTGGGCCCCATGTTACAAGCTGCCCCTCTGGAGCTATCTGGAAACCCTAGCAGGGATGTCGCGACTTTCAATGACTGTGTCTCCACAGCCCTGGACAGAGTAGCCCCACTTAAAACTATGAAACTGGCCAGGAAAAAACCCTCTGCCCCCTGGTTCACTGCAGGACTCCGCCTGGAGAAATGCAAATGTAAGAAGCTAGAGCGTGCCTGGCGTATGACCTACAATCCGGAGGCCAAGTGTACGTACAGAGCAGCTCTAAACAAATTTCATGGGCTAAAATGCAATACCATCTGGGACCATATTGCCAACCAAATTAAGTCCTTTGACAATTCAGTTAAATAAGTCTTCAAGATTGTTCAAGGCTTCGTCAAGCCAAAGGCTTTGGATAGCACCATTGCTCCCTCAGCCACTCTGCGTGAGGACTTGGATGACGGATAGCTGCTTGAAATTGAATACTGATAAAACTGAGGTATTATTTTTCAATCAATCCTCTCCTCTGCTTTCCGAACACTGGACGCCAACGGAGCTAAACCCTCCACCGCTCCCAGTTGATTCAGCTAGGAATCTCGGGTTTAAGTTTGACACACGCCTTTCTTGTCGTCCTGTTTCTGGAAACTAACAGCCCTACATAGATTTCTTCATCTCCTGCCCATGGATTGCAGGAAGACCATGGTCCATGCTTTGGTCACATTGCAGCTAGACTATGCTAACAGCCTATATATAGGTTTCCCCACCTATCTGATTCGAAGACTGCAAATTATTCAAAATGCTGCGGCTAGACTCATTAGGAATGTGCCATTTCGTCACCACATCTCTCCCCACCTGCAGAGCCTCCATTGGTTGCCTGTCCAAAGAGGATTGAGTTCAAGGTGCTGTCCATTGCCTATAGAGCCACCAGGGACAGGGGCCTGGTTTATCTCAGACAGAGACTCCAGAGACTAGGGCCTTAAGATCTAATCATCAAGAACTACTTAGGACTCCACGTTTCCCTAAAGCCAGGATTGGCGGCCGAGCTTTCTCAGTGAGAACGGCGTCTCTTTGGAATTCTATGCCTAAACACCTTTGTAAGGCTGAGACAGAACAAGCATTCAGGAAGGCTTTGAAAACTTGGCTTTTCAGCCAACCTTAAGGTCCCCCTCTCTCACTGTTCAATCCGCTGCTAGTGCCGGGACAACTCCGTTGGAGGTAGCCGCGCGCTGAATTAATGTCCATTGATTGATTGATTGATGCAGGGCTTAGGGTTTTTAACAAAAAAGCCTGTATCACTGCTTACCACTCAAAAGTTACTTCTTTTGCTGGAAGTGGATCTGACACACATACACAATTATATTATACATCAAAGTTTTGTGTTACAGCTGACATAACATTGAATTTGAGATCCTAAATTATGTTAGGTATGAGTATGACACCATCTCGTTAAAAAGTAGCAGGCTATACCGGCCATTAAAAGCCTGCTCCAGCATTCGGTTCAGGCCTTTAACAAGGGGGAGGGCCTTTAATGGCCTGTAAAGCCCAGTTAAGGCGGGCTATAAGGCTATTAGAACATTCCACCACTAGAGGGCAGAATTTTCTAACAAATAAAACAGAGATCTCAGGGAGCCTGAGTGGATTTAAATCCCCTCGGGCTCCAAGAGGCCTTCGTTCACAGCAACAGCTGTGGACAAACATGGGAATGTTTGAGCTCCGGGCTTCTACCGGCCATTAGAAGCCCAGAGCATTCCAATGTTCTTATCACTCTTATTGCCTTCCACCTGCACTAGATGCTCTGATGCCCAAGACACATTCCTTCCTTCCTCCCTGAAGAAGCTGAATTCAATAAAAACATTTGTAGAGGAGATAGTGCACTCATCACCATCATCATCAAAATAACTTTATTTGATTTGACAAAGCAAATCATAAAAGTGTGGTACACAATAAAAACATTTCACAATATTGCAGTCAATTTCATGAATAAGAATGAAACACACCTTTTAAAAATCATGTTATATAACAGCATACCATAAAATTCTATAAAAACTGCAAATATAATAATGCTAGCTTAGCTTGTTAAAAATTCAGCTGCAAAAGAAGGGGTGAATATACTTATTTCTAAACTCATCCACCTACGGCAACTAAGGGTAATATGTGCAACATCATGTCACATGTAGAGGTTACCATCCCCGTAAGCATTGGGATAACATATTTAACAGGAAATATGGTAGGAGCCTTCTATGCAGAACCAACATGTCTAGCGTGAGGTACAGTTCTACATTGCTCGGGGAAGACACCACCACATGATGAGTACATAGATTTTTGGTCAGAGAGCATTTTTCCTTTGCCCCTGCCTTTGTGCCAAAAAGGCCCCCTTGACCCAAGCAATGTCTGTGTTTTCTGTTGATTGATTGTGGAATCTAGATGTCACAGTAGCTGCACATTATTTTATGGTGATTGGTGCTACTGGGTGGGTAGAGTGTCACTTGCAAAATGGAGCATAGCCTGGTAAGTTAAGGTTTAATTTTGATAAACTTGAATTCAGCTGCACCCTGTCTTTACCTGAATTAGGCTGCTTATCTGTACATTGCCAAAAGCCTCTTCTTCACTCTTGTCTCCAATGTTCCTGTCAGCCTGATATTGACAGACTGCTTCAGTCCAGAAATTCATAACAAATTACAATGGTCATTTCTTTACAGGCCAGTCTCCTCAGTCTGGACAACTCTTTTTTATTAACACACTGTACTGTTCACTGACCTCTTTACATGTTTCAGTGGAAAGGATTCATCAAAGTTACTTTAAGAAACAAACCATTTCCTGATTAACTTCAAATGTGGGGTGTGTATAAAGGTCCATTAGCCACACTGCAATAAAACATATCGATAAGTATACATAGAGCAACAAGCTCTTTCATTGAGTGTATTAGGTGTTGTGTTCTTGCACTCTGGGGATCCTCTTCTTGTCGATCAGTTTCTGCAGAGATATCTTCACTTCCTTGTTGCGTAGAGAGTATATAAGAGGATTGAGCATTGGAGTTACAGTGCCATAGACAGCGGTGAGAATTTTTGCATTTTCTGGAGATATCATTGACCTGGGTCTCAGGTACATCGCCATTGCTGTTCCGAAGAAGAGCGTTACCACCAGCAAGTGGGAGCCACAGGTGGAGAAGGCCTTTTGTCTTCCAGCCGCTGTCGGCATCCTCAGGATGGTGGAGATGATGTAAGAGTAGGTGAAGAGAATTATGGAGAGTGGGACTAAAAGGATAAATGCTGCCATCAGAAAAATCACACCTTCTCGTAATCGTATATCTGTGCAAGCCAATTGTAAGACAGCGGTCACCTCACATGAAGGGTAATCGATCTTGCGGTGCCCACAGAAAGGAACTGTTAGTGTGACAGACACATGAACAACAGACAGGAGAAATCCGCTGCACCAGGTAATGACTGCCAGTTTAATACAGAAACTTCTGTTCATAACCATGACATAGTTCAGGGGGTTACATATGGCGACATATCGATCGCATGCCATGACAGCCAGAAGGATGCATTGAGTAACACCCAAGGAGAGGGCGCAGTACATCTGAGCCGCACACCCAGCAAAAGTTATAACGCTCCTCTTGGAGATCAGGCCCTCAAGCACCTTGGGAACTGTCGAAGATGTATAACAAATATCTATGAATGACAAGTTGCTGAGGAAGAAGTACATTGGAGTGTGAAGGCGAGAACCAGCTTGGATTGCAACGATGAAGAGAGTGTTAGCAGTAAGGGTGACCAAGTAAATCACAAGGAAAGTAAAAAACAGAGCACATTTTACCTCTGGTTCGTATGAAAATCCCAAGAGATTAAACTCAGCCGCCAATGTTTGGTTTAATATTCCAGTCATGGTCCACATGAATAATCTAAAAGCAAAAGCCAGTATGAGCTGTTATCTTAAAGAACACATCAGCTTGACCTCAGGCGATTACTATAAAAAATATTCTTGGGTCAGCATTATTTTTCAATCAGATGCCATTGATGCTGATCCATCATCAAGACAGTCTGCCTCATGTCTAGGACCTCCCAACACAACTCTCAGACATATCTGCCTAATCCTATTTCTAGCGATACAAAAGGGGATGATGGACGGAACGTTTGAGCCAATCAAACACTCACCCCCAGTCAACTGATCCGGGTTTAATCCATCATCATTCTTTAGCTCACTCCACCACCCCAGTTCAGACATGGCCATATGCGAATCAGTCTGACCCTGTGCCTCATGGGAACAGTCCAGCCCGAACCGCCAAGCCATGTCTTCCTGGACCGGAAACAAGCATCCTAGGACCGGTTTCCGGCATTCCAGCCGTCATCAGCCAGGCTTGCTTGAATCCAGTGGCAAAGTGAGCAAGGGACCCACGTCTGGGCATACCCCGCCAACTTAGGGCGAACAAAGCGATACAAAAGGGGATGATGGACGGAACGTTTGAGCCAATCAAACACTCACCCCCAGTCAACTGATCCGGGTTTAATCCATCATCATTCTTTAGCTCACTCCACCACCCCAGTTCAGACATGGCCATATGCGAATCAGTCTGACCCTGTGCCTCATGGGAACAGTCCAGCCCGAACCGCCAAGCCATGTCTTCCCTGGACCGGAAACAAGCATCCTAGGACCGGTTTCCGGCATTCCAGCCGTCATCAGCCAGGCTTGCTTGAATCCAGTGGCAAAGTGAGCAAGGGACCCACGTCTGGGCATACCCCCGCCAACTTAGGGCGAACAAAGCGATACAAAAGGGGATGATGGACGGAACGTTTGAGCCAATCAAACACTCACCCCCAGTCAACTGATCCGGGTTTAATCCATCATCATTCTTTAGCTCACTCCACCACCCCAGTTCAGACATGGCCATATGCGAATCAGTCTGACCCTGTGCCTCATGGGAACAGTCCAGCCCGAACTGCCAAGCCATGTCTTCCCTGGACCGGAAACAAGCATCCTAGGACCGGCCTCCGGCATTCCAGCCGTCATCAGCCAGGCTTGCTTGAATCCAGTGGCAAAGCGAGCAAGGGACCCACGTCTGGGCATACCCCCGCCAACTTAGGGCGAACAAAGCGATACAAAAGGGGATGATGGACGGAACGTTTGAGCCAATCAAACACTCACCCCCAGTCAACTGATCCGGGTTTAATCCATCATCATTCTTTAGCTCACTCCACCACCCCAGTTCAGACATGGCCATATGCGAATCAGTCTGACCCTGTGCCTCATGGGAACAGTCCAGCCCGAACCGCCAAGCCATGTCTTCCCTGGACCGGAAACAAGCATCCTAGGACCGGTTTCCGGCATTCCAGCCGTCATCAGCCAGGCTTGCTTGAATCCAGTGGCAAAGTGAGCAAGGGACCCACGTCTGGGCATACCCCCGCCAACTTAGGGCGAACAAAGCGATACAAAAGGGGATGATGGACGGAGCGTTTGAGCCAATCAAACACTCACCCCCAGTCAACTGATCCGGGTTTAATCCATCATCATTCTTTAGCTCACTCCACCACCCCAGTTCAGACATGGCCATATGCGAATCAGTCTGACCCTGTGCCTCATGGGAACAGTCCAGCCCGAACCGCCAAGCCATGTCTTCCCTGGACCGGAAACAAGCATCCTAGGACCGGTTTCCGGCATTCCAGCCGTCATCAGCCAGGCTTGCTTGAATCCAGTGGCAAAGTGAGCAAGGGACCCACGTCTGGGCATACCCCCGCCAACTTAGGGCGAACAAAGCGATACAAAAGGGGATGATGGACGGAGCGTTTGAGCCAATCAAACACTCACCCCCAGTCAACTGATCCGGGTTTAATCCATCATCATTCTTTAGCTCACTCCACCACCCCAGTTCAGACATGGCCATATGCGAATCAGTCTGACCCTGTGCCTCATGGGAACAGTCCAGCCCGAACCGCCAAGCCATGTCTTCCCTGGACCGGAAACAAGCATCCTAGGACCGGTTTCCGGCATTCCAGCCGTCATCAGCCAGGCTTGCTTGAATCCAGTGGCAAAGTGAGCAAGGGACCCACGTCTGGGCATACCCCCGCCAACTTAGGGCGAACAAAGCGATACAAAGGGGATGATGGACGGAACGTTTGAGCCAATCAAACACTCACCCCCAGTCAACTGATCCGGGTTTAATCCATCATCATTCTTTAGCTCACTCCACCACCCCAGTTCAGACATGGCCGTATGCGAATCAGTCTGACCCTGTGCCTCATGGGAACAGTCCAGCCCGAACCGCCAAGCCATGTCTTCCCTGGACCGGAAACAAGCATCCTAGGACCGGTTTCCGGCATTCCAGCCGTCATCAGCCAGGCTTGCTTGAATCCAGTGGCAAAGTGAGCAAGGGACCCACGTCTGGGCATACCCCGCCAACTTAGGGCGAACAAAGCGATACAAAAGGGGATGATGGACGGAACGTTTGAGCCAATCAAACACTCACCCCCAGTCAACTGATCCGGGTTTAATCCATCATCATTCTTTAGCTCACTCCACCACCCCAGTTCAGACATGGCCAAATGCGAATCAGTCTGACCCTGTGCCTCATGGGAACAGTCCAGCCCGAACCGCCAAGCCATGTCTTCCCTGGACCGGAAACAAGCATCCTAGGACCGGTTTCCGGCATTCCAGCCGTCATCAGCCAGGCTTGCTTGAATCCAGTGGCAAAGTGAGCAAGGGACCCACGTCTGGGCATACCCCGCCAACTTAGGGCGAACAAAGCGATACAAAGGGGATGATGGACGGAACGTTTGAGCCAATCAAACACTCACCCCAGTCAACTGATCCGGGTTTAATCCATCATCATTCTTTAGCTCACTCCACCACCCCAGTTCAGACATGGCCATATGCGAATCAGTCTGACCCTGTGCCTCATGGGAACAGTCCAGCCCGAACCGCCAAGCCATGTCTTCCCTGGACCGGAAACAAGCATCCTAGGACCGGTTTCCGGCATTCCAGCCGTCATCAGCCAATCCTATTTCTAGGCACGCTCACACTGGGCAGGACAAGCATTCCGCACATGGATGTGCCAAAGGCCATTGGAGAACTCACAGGACTACGCTACAAAAAATGACTCTACATAGCTGGGTGATGCCCTCAAATGACCACAAGGGATACAGCTGATGCTCCTAATGACATTGTCATTCCCCTATATGAGAAATGTTTGCAGACACAGATCATAAGGCTTGGCAAACTCCCTAATATTGTCTTTCATTTATACTCAATTGCATTGTCATAACATTGATTTAACCATTGGAAATCATTAAGTTGCATTGTGGGGCACATGCATCCCTTTCCCTTAATAATGCTGATGCTAAATTACATTAAAAGCTCTTTCTAAGGTGATTATTCATTTTTGTTCTATCAGTGGAGTTTGTGTCAATATGGCACCTATTGGACTTTTACATTCTCCTGCCAAATGCCATCAATACATAACTATGGCAAATTATCAACACGAAATTAGCATTGACAAGGTTCAGTGATTATTGTTTAGGTTTTATAATGTGGCCGCTCAGCAGAGCTGAATGTCTGTTCGAAGTGTACATTCTTTGTGCCATAAATTTATGGCTTGCGCAGTACTGAGCAAATTCTCATGAAGTGGTCAGTTCAAAGGATGACTAGGTGATAAGGTAATAATATGTTTCCTCCATTCATCTATAGTAATATTTAGGTACTCTCCAGTCTCCAGAAGCAGAGAAAAAGAAAACAAGGAGAGAGAACAAAAGTCAAACCAGGAGAAGTAACCATAGTGGGAATCCAGACGAGGGGTCAGAAAAATATGGTGATTAATTGGTCTGCTAGATTACTTTCTAGGGATTGACTTATTGTATTGTCTCATGCTTTGGAATTTTGCCCTACAAGTCCTTTTAATTACACACAATGTACATCTTTACAAGAGACATCTAACATAGTAATTCGCCTACAGATAAGGGTGGGAATATTCCATTATTCTTCCTAAGGAGATGTACATCCAGAGAGGGACTCTGTCAGGTGCCAGACACTACATGTTACACACATATTGAAAAATATGTGTGAATACCATTAATATGCAGTATTGATTGGAGAAACAACGGGCTTTTGGAATGGGAAGATTTGTTATTTTTGAAATGTGACATTTCCAGGATCGACTTTCAAATCCTTTGCCCAAGATGCACAAATTCACAATCTACCTCTGGGACGCCCCATCGTGTCACATATACGTAGTGTACAAGAAAACCCCTCAAGGTACATTGATTTTTTTGGGACCATTTGTTGAATCATTACCATCATCTGTTCAAGATAGGAGAGATTTCCTTTTTGCATACAAGGCAAATACTGGGAGCAAGAAAATCTACTGATTCCATTGGATGTAGATAGCCTGTGTACCAGTAATGAATGCATGCAGACACTCAAGGTCTTTATCCTATCTTCTACACAGTGAAATGGTTGTGAATATGCTGTTTGCTGTTTTTGTGTTTGACAAATAATGTTTTGTTTGTTGACTCTAAGCTTTTCAAGCAAGTAAAAGGAACAGCGATGGGGATCTGCTTCGCCCTCAGCTATGCTAATCTATACATGGACTGGTGGAAGGAACAGGTCCTCAGTGACACACCAGAGAAGGATATTATCATACTCTAGATTTGATGTATAGATATTATTTTCACTATTTAGAGTGGTTCTGAATCACATGCTAAAGAATGTATTAAAATATTGTGAATTGTAATGATCTTAACTTTCCATCTTACCAGTGTTATCAGTAAAGATTGTGTTGACTTTTTGGATACCATTATTTCTGTGTGTGGGAATGCATTGTGTACATGCCTGTACATGCCTGTTTAAAAAGAAAGCAGCAGGCAACTGTCTGTTACATGCACGTAGTAGCAGCTCACCTAATTTGATTAATAGTATTCCCTATGGGGAGTTCTTAAGGACGAGAAGAAACTGTAGTGCTGAGGAGAGCTTTATGGCAGACATAGAGACTATGATGAGTAGATTTCAAGAGAGAGGCTATTCTAAGAAAATACTAAGTGTTGCCATTGCTCGAGCTAAGCTAACCCAGAGGGAGGATTTGCTTCAGGACAACAAAAATGTGATTAGTAAGAATAAAGAAGATCAGGTGACCAGTTTTATCACTACATACAATGGCTGAGCACGGCCCATAAGGAATATTTTCTGTAAATATTGGCCTATTCTCAAGTCAGATCCTCTAATATGTAATATTCTTCCAGAATATCCTGAGATGACTTTTAGGAAAAATACATGTCTCAGGGACAAATTGAGCTAGAATCATATTACATCTACATCTAAAACAGGAGACGGGGATCTAGGCAGTTTTTATACTTACAAGAAATGCAAAGCCTGTCTAGACAGTCAGAATGTCAAAAACGTTCCAGGTACCTCCAAAGATGACTAGATGTATTTCTAAACATTTAACTTAGAACAGAGATTTCTGTTTAAAATGTCCATGTGATAAGGTTTATGTGGGCAGTATTGTATATCCTCTGAAAAAGAGTATACTTAAACACCTTAGGGCAATACAAAATGTAGATCTCCATTGTCCAGTTGTCAGACAGTTTAGGGACAAGCACAACAGTAATAGGAACTTAATGTTATTCTTTGGAATTGATACCATTCCTAAGAATGAGAGAGGGGCAATTGTGAGTTAGCTCTGAGGAAACTGCAGAGCATCTACATATTACTATTGAACTTTAAGATCCCTAATGGTTTGAATACTGAAGAACAATTGACAAGAGTCACTTAGGAGTTGGATAATATGCATCTCTGGGGTTTGATTTTATTTGTATCTTCTGTGTGATTCCTCTCAATGTTAATATGGCTGTGAGTGATCGATTTTAACAGTGATTTTTATTCCACAGGTCCTCAGACCAAGACTGCTAGAAGATGAGAACGAGCTAAGAATTTGTGCTTATTATATTATGATTTATTTAGTGTAGTTACCATTATTACGCCTACATTATATCATTTTCATGTTTCTTGATTTGACCCATAAGGAAAGGTATTACGGGGTTAATTATATTATGCATATTTTCCAGATTTGTAGGATGTGTATTTGCCATGTTATCAAGTAAATAGAAATGTTTTGTAATCTCTGTAGCTCTCTCTTGGGCGCCTGATGTTATGGCAACATCTGTATCCAAAATAGAGTGACAGATTGTTGCATGTACTATTGGCCCACTTGGGCGCTATTTCTTGCTGAAATTCAGTTTGTTGAAATACTTGAACTAGACATATACTTTTCATCGCATGATTGAATGCAATATTTGTTCGGACACAGAATCATAGCCATCCATAATGATTTTATGTTTGCATTTAGTCCATCGGACCATACCTCCTTTCTACATGATCTGCACTGTCTTTTCAATTATATACACATTTTTCACTAATTTTGTTTATGCGTTTTTCAAATTATGAACCACATTTTGGTGTTTACATTCAGTATATATAACTATGAATTTACACATTATGTGGAATTAATTACTTATATGATGTGTTTGGACAATCTAAGATGGCACCTGCATCTGATATTAGTTGCTTGTGTTGCACACCTTCTTCACTTTCCATGTTTCCTCACTGCATTGCATCAAACGAATGGTAGTTGGCTTGGCCGGTACCTGTGATCCGGGCCTTGGGGAGCGAATAGCGTAGGGTTTTTTGCCTTCTAATAAACTTCACAATTTTGGATGAACTTGTTCTTGAGGGTGTGTCATACTGTTTGACTGACAGGATCGGTTTAAATTCATGAGGGTTTCTCATGCCCAGAAGAACGTGCACCGTTGTCAATTGAGCCGCTGAAGATTTGCAAGGACTGGTCTTGGATATATATATATATATTATCTACTGGCGGTCGCCAGTAGATAGTTATAGTTAGGACCTATTTTCCATAGGAAATCCACAACATTCTATTTGAAATAACGTTGGCGCCGGTTGACGAATCTTCGCGAAATTTTCCAACTTGTTGGGGCGCTCCGGTCCGCTCCTATCCTGAAAGTCTCGGGGTGATTCGGAAAGCAGGGGCCGAGAAAAAAGGGGGGTCCCAAAACGTGTTTTCCCCATGCAATTTTCCATAGGAACCTTTAGTCGCAGCTACAGCCCGAACTGCTGAACGGAATTACACCAAATTTGCCAAAAAGGTAGCCCTTGGTTCAGGGTCGTGCCTTTTGCTTAAATGGTGTAAATCCGTTCAGTAGTTCCTGAGAAATTTAAAAAAGAAAACACATATATATCTGGGCGGAGCCTAACCACACATGTCATCGTGAGATCTGATTGGCTGTCAGCACTTCATCCTGGAATTGCTGGCAGCCATCTTGGGACCAATATAAATGATAGCACCCCATTGAAATGCATTGTAGTGAATCAAAGATTTTGAGGGTTACCAAAAGGAGAACTATAAAGGGTGATAACAGACTTTAGTTACATTAGAATTCATTTGTTGATGGTACCATACTAATTTCAGGAATTGTGGTGTGTTCTAAGGTGATTTTACCCTGTGAAAAACCTTCTGCTGGGATATCATGAATCATGTTTGAGAGAAAACTATTTTCCCATGCTTGTCCCATACAGTTTTGGAAGGTGCTCCAGAAGCTAAAATGAGAGCATATTTTCTGTAAATTCACATTATCTTTCTCAGTCATGTGAGAATGAAGTCTGACATTCTCAGTAAAACATGTACATCCAACAAGGGCAGAGACTGTCAGTTGATTCCTTTGTGTTCTACTGCAGCTTCCCAGAGTGTTCTAAAGAACAACTAGAGTGCTAACAGCCTTACTTATGACAAAAGTATGGCACACCTGAAGCCATCTTGGATGGAATAAACTGGTAACACTTAAAACATTCAATTTAAAAAGGAACAAAATGATGGGGTTCATTTTGTCATAGAATTATGGTTAGTGCTGTAGAAAGAAAAATTAGGACATGTTTTAAGTGAGATCTCAAATATCTTCCTGTTATATTTCAACAGGAGCAGCCTGTCAGTTGATGCCTTTGTGTTCTACTGCAGCTTCCCAGAGTGTTCTAAAGAACAACTAGAGCGCTAATGGTCTTACTTATGACAAAATTATGGCACACCTGAAGCCATCTTGATTGGAATAAACTGGTAACTCTTAAAACATTTAATTTAAAAAGGAACAAAATGAGGGGGTTCATTTTGTCATAGAAATTATGGTTAGTGCTGTAGAAAGAAAAATTAGGACATGTTTTAAGTGAGATCTCAAATAT
Organism: Calotriton arnoldi; assembly: GCA_963921515.1. NCBI lineage: Eukaryota > Metazoa > Chordata > Amphibia > Caudata > Salamandridae > Calotriton > Calotriton arnoldi. Next base: position 387,727 of record CAWUFW010014151.1, read on the forward strand.
CTTCCTGTTATATTTCAACAGGAGCAGCCTGTCAGTTGATGCCTTTGTGTTCTACTGCAGCTTTTGTGTTCTAAAGAACAACTAGAGCGCTAACGGTCTTACTTATGACAAAAGTATGGCACACCTGAAGCCATCTTGATTGGAATAAACTGGTAACACTTAAAACATTTAATTTAAAAAGTAACAAAATGAGGGGGTTCATTTTGCCATAGAAATTATGGTTAGTGCTGTAGAAAGAAAAATTAGTGCTAAAACACTACCCCCAGCACAACACCCTACACTACCCAAACATAACTGCACTACCCTAAACCCTAAAACACTACCACCAGCACGACTCCCTACACTACCCAAACACCACTGCACTACACTAAACCCTAAATATACCCCCAGCATGATCACCCACACTACACAAACACCACTGCACTACCCTATACCCTAAAACACGACCCCCTACACTACACAAACACGACTGCACTACCCTAAACCCTAAAACACTACCCACAGCATGACCCCCTTCACTACACAAACACTACTGCACTGCCCTAAACCCTAAAACACTACCCCAGCACTACCCCCTACACTACCCAAACACCACTGCACTAACATAAACCCTAAAACACTACCCCCAGCACAACCCCCTACACTACACAAACACCACTGCACTACCCTAAACCCTAAAACACTACCCCCAGCACGACTCCCTACACTACCCAAACACCACTGCACTACCCTAAACCCTAAATCTACCCCCAGCACGACCCCTACAGTACCCAAACACCACTGCACTACCCTAAACCATAAACACTACCCCCAGCATGACCCCCTACACTACACAAACACCACTGCACTACCCTAAACCCTAAAACACTACCACCAGCATGACCCCCTACACTACTAAAACACCACTGCACTACCCTAAACCCTAAAACACTACCCCAGCATGACCCCCTACACTACCCATACACCACTGCACAACCCTAAAACACTACCACCAGCACGACCCCCTACACTACTGCACTACCCTAAACCCTAAAACACTACCCCCAGCACGACCCCCTACACTACCCAAACACCACTGCACTACCCTAAACCCTAAAACACTACCCCCAGCACGACCCCCTACACCACCCAAACACCACTGCACTACCCTAATCCCCAGAAAAGAAACCTCCACCCCATGCCCAATCCCCCTTACCTCTCACTCCTCATGGTTCCTCTCTCCTCGTGGTTCCTGCTTCACGTCATCTCTGAGGGGCGGTGCACGTCGTTGTGAGGAAACAGAACAGCCTCTGTTTCCTTACAACGACATGGATCGTCTACATGTTTTTTAGAACGCATGGTCATTTACCATACATACCTTTACAACAAAATTCGTTGTAAAGGCATGCGTGGTAAATGACCATGCGTTCTAAAAAAATGCGTAGTAATGACTTTGTCATGTACAACGCATGCTTGGTAATGCATGCATTGTAATGGTATCGCAAAGTAAAAAAGTCGTTGTAACGGCTGTTTACCGATCGAAGCTGGCCCCTGTTCTTCAGTGAGACGTTTATTTGATTAATTAGGAGGAAGGAATGTGTTTTTTTTACCGAAAAGTGCATTCCCTGCTGTTGTATTGTGAAAGTGCCCGTGTGGCCTGGTTTCACTTCCGGTGAGAGAGTGGAAGAGTCTGTTTGGATCTAAAGGAGTTCTGTTGTTGGACGGGGCCGGCGCGACATGTCATCAGAAAACATAGCTAATGGAAAGCGTCCTCCCTGAAGTGTGGAGCAGTGCCATGAGAGGTCAACAAGTGTGCGTCCCACCGCAGTATGACCGTACCGCGTGACCCATGTGCCGCCTCCAGGGTACGGGAGGCAGAAGCGGCAATGCAGGTCCTCTCGAAGACCGTTGTAGCACTAATTCTACATTTTGATACTAGGGCATTTTAACTTCGTTGTTCCTGCCAGATACAAAGAGAAGATCCTGTGTTATTCAGTGCCCTCGTTACCTTTTTTGTGGGTTGTGGTGCTTGTCACTTCGCTGCCCCGCCGGTGCACACGACTGGGCACCCCACCTCGTGTGCCATCTGCAGGGCCTCTGCCCCGGATCACTGGTTTCGGTTTCTGGAGTGGCAACATAAACAGTTGCTCCCAAAGGACTAGCCTGAACACTTAGGTGAATATCCCCTGCACCAGCATTCCACGGAAATTCTTTCCTAGCTCTCCCACGTCAACGAGCACGACTCCGCTCGCGACACCGTATGACGTCATCGGAGCCATAAGAGGACCTCGTCGGCGTGCTGACGTCAGTTCCACCCATTTTTTCCGTGCCACCGAGGCAAACAGGGGACCGAGACATTTTCACATGTATACATAGTATAATAAATATATATATTCACTGAAAAAACCATAGGTTTCAGGCACGTTATAGTTAGAAATTAGCATTTAAAAAACCTTAGAAATTCATTGAAAAACCATAGGTTTCAGGCACGTTATAGTTAGAAATTAGCATTTAAAAAACCTTAGAAATTCACTGAAAAAACCATAGGTTTCAGGGGCGTTATAGTTAGTTGGACATTTCACTCGTACAAAACCATAGAAATTCCCCCATTATAGTTAGTTCAGCTAACTATAACTAGCGCGCCCGCAATGCACTGCTGATGACGTCACATATTACATCACTCATGCATGGTCAGTGACATCACTGATGACATCACTGATAACATCACTGATGACATCATCCAGTGAATGTGTGTTTTTCTGAAAATTAAATATGTTTTATATATGTATATCTCAAGGTCGATGGAAGAATAAATGGGTATATAAGTGTCTAAATGGATGATTTTTTTGTAAAATTGATTGTATAACTGACTAAGTGTATCTTAGTGAATACATGGGTTAGTGAGTAATGTTTAAATATGAAAATATCTGTATCAGTCTCTCACTTTGTGTATAAGTGGCTGCATGGGTTGGTGAGTAGCTACATGAGTGTCTATATGGGTTATTAGTTGGCTTTTTGAGTATCAGTATGAGTGTCTGAGTGTCTGTATGGTTCGGTGGGGGTATTACTTAGTGCATAGATGCATGAATGAGTGACTCACTGTTTGTATGTGTTGAAGACAGCATGTGTGCAGGACTGTATAGGTTGATGAGTATGTGTATGGGTCTGTTAGTGAGTGAATGACTGTCTCAATAGTGTCTTTATGAGTAACTACATATGTTTTAAACTAGTATATGTGAGTATTGGTGTATATAAGTGAGTATATGTGAGAGTGAGAGATTGGAAGAGTTCCTGTACAAATAAGTAGGTGTTTCTATAAGTGATTGTTTAAGAGAGTAAGTATGTGTAAGTTTCTGTAGAAGTAAGTGTGGTAGTGTGTTTATAACTGTATATGCAAGTAAATGGATGTTTGATACTTTGTTTGCATGTGTGACTATGTGTGTGAGTAACTCTATGGATGAGTGGCGGTGTGTAACAGGATGTATAGATGTATGAGTACATATGATGAGTGAGTACATGTATGAGTGACTGTATAGGGACTGTTGGTGAATGAGTGGATGTGTGTGTAGATCTTGGAATTAATGAATAGGTGTGTTGTAACTGGTATTGGTATGTCCATTGTTTTGAAAATGTTAGTTTGTATTTTTGAGTGTGTGTATCAAAGGTTATATTAGGGTGAGAGGAGGTCTGCCACTCTATCACAAGGATGATGTCATCAGTGATGTCATTTGAGATGTCATCAGTGATGTCATGAGTGATGTCACTGACCATGTCATGAGTGATGTAATATGTGACGTCATCAGCAGTGCATTTTAGGCGCGCGAGTTATAGTTAGCTGAACTAACTATAACGGGGAATTTCTATGGTTTTGTACGAGTGAAATGTCCAACTAACTATAACGCCCCTGAAACCTATGGTTTTTCAGTGAATTTCTTTTAAAAATTTTTTTTTATTGTATAGAGAAAAAAAAACCAGTGCGATTGCAGCATTAATTACCTATACATACATTCCAAACATAAATATAGATTTTCATTTGATCAACAGAAGACAATTGAGTAATACATTATACACAATAACCAAGAAATCATAATTTAGAGAGCAGCCAAATATAACACATAATTTTTTAGGCTTAGCTTAAGGAGGAAATTTCAGTTTGTGAGAAGGATGCGATCCAGGAGGAAAAAGGGCCCCAGATCCTTTTCCCTTTGATTCTGCCTTTTCTGCCTCTCCTATCATATAGTGCCTTTTCTAAATTATATATGTGTAAGAATCGTCCCTTCCACTGCTGGAAGGTTGGAGGTTGAGGATCAAGCCAAGCTAAAGCAACACATAGCCTAAGTACTTCCATAGCTATAAAAATTAGTTCTTCACCTTCATTGCCTGCTGAGTCATATACCCCTAATAACATCAACTGTGGTGTCAAAGGAACATCAACATTAAGAATCTGTTGTAAAAAGCTTGTAATTTCACGACCAATAGATTCTATACAGTTACAGGTGGCGAAGATATGCACTAAATCAGCCCCAAATATTGAGCATCTGAAACAAGAGGTCCCCTCAGTACCACCCCATTTAACAATTTTCGCAGGTGTAATATATAAATCGAATAAGGTCTTAAAATGTTGAGCCCGCAGATTGGCAGAGCACAGTACAGTGTCCCACAGTTCTAATGATCTCATAAAGCAAGAATCCTCGACTCCCAACCTATCCTGCCATTTCAGACTATGTTTATTCAAATCATCTGGCACACCTTCCTGCAAACATCTATATATTTGTGTAATTGAGAGTCTGGTATTGCTAGTAAGTAATTCCATCAAAGGTACTTGTCCAAACCCTGCCGCACCTACTGCTTTTTTAAGGATAAAATCTCTCAGCTGTAAAAATTTTAAAAAGTCCCGGGGGCCGACACCAAACCTTTCTCTAACTACATCAAATTATGTTATGTGATCCCCAGCTAATAAATCCCCTATCCTGTATATACCACTCTTGCCCCACCTTGCCAAACATGTATCTTGCAATGCCCTGGGCAATTGGTCGTTCCCAATTATCGGAGAGTACCGATTGAACCTACCTACCCCGAAGTTTCTTCCTTATGCCTACCCAATTGCGGAAGGCAGCGATCAATACCTTGAAGCACGTTTTCTTAAAGTAGCTTGCTTCATAGAATTCCAGGAGACAACCATTAGCTCGAGCGCCTATCAGTAGTTCATATATCGTTGGTACTTGTCCAGGATCCCCCCTGTCCATTTCCTTGACTCCAAAAAGAGGCCAGTAGTATTGGAATGAGGCAGCTAAATAGTATAGCTTAAAAGACGGTAACCCCCATCCTCCTCTATCCCTAGGAAGGAGAGATATATATTCGCTCTCCTAGTCCTCTGATAGCACCAAATAAACCTAGCGACCTCCTTCTCTATTTGCTTAAACCAAAAATTATGTATTTCCAAAGGAATTGCGCGAAAAATATACAAAAGTTTTGGCAGGATCATCATTTTAATGAGATTACATCTCCCTACTATAGACAATTTCAGATTATCCCAACGTTGAAGATCATTTTTGATTTTCCCCATTATAGGGGTAATGTTTAAGTCCACTATATCATCCACCTTAGCCGAGATGGTAATGCCTAGGTAAACAGCTTTTTCAACAATTCTATTCTCCATGCCTGTAACGAACCTATTTGTCACGATCTGCGTTTTAGCTTTATTTAATAAAAAGCCTGATTGGATCCCAAAGCCTTCAGCAATACTTTCAACAGCTGTCATTGCGGGATCTGGGTCAGATGAAATGATAGCCACGTCATCAGCGTAAGCCAAAAGCTTGGTGTCACCGCCTTGCAGACTAACCGGAATAATTTCTGAGGAGGCCTCCAGACGCCTAAGAAGAGGGTCTAAATACAGGGCAAATAATAAGGGGAAGCAGGACAACCCTGTCTTGTTCCCCTGCCGATTGAAAAAGGAGCAGTCTCTACCCCCATAATTCGTAATCTTGCTACAGGGTTAGCGTATAAGACCTGTATTGCTTTCACAAATGGTTCCCCTAGGCCGTAAGCCTTAAGGGTCTGCCATAAAAAATTCCATGACACCCTGTTGAAGGCCTTCTCCGCGTCTAAAAGCTACCCCCATAGGTTTAGCAGCGATCTCAGTAGCATCAAAGAGGGTAATTAACCTCCTAACATGATCTACCGTCCCTCTCCCTTGTATAAAACCGTGCTGCCATACTGAAACAAGATGGTGCATCACAGAGTTCAAACGTGAGGCAACAATTTTAGAATAAAGCTTAGCATCACTGTTTAACAGCGTTATAGGCCTATATGAGCCTAAGTTCGTTGGATCTTTACCCTTTTTAGAAAAATAACGATGTTCGCGATACCCCAGGAACCCGGTGGTGTGGCCCCTTCCTTGATCTCCTGAAATAACCTAAGCATAGGACGGTATATCTCACCGACGAATACTTTGTAAAACTCTATAGGAATGCAGTCAGTTCCCGATGCCTTGCCCATTGGGAGGGCATGTAAGGCATTATAAAACTCCTCCTGTGTGATTTCTGCCCCAAGCCGGGCAACCTCCTCCTGTGGGACCCTTCCAGTCGGTTCAAACTCCTGCACTTCTAAATTTGATAAGTGACCTTCACCAGATGAAACTGAATACAGGTCTTCATAAAATTCTCTAAAAGCCTTTCTAATCTCAGCAGGCTCTGTCACGACGTTACCCTGCATATTTCTAATCCGGTCTATATAGCCTGCTGAAGCCTGCTGTCTAGCCCTGATTGCCAGTAATCTGCCCACCGTCTCGCTATATTCATAGTAATCCTGCTTCTTAGCTAAATATTTTCCTGCAAGTCTCTCAGTATTAAAATCGTTCAGGCAGGCTTTAGTAATGTTAATAGAACTCAGGATTCTTGACACTTCTCCACCACATGACACGGTACTAATCAATTCTGTTTCTAGTCGGGCAAGCTTTTGATAAAACTGTTTGATCTGTTCTGCCTCTTTTTCGCTCACTCAAACAGTATTGCAGGATCTCACCTCTTGCTGCCGCTTTAAAAGCATCCCAGACCATACCTGGAGGGGCACTACCACTATTATTATCGAAAAACTCCCTGATCCAGTCCTTCATATATCCAATACATTTTTGATCTGTGAGCAAAGCCCTCTCAAAAGTCCATCTAGAATATTCCTTTCTTATGCCTTTTACTGAAATCTCTAAGACTATCGGGTTATGATCGGACATAACTCTGGGGAAGATTTCTATTCGTGCCTCTTGTAGTATATATGGCGAAGTTAAAAAGTAGTCCAGTCTGGCAAACTTGCCATGTGGGGCTGAATAAAAAGTATAACCAGGCTCAGGAGCTCTAAGTTTAGGCCAAACATCTACCAAACCAATATCCATTACAAGATTTTTAAGCGCCCTCATAGAATGTGGCTTCCGCCCTTTACTAGTGGTCCCGTCTGTTCCCGGATTGTCTCTGGACCCATTAAGATTCAGGTCCCCACACACCACTAACGGGGCTGGCCAAGATGGTAATTCATTAGCCAAAAAACAGAGTAGCCCTGGATCATCTAAAACAGGAGCGTAAACTGTACATAATGTAAAAGAACCAGTTATATGCCTACATTCCAATAATACCCATCTACCATTCCTATCAACCGCTTTCCTACCAGGGTTAATAACACTGCCTTTAATAAGAACTGCAACTCCCTTAGTCTTCACATCTTGTGTAGTGTATGCTGCTACCTTCAGCCCCAGAGAATTTAGTAAGTTGCTATCGTTTCTGGCAATGTGAGTCTCCTGGAGACAATAGATATCTGCCTTTAATACCTTGAGATCTTCCTGTATCCTCCTCCTCTTGGCCGCATCATTGAGCCCACATATATTAATTGACGCAATACGAACTTTAGCCATGGTTCCCCATAAAGATTGTTTCCAGCTGTTCTGCCATATCTGAATTAATACACATATTGTACTGTTCCTGCAAATCATCTTGTATAGCCTTCCTACCGAACTGCTCTCTGATCATTAGTAACCTTATTAAATAGTACCCATAATATGCTTCTCGCTTCTGCTGCAATTTACACTTCACGTTGTCACCATACCCCCCCCTTACCCCTCCCCACCACCACCCCTTCTCCCACCCCCCCTCCCTCCCCTACCCTTAGAGGCAGCCAGACCAAAAAAGGTCTGCGTGATGGAGACAGGAAAAAAAACATCACAGCGCTCCTCCCCACAAAGCACCCTCCGCACTTTATTAAACCCAAAGTGTTGAAGAGAGAAGAGGAGGAAAGATAGAGAAACAGAGGAGAGAGAAAGAAACACTTGGTAGATGAAATGCATATATAACCTTTTACTAATGTCAGCAAGAAAAAAAGAAAAACATTTTCATTTAAATTTAAATTAACCCCACAGTTACATGAAAACCTCAGACATTTCTTTTATGTGACTGGATTTGATCTAGATACTCTCTAGCCTGAATTTCTGAGGTAAAAAACGTAACCGCCCCTCTTACGATCGTCTTCAGTCTAGCAGGGGAGAGTAAAAAGGCCTCGAACCCAGCATCCTGAAAGGGCTTAATCATTTGCCGGAGTCGCCATCTGCGCTCTACGGTAACATGACAAAAATCGGGGCGTACAAAAAATGAGGACTCTTTATATTGCCGTCTGGCCTCGGGTCGGGCTTTTTCAAAGATAGCCTGCCTAAGCATGTAATTACCAAAAAAGACCAATATGGCCCTTGGTTGGGTTGTGTCTCTGCCAGAGTTTATATGCCTGGTGAAGGGGAACCTGTGGACCCTCTGGAATTCCCGCTCCCACTCCCACTCCCACCCTGTAAGCTCAGGGAAGGATTCTTTAAGGAGATTTACGATGAAGGAACGTATGTCCTCCCCTTCCAGGCCTTCTTTTATCCCTAAGAAGCGGAGGTTATTCCTCCTCATACGGTTCTCCATATCCTCCAGCTTCCACATAGCATCGGTAAGCTGAGCATCATGGGTTTTAGTATCCTCTTTAATGTCGGACAGCTCCTTTTCGACCACCGTTGTTCTCTCTTCCAGAAAGTTCATCCGCTCGCCAATTTCCACACAGGTTTTTCCGACTTTCCGTATTGCCCCCTCCAGTTTTTTAGAGGCCTGCCTTGCTTTTTTTCCATCAGCCCGGGTCTCAGCACGATGTTCTTTTATAGTATCCAATATCATGCTCAATGCAGAATTCATATCTGTTATCCCCTTTGCCTGAGATACACCAGTGGGAGATACCATCTGTTCAGTTGTCGATGTCATTGGGCTGGTTATCCTTGTGTGTGAGTAGTCCCACTTCAAGCCTGAGCGCCTTCCTTTATTTTTCTGGGTCTCAACACACCCTTTACCCCCCTTAGGATTCGTCCGTGATTTCTGTCGCTTCTGTGCTGTTTCTGGTGCTTCCAAAGTACTGGAGCCGGATGAAGACAAGCTATCGTCAAGTTCACTGTGGTCTGAGTCCGTTACGCCTGATAATGACTCCTCGGTAAGGGAATAAAACGTATCTGTCCCATCAGAGATGATATCTCCTGCTGCCTGAAACAGATTTTCGGGACCTATAACAGCACCCATCCCCCCGGAGGCCTCGTCAATTGGTGGCCCACAGGTTTGAGGGTCAGTCATAGTCTCATTATCATCCTTTCTATTGTCACCAGGTTCTGTGTCTATTTCTGTTTCTTTTCCTGTTTCTTTTTCCTTCCTAACCTCTTTATTATTCCTAATGGTCTCATCCTGTGTTTCCACATTTACAGTGTTTTCACCCATAACATCCGGGTCTGTACTCAGATTGTGGACAGCCATTTCTGAGTCTAAGTTGTCGAGAGGTTCTATTATATGTTCCAGAATACCATCTCCAGTTTTTTTGAAGAATTCGGTAATAGTCGGTTGAGGTGGTATAGAAATTGTATTTATCTTGTCCCCTACAGAGGCAGCCCCCACTTCTTCTGAAACTTGTGTATTCATCCCTTTCCGCCCTGCGGTACGCTCAGCCTGGATCCTCCGTTTCCCTACCCCTCCACTCTCTGCTTGTTTTTTGGCGTTGCGAGGCTCATTTGATTTGCCTGCCAGAGCACCAGTGCTTAAGGGGGAGTCCAAACTTGGGGCAAATGTATTTGTGGTGAATTTCTGAGTTCCGCTTCTTTCACTTGCTTTGCCGATTTGGGTGGCATCCTCCCAAACACCAAATTATATCTTGTTATGATGCAGGAATTCTGTAAAGACAGCCTGTGTCCCACTTTGACTGCAATTCCTGCCAGCGCCCACCAGGTGGAGCACAATGATTTTACTGCTCTCACCAGCCTCTCACTGCTACCCTTACCGCCTCTGTGAACGCAGGAGTCCGATATCCCAGCCGGCGTTACAGTCCCAGATCGCCTGCTCAGTCCTAATCCCAACCAGGACATCCGTATGAGCTCTTAGCGCCGATGAGGCAGGTCCAGATGGAATCCCTCAAGTCCACAAGGTGAGTGCACTCGATTATGCTCGGCAACGCACGAAGCACATAGCACGGAGCGGGGGAGAGGAGCTGCTGCTACAGTAATCACACTGCCTCTCTCGTAACTATAACGCCCCTGAAACCTATGGTTTTTTCAGTGAATATATATATATTCACTGAAAAAACCATAGGTTTCAGGGATGTTATAGTTAGAAATTAGCATTTAAAAAAGCTTTGAAATTCACTGAAAAAACCATAGGTTTCAGGGACGTTATAGTTAGAAATTAGCATTTAAAAAACCTTAGAAATTCACTGAAAAAACCACAGGTTTCAGGGATGTTATAGTTAGTTGGACATTTCACTCGTACAAAACCAGAGAAATTCCCCCGTTATAGTTAGTTCAGCTAACTATAACTCGCGCCCCCGCAATGCACTGCTGATGACGTCACATATTACATCATTCATGACATGGTCAGTGACATCACTGATGACATCACTGATGACATCTCAAATGACATCACTGATGACATCAATGATGACATCATCCAGTGACTGTGTGTTTCTGTAAAGTTTAAATATGTTTTATATATATGCCAAAGTGTATTGAAGAATGAGTGGGTGTATAAGTGTCTGGATGGATGATTTAGTAGGTGCGTGACTGACTGTATAAGTGAGTGATTAAATGTGTCTTACTGAATGCATGGGTTGGTGAGTAGCTACATGAGTGTGTATATCGGTTATTGATTGGTTGCTTGAGAATTTGTATGGGAGACTGAGTGTGTGTGTGGGTGGGTGGGAGGTGTGTGACTCTGTGCATAGATGTGTGAGTGGTTGATACACTGGGTGTAAGGGTTCAAGAGTGCATGTGGAAACAGCTGTATGGGTGGGTGAGTGTGTGTATGGGTGTATTGGTGAGTGAATGGATGTCTCAGTGGTACATGTGCAAGTAACTACATATGTAAAAGGCAGTATATGTGAGTGATGGTGTATATAAATAACTATATGTGAGAGTCAGTAATTGTGAGAGTGGCTGCATGGATGAGTGTGTATTTGTATCAGTGATTCTATAAGAGAGTAATTATGTGTTAGTATCTGTATGAATAAGTGAGGTGGTATCTGTATAACTGTATAGGTGAGTAAATGGAAGTATGATTGATTATTTGCATGACTGACTAGGTGTGTGAGTAACTCTGGATATGTGGCAGTGTGTGAGTGTCTGTATAGGTGTATGAGTGCATATGATAGTGTTGTATTGATGAGTGACTGCATGTATGAGTGATTGTATGGGTGAATGAGTGGATGTGTGTGAGACCTAGGAATAAGTGAGTGCGTATGTAGTAACTGGTATTGGTGTGTCGATTGTTTCAAAAATGGTAGTCTGTATTTTACAGTGGGTGTATCAAAGGTTATATTAGAGTGTGAGGAGGTGCATCAGATTTTCACGTGGATGATGTCATCAGTGATGTCATCAGTGATGTCATTTGAGATGTCATCAGTGATGTCATCAGTGATGTCACTGACCATGTCATGAATGATGTAATATGTGACGTCATCAGCAGTGCATTGTGGGGGCGTGAGTTATAAATAGCTGAGCTAACTGTAACGGCGGAATTTCTCTGGTTTTGTACGAGTGAAATGTCCAACTAACTATAACGTCCCTGAAACCTATGGTTTTTTCAGTGAATTTCAATGGTCATATATATATATATATATATATATATATATATATTCACTGAAAAAACCATAGGTTTCTGGAACGTTATTGATAGTTGGACATTTCACTCGTACAAAACCATAGAAATTCCGGCGTTATAGTTAGTTCAGCTAACTATAACTCACGCCCCCGCAATGCACTGCTGATGATGTCACATATTACATCATTCATGACATGATCAGTGACATCACTGATGACATCACTGATGACATCTCAAATGACATCACTGATGACATCATCCAGTGACTGTGTGTTTCTGTAAAGTTTAAATTTGTTTTATATATATGCCAAGCTGTATTGAAGAATGAGTGGGTGTATAAGTGTCTGTATGGAGGATTTAGTAGGTACGTGACTGACTGTATAAGTGAGTGATTAAATGTGTCTTACTGAATGCATGTGTTAGTGACTAAACTGTGTGAAAGTCTGTATCAGTCTGTCTGTTGTTGTGTAAGCTGCTGCATGGGTTGGTGAGTAGCTGCATGAGTGTCTATATGGGTTATTGATTGCTTGCCTGAGTATTTGTATGGGTGCCTGAGTGTGTGTGTGGGTGGGTGGGTGGGAGGTGTGTGACTCTGTGCATAGATGTGTGAGTGGTTGATTCACTGGGTGTATTGGTTCAAGAGTGCATGTGGATACAGCTGTATGGGTGGGTGAGTGTGTGTATGGGTGTGTTGGTGAGTGAATGGATGTCTCAGTGGTACATGTGCAAGTAACTACATATGTAAAAGGCAGTATATGTGAGTGATGGTGTATATAAATAACTATATGTGAGAGTCAGTAATTGTGAGAGTGGCTGCATGGATGAGTGTGTATTTGTATCAGTGATTCTATAAGAGAGTAATTATATGTTAGTATCTGTATGAATAAGTGAGGTGGTATCTGTATAACTGTATAGGTGAGTAAATGGAAGTATGATTGATTATTTGCATGACTGACTAGGTGTGTGAGTAACTCTGGATATGTGGCAGTGTGTGAGTGTCTGTATAGGTGTATGAGTGCATATGATAGTGTTGTATTGATGAGTGACTGCATGTATGAGTGACTGTATGGGTGAATGAGTGGATGTGTGTGTAGACCTAGGAATCAGTCAGTGCGTATTTATTAACTGGTATTGATGTATCTATTTTTTCGAAAATGGTAGTCTGTATTTTAGAGTGGGTGTATCAAAGGTTATATTCAGGTGTGAGGAGATGCATCAGATTTTCATGTGGATGATGTCATCAGTGATGTCATCAGTGATGTCATTTGAGATGTCATCAGTGATGTCATCAGTGATGTCACTGACCATGTCATGAATGATGTAATATGTGACGTCAGCAGCAGTGCATTGCAGGGGCGCGAGTTATAGTTAGCTGAACTAACTATAACACCGGAATTTCTATGGTTTTGTACGAGTGAAATGTCCAACTAACTATCACGTTCCTGAAACCTATGGTTTTTTCAGTGAATTTCTATGGTTTTTTAAATGCTAATTTCTAACTATAACGTGCCTGAAACCTATGGTTTTTTCAGTGAATTTCAAAGGTTTTTTAAATGAAAATTTGTAAGTCTAATGTACCTCAATCCTATGTTTTTTATTTTCTATATATATATACATATATATATATCTTTAAAAAAATTGTGAATAATTTTTAGGTAGGAAAACTATATTCATTCTTTTTTTTTTTAAATATTATACAGAAGTCGCGCACCCTTCGCGCACCCTACACGATGGCTGCGCGCATTATGGTAGCCATTTTGAAAAGTCACGCTGGGGTCCGACTTCGGCGTAATTTGTAAAGTATGAAATATCTTTAAATTAATTATAAATAAAAGTTTTCCTTTAAGTGTATGTCTAAATTTATTAATAAAAGTATTTTTAAAGTATTATTTTCAATATAATTTCGACAAACAATTATTCGATTATTATTGGATTCAGAGGTTAGGAGGGATGGCCATTTTGCTCGATCTGTTTTGCAAGATTTTTTGGTCTAGTCAGGTGGACACCCTCCTCCGGGTGAGGAACGGCTTGGGGATTCTATTCAAAAGGTGAGGAATCCACAGGCAGAAGTATCCATCAGAAGAACAAGTTACTTACCTTCGGTAACGCATTTTCTGGTGGATACAGTATCTGCCTGTGGATTCCTCACTGTCCCACCCGCCTCCCCGTTGTCCACCTGTTTCTACCAAAAAGATGCTTTTACTGTTTGGCATGAATGTTTTTAATATGTCTTAATCATGCTTATGTTTTAATAGTGAGAAATGCTTGATCTGTTGCTATTTCTTTATGCCTTTATTGGGTATGCATTTGTATATATATATATTTAGTATACTATGTATACATGTGAAAATGTGTCGGTCCGCCTGCTTGCCTCGGTGGCACGGAAAAAATGGGTGGAACTGACGTCAGCACGCCGACGAGGTCCTCTTATGGCTCCGATGACGTCATATGGTGTCGTGAGCGGAGCCGTGCTGTTATGACGTCCTCGTCGATGTGGGAGAACTAGGAAAGAATTTCCGCGGAATGCTGGCGCATGGGATATTCACCTAAGTGTTCAGGCTAGTCCTTTGGGAGCAACTGTTTATGTTGCCACTCCAGAAACCGAAACCAGTGATCCGAGGGCAGAGGCCCTGCAGATGGCACACGAGGAGGGGAGCCCAGTCATGTGCACCGGCGGGGCAGCGAAGTGACAAGCACCACTACCCACAAAAAAGGTAACAAGGGCACTGCATAACACAGGATCTTCTCTTTGTATCTGGCAGGAACAACGAGGTTAAAATGCCCTAGTTCCAAAATGTAGAATTAGTGCTACAATGGTCTTCAAGAGGACCTGCGATGGATGCCGCTTCTGCCTCCCGTACCCTGGAGGCGGCACATGGGTCACGCGGTACGGTCATACTGCGATGGGACGCACACTCGTTGACCTCTCATGGCACTGCTCCACACTTCGGGGAGGACGCTTTCCATTAGCTGTGTTTTCTGATGACGTGTCGCGCCGGCCCCGTCCAACAACAGAACTCCTTTAGATCCAAACAGACTCTTCCACTCTCTCACCGGAAGTGAAACCAGGCCACGCAGACACTTTCACAATACAACAGCTGGGAATGCACCTTTCGGTAAAAAAAACACATTCCTTCCTCCTAATTTATCAAATAAACGACTCACTGAAGAACAGGGGCCAGCTTCGATCAGTAAACAGCCGTTACAACTACTTTTTTACTTCGCGATACCATTACAACGCATGCATTGCCACGCATGCGTTGTACATCGGGAAGTCATTACTACGCTTTTTTTTTAGAACGCATGGTCATTTACCACGCATGCCTTTACAACGAATTTCTTTGTAAGGTATGTATGGTAAATGACAATGCGTTCTAAAAAAATGTAGACAATCCACGTCGTTGTAAGGAAACAGGCTGTTCCGTTTCCTCACAATGACGTGCACCGCCCCTCAGAGACGACGTGAAGCAGGAACCACAAGGAGAGAGCAACCACGAGGAGTGAGAGGTAAGGGGGATTGGGCATGGGGTGGGGGATACTTTTCTAGGGTTTAGGGTAGTGCAGTGGTAATTGGGTAGTGTAGGGGGTCGTGTTGGGGGTAGTGTTTTAGGGTTTAGGGTAGTGCAATGGTGTTTGGGTAGTGTAGGGGGTCGTCCTGGGGGTAGTGTTTTAGGGTTTAGGGTAGTGCAGTGGTGTTTGGGTAGTGTAGGGGGTCGTGCTGGGGGTAGTGTTTAGGGTTTAGGGTAGTGCAGTGGTGTTTGGGTAGTATAGGGGGTCATGCTGGGGGTAGATTTAGGGTTTAAGGTAGTGCAGTGGTGTTTGGGTAGTGTAGGGTGTCGTGCTGGGGGTAGTGTTTTAGTGTTTAGGGTAGTGCAGTGGTGTTTGGGTAGTATAGGGGGTCGTGCTGGGGGTAGTGTTTTAGAGTTTAGGGTAGTGCAGTGGTGTTTCGGTAGTGTAGAAGATAGTGCTGGGGTAGTGTTTTAGGGTTTAGGGTAGTGCAGTGGTGTTTGTGTAGTGTAGGGGCTAGTGCTGGGTGTAGAGTTTTAGGGTTTAGGGTAGTGCAGTGGTGTTTGTGTAGTGTAGGGGGTAGTGCTGGGGGTAGTGTCTTAGGGTTTAGGGTAGTGCAGTGGTGTTTGGGTAGTATAGGGGGTCATGCTGGGGTAGTGTTTTAGGGCTTAGGGTAGTGCAGTGGTGTTTGTGTAGTGTAGGGGGTCATGCTGGGGGTAGATTTACGGTTTAGGGTAGTGCAGTGGTGTTTGTGTAGTGTAGGGGGTCGTGCTGGGGGTAGTGTTTTAGGGTTTAGGGTAGTGCAGTGAGGTTTGTGTAGTGTAGGGGTCATGCTGGGGGTAGTGTTTTAGGGTTTAGGGTAGTGCAGTGGTGTTTGCGTAGTGTAGGGGGTCATGCTGGGGGTAGTGTTTTAGGGTTTAGGGCAGTGCAGTGGTGTTTGTGTAGTGTAGGGGGTCGTGTTTTAGGGTTTAGGGTAGGGCAGTGGTGTTTGGGTAGTGTAGGGGGTCGTGCTGGGGGTAGTGTTTTAGATTTTAGGGTAGTGCAGTGGTGTTTGGGTAGTCTAGGGGGTCATGCTGGGGGGAGTGTTTTAGGGTTTAGAGTAGTGCAGTGGTGTTTGTGTAGTGTAGGGGGTCGTGCTGGGGGTAGTGTTTTAGGGTTTAGGGTACTGCTGTGGTGTTTGTGTAGTGTAGGGGGTCATGCTGGGAGTAGTGGTTTAGGGTTTAGGGTAGTGCAGTGGTGGTTGGGTAGTATATGGGGTCGTGCTGGGGGTAGATTTAGGGTTTAGGGTAGTGCAGTGGTGTTTGGGTTGTGTAGGGGTCATGCTGGGGGTAGTGTTTTAGGTTTAAGGTAGTGCAGTGGTGTTTGGTTAGTGTAGGGGGTCGTGCTGGGGGTAGTGTTTTAAGGTTTAGGGTAGTGCAGTGGTGTTTGTTCAGTGTAGGGGGTCGTGCTGGGGGTAGTGTTTTAGGGTAGTGCAGTGGTGTTTGTGTAGTGTAGGGGGTCATGCTGGGGGTAGATTTAGGGTTTAGGGTAGTGCAGTGGTGTTTGGGTAGTGGAGGGGGTCATGCTGGGGGTCGGGTTTTAGGGTTTAGGGTAGCGCAGTGGTGTTTGGGTAGTGTACGGGGTCGTGCTGGGGGTAGTGTTTTAGGGTTTATGGTAGTGCAGTGGTATTTGGGTAGTGTAGGGGGTCATGCTGGGGGTAGTGTTTTAGGGTTTAGGGTAGTGCAGTGGTGTTTGGGTAGTGTAGGGGGTCATGCTGGGGGTAGATTTAGGGTTTAGGTTAGTGCAGTGGTGTTTGGGTAGTGTAGGGAGTCGTGTTGGGGGTAGTGTTTTAGGGTTTAGGGTAGTGCAGTGGTGTTTGGGTAGTGTAGGGGGTCATGCTGAGGGTAGAGTTTTAGGGTTTAGGTAAGAGCAGTGGTGTTTGGGTAGTGTAGGGGGTAGTGCTGGGGGTAGTGTTTTAGGGTTTAGGGTAGTGCAGTGGTGTTTGTGTAGTGTAGGGGGTAGTGCTGGGGGTAGAGTTTTAGGGTTTAGGGTAGTGCAGTGGTGTTTGTATAGTGTAGGGGGTAGTGCTGGGGGTTGTGTCTTAAGGTTTAGGGTAGTGCAGTGTTGTTTGGGTAGTGTAGGGGGTCGTGCTGGGGGTAGTGTTTAGGGTTTAGGGTAGTGCAGTGGTGTTTGGGTAGTGTAGGGGTCCTGCTGGGGTAGATTTAGGGTTTAGGATAGTGCAGTGATGTTTGGGTAGTGTAGGGTGTCGTGCTGGGGGTAGTGTTTTAGGGTTTAGGGTAGTGCAGTGGTGTTTGGCTAGTATAGGGGGTCGTGCTGGGGGTAGTGTTTTAGAGTTTAGGGTAGTGCAGTGGTTTTTGGGTAGTGTAGGGGGTAGTGCTGGGGGTAGTGTTTTAGGGTTTAGGGTAGTGCAGTGGTGTTTGTGTAGTGTAGGGGCTAGTGCTGGGTGTAGAGTTTTAGGGTTTAGGGTAGTGCAGTGGTGTTTGTGTAGTGTAGGGGGTAGTGCTGGGGGTTGTGTCTTAAGGTTTAGGGTAGTGCAGTGGTGTTTGTGTAGTGTAGGGGGTCGTGCTGGGGGTAGTGTTTTAGGGCTTAGGGTAGTGCAGTGGTGTTTGTGTAGTGTAGGGGGTTGTGCTGGGGGTAGATTTAGGGTTTAGGGTAGTGCAGTGGTGTTTGTGTAGTGTAGGGGGTCGTGCTGGGGGTAGTGTTTTAGGGTTTAGGGTAGTGCAGTGGTGTTTGTGTAGTGTAGGGGGTCATGCTGGAGGTAGTGTTTTAGGGTTTAGGGTAGTGCAGTGGTGTTTGGGTAGTGTAGGGGGTCATGCTGGGGGTAGTGTTTTAGGGTTTAGGGTAGTGCAGTGGTGTTTGTGTAGTGTAGGGGGTCGTGCTGGGGGTAGTGTTTTAGGGTTTAGGGTACTGCTGTGGTGTTTATGTAGTGTAGGGGGTCATGCTGGGAATAGTGTTTTAGGGTTTAGGGTAGTGCAGTGGTGTTTGGGTAGTGTAGGGGGTCGTGCTGGGGGTAGATTTAGGGTTTAGGGTAGTGCAGTGGTGTTTGGGTAGTGTAGCGGGTCGTGCTGGGGGTAGTGTTTTAGGTTTAGGGTAGTGCAGTGGTGTTTGGTTAGTGTAGGGGGTCGTGCTGGGGGTAGTGTTTTAAGGTTTAGGGTAGTGCAGTGGTGTTTGTTCAGTGTAGGGGGTCGTTCTGGGGGTAGTATTTTAGGGTAGTGCAGTGGTGTTTGTGTAGTGTAGGGGGTCATGCTGGGGGTAGATTTAGGGTTTAGGGTAGTGCAGTGGTGTTTGGATAGTGGAAGGGGTCATGCTGGGGGTAGTGTTTTAGGGTTTAGGGTAGCGCAGTGGTGTTTGGGTAGTGTAGGTGGTCATGCTGAGGGTAGAGTTTTAGGGTTTAGGGTCGAGCAGTGGTGTTTGGGTAGTATAGGGGGTAGTGCTGTGGGTAGTGTTTTATGGTTTAGGGTAGTGCAGAGGTGTTTGTATAGTGTAGGGGTAGTGCTGGGGGTAGAGTTTTAGGGTTTAGGGTAGTGCAGTGGTGTTTGTATAGTGTAGGGGTAGTGCTGGGGGTAGCGTTTTAGGGTTTAGGGTAGTGCAGTGGTGTTTGGGTAGTGTAGGGGGTCGTGCTTGGGTAGTGTTTTAGGGTTTAGGGTAGTGCAGTGGTGTTTGGGTAGTATAGGGGATCGTGCTGGGGTAGAGTTTTAGGGTTTAGGGTAGTGCAGTGGTGTTTGGGTAGTGTAGGGGGTCGTGCTGGGGGTAGATTTAGGGTTTAGGGTAGTGCAGTGGTGTTTGGGCAGTGTAGGGGGTTGTGCTGGGGGTATGTTTTAGGGTTTAGGGTAGTGCAGTGATGTTTGTGTAGTGTAGGGGGTCGTGCTGGGCATAGTGTTTTAGGGTTTAGGGTAGTGCAGTGGTGTTTGGGTAGTGTAGGGGGTCATTCTGGGGGTAGATTTAGGGTTTAGGGTAGCGCAGTGGTGTTTGTGTAGTGTAGGGGTCGTGCTGGGGGTAGATTTAGGGTTTAGGGTAGTGCAGTGGTGTTTGTGTTGTGAGGGGGTCATGCTGGGGGTAGTGTTTTAGGGTTTAGAGTAATGCAGTGGTGTTTGTATTGTGTAGGGGGGTTTAGGGTAGTGCAGTGGTGTTTGTGTAGTGTAGGGGGTCATGCTGGGGGTTGTGTTTAGGGTTTAGGGTAGGGCAGTGGTGTTTGGGTAGTGTAGGGGGCTGTGCTAGGGGTAGTGTTTTAGGGTTTAGGGTAGTGAAGTGGTGTTTGTGTAGTGTAGGGGGTCGTGCTGAGAGTAGTGTGTTTTAGCGTTTAGGGTAGTGCAGTGGTGTTTGTGTAGTGTAGGGGGAAGTGTTTTAGGGTTTAGCGTAGTGCAGTGGTGTTTGTGTAGTGTAGGGGTTGTGCTGGGGGTAGTGTTTTAGGGTAGTGCAGTGGTGTTTGTGTAGTGAAGGGGGTTGTGTTTTAGGGTTTAGGGTAGGTCAGTGGTGTTTGGGTAGTGTAGGGGGTCGTGCAGGGGGTAGTGTTTTAGGGTTTATGGTAGTGCAGTGGTGTTTGTGTAGTGTAGGGGTTGTGCTGGGGGTAGTGTTTTAGGGTAGTGCAGTGGTATTTGTGTAGTGAAGGGGGTTGTGTTTTAGGGTTTAGGGTAGTGCAGTGGTGTTTGGGTAGTGTAGGGGGTCATGCTGGGGTAGTGTTTTAGGGTTTAGGGTAGTGCAGTGGTGTTTGTGTAGTTCATGGGGTCGTGCTTGGGGTAGTGTTTTAGGGTTTAGGGTAGTGCAGTGGTGTTTGGGTAGTGTAGGGGGTCATGCTGGGTGTAGATTTAGGGTTTAGGGTAGTGCAGTGGTTTTGGGTAGTGTAGAGGTTCGTGCTGGGGTAGTGGTTTAGGGTTTAGGGTAGTGCAGTGGTGTTTGTGTAGTGTAGGGGGTCATGCTAGGGGTAGTGTTTTAGTGTTTAGGGTAGTGCAGTGGTGTTTGGGTAGTGTAGGGGGTCGTGCTGGGGGTAGATTTAGGGTAGTGCAGTGCTGTTTGGGTAGTGTAGGGGTCATGCTGGGGGTAGTGTTTTAGGGTTTAGGGTAGGGCAGTGGTGTTTGGGTATTGTAGGAGGTCGTGCTGGGGGTAGTGTTTTAGGGTTTAGGGTAGTGCAGTGGTGTTTGGGTAGAGTAGGGGGTCGTGCTGGGGGTAGATTTAGGGTTTAGGGTAGTGCAGTGGTGTTTGTGTAGTGTAGGGGGTCATGCTGGGGATAGGGTTTTAGGGTAGTGCAGTGGTCTTTGGGTAGTGTAGGGGGTCGTGCTGGGGGTAGTGTTTTAGGGTTTAGGGTAGTGCATTGGTGTTTGTGTAGTGTAGGGGGTCATGCTGGGGGTAGTGTTTTAGGGCTTAGGGTAGTGCAGTGATGTTTGTGTAGTGTAGGAGGTTGTGCTGGGGGTAGATTTAGGGTTTAGGGTAGTGCAGTGGTGTTTGTGTAGTGTAGGGGGTCGTGCTGGGGGTAGTGTTTTAGGGTTTAGGGTAGTGCAGTGGTGTTTCTGTAGTGTAGGGGGTCGTGCTGGAGGTAGTGTTTTAGGGTTTAGGGTAGTGCAGTGGTGTTTGTGTAGTGTAGGGGTAGTGTTTTAGTGTTTAGGGTCGTACAGTGGTGTTTGGGTAGTGTAGGGGGTCATGCCTGGGGTAGTGTTTTAGGGTTTAGGGTAGTGCAGTGGTATTTGTGTAGTGTAGGGGGTCGTGCTGGGGGTAGTGTTTTAGGGTTTAGGGTACTGCTGTGGTGTTTATGTAGTGTAGGGGGTCATGCTGGGAATAGTGTTTTAGGGTTTAGGGTAGTGCAGTGGTGTTTGGGTAGTGTAGGGGTCGTGCTGGGGGTAGATTTAGGGTTTAGGGTAGTGCAGTGGTGTTTGGGTAGTGCAGGGGGTCATGCTGGGGGTAGTGTTTTAGGTTTAGGGTAGTGCAGTGGTGTTTGGTTAGTGTAGGGGGTCGTGCTGGGGGTAGTGTTTCAAGGTTTAGGGTAGTGCAGTGGTGTTTGTTCAGTGTAGGGGGTCGTTCTGGGGGTAGTATTTTAGGGTAGTGCAGTGGTGTTTGTGCAGTGTAGGGGGTCATGCTGGGGGTAGATTTATGGTTTAGGGTAGTGCAGTGGTGTTTGGGTAGTGGAAGGGGTCATGCTGGGGGTAGTGTTTTAGGGTTTAGGGTAGCGCAGTGGTGTTTGGGTAGTGTACGGGGTCATGCTGTGGGTAGTGTTTTAGGGTTTATGGTAGTGCAGTGGTATTTGGGTAGTGTAGGGGGTCATGCTGGGGGTAGTGTTTTAGGGTTTAGGGTGGTGCAGTGGTGTTTGGGTAGTGTAGGGGACATGCTCGGGTAAATTTAGGGTTTAGGTTAGTGCAGTGGTGTTTGGGTAGTGTAGGGAGTCGTGCTGGGGGTAGTGTTTTAGGGTTTAGGGTAGTGCAGTGGTGTTTGTGTAGTGTAGGGGGTTGTGCTGGGGTAGTGTTTTAGGGTTTATGTTAGTGCAGTGGTGTTTGGGTAGTGTAGGGGGTAGTGCTGGGGTAGTGTTTTAGGGTTTAGGGTAATGCAGTGGTGTTTGTGTAGTGTAGGGGGTATTGCTGGGGGTAGTGTTTTAAGGTTTAGGGTAGTGCAGTGGTGTTTGGGTAGTGTAGGGGTTCATGCTGGGGGTAGTGTTTTAGGGTTTAGGGTATGGCAGTGGTGTTTGGGTAGTGTAGGGGTCGTGCTGGGAGTCGATTTAGGGTTTAGGGTAGTGCAGTGGTGTTTGTGTTGTGAGGGGGTCATGCTGGGGGTAGTGTTTTAGGGTTTAGAGTAATGCAGTGGTGTTTGTATTGTGTAGGGGGTTTAGGGTAGTGCAGTGGTGTTTGTGTAGTGTAGGGGGTCATGCTGGGGGTTGTGTTTTAGGGTTTAGGGTAGGGCAGTGGTGTTTGTGTAGTGTAGGGGTCATGCTGGGGGTAGTGTTTTAGGGTTTAGGGTAGGGCAGTGGTGTTTGGGTATTGTAGGAGGTCATGCTGGGGGTAGTGTTTTAGGGTTTAGGGTAGTGCAGTGGTGTTTGGGTAGTGTAGGGGGTCGTGCTGGGGGTAGATTTAGGGTTTAGGGTAGTGCAGTGGTGTTTGTGTAGTGTAGGGGGTCATGCTGGGGGTAGGGTTTTAGGGTTTAGGGTAGTGCAGTGGTCTTTGGGTAGTGTAGGGGGTCATGCTGGGGGTAGTGTTTTAGGGTTTAGGGTAGTGCAGTGGTGTTTGTGTAGTGTAGGGGGTCATGCTGGGGGTAGTGTTTTAGGGTTTAGTATAGTGCAGTGGTGTTTGGGTAGTGTAGGGGGTCGTGCTGGGGGTAGTGTTTTAGGGTTTAGGGTAGTGCAGTTGTGTTTGGGTAGTGTAGAGGGTCATGTTGGGGGTAGTGTTTTAGGGTTTAGGGTAGTGCAGTGGTGTTTGGGTAGATCGACAACAATAGATCTCGCCAAGCGTGCAGCGCATGCGCTGAGTCGCTAGGCGAGACCTAAAAAGCATTGCACCAAGATGGCTGCCAACACTTCCTGGATTGTAGTGTTGGCAGCCAATTTGAGCCAACCTCGTGCTTGTGTAGTTAGGTCCCGCCCAGATATATAAAGATTTTTTACCTTTAATATCTCAAAAACTACTGAACGGATTTACACCATTTAAAAAAAAGGTCTCTTTCTGAACCAAGGGCTACCTTTTTGCCAAAGTTGGTGTAATTCCGTTCAGCAGTTCGAGCTGTAGCCGTGTCTAAAGTTTCCTATGAGAAATTGATTTTCCGACCTCTATTTTTTGAATTTCTCAGGAACTACTGAACGGATTTACACCATTTAACAAAAAGGAGTCTTTCTGAACCAAGGGCTAACTTTTTGCCAAATTTGGTATAATTCCGTTCAGCAGTTCGGGCTGTAGCCATGTCTAAAGTTTCCTATGGGGAAAACATGTTTTGGGACCCCCCTTTTTTCTTGGCCCCCGCTTGGCGAATCACCCCGAAACTTTTAAGACAGGAGCTGACCGGAGCGCCCCACTAGATTTGAAAATTTCGCGAAGATTCGTCAAACGACGCTAAAGTTATTGGGAAAACAAAAAATGCTTTTCCTATGGAAAATTGGTCCTAACTATACCTACCTACTACCTACTATAGGTAGGCGAGATCTATTGTTGTCGATTTTTCTTCGGAAGAAGAACGCTACCCCCAGCACGACCCCCTATACTACCCCAACACCACTGCACTACCATAAAACACTACCCCCAGCAGGACCCCCTACACTACCCAAACACCAATGCACTACCCTAAAACACTACCCCCAGCACGACCCCCTATACTACCTAAACACCACTGCACTACCCTAAAACACTACCCCCAGCACGACCCCCTACACTACCCAAACACCATTGCACTACCCTAAACCCTTAAACACTACCCTCAGCACGACCCCCTACACTATCCAAACACCACTGCACCACCCTAAACCCTAAAACACTACCCCCAGCACGACCCCCTACACTACACAAACACCACTGCACTATCCTAAACCCTAAAACACTACCCCCAGCACGACCCCCTATACTACCCAAACACCACTGCACAACCCTAAACCCTAAATCTATCCCCAGCATGACCCCCTACACTACCCAAACACCACTGCACTACCCTAAACCCTAAAACACTACCCCCAGCATGACCCCCTACACTACCCAAACACCACTGCGGTATTCTAAACCCTAAAACACTACCCCCAGCACGACCCCCTCCACTACCCAAACACTACTGCGCTACCCTAAACCCTAAAACACTACCCCCAGCATGACCCCCTACACTTCACAAACACCTCTGCGCTACCCTAAACCCTAAAACACTACCCCCAGCACGACCCCCTACAATACCCAAACACCACTACACTACCCTAAACCCTAAAACAGTACCCCCAGCACAACCCCTACACTACCCAAACACCACTGCGCTACCCTAAAACACTACCCCAGCATGACCCCTACACTACCCAAACACCACTGCACTACCTAAACCCTAAAACACTACCCCCAGCATGACCCCTACACTACCCAAACACCACTGCACTACCCTAAACCCTAAAACATTACCCCAGCACGACCCCTACACTACCCAAACACCACTGCACTACCCTAAACCCTAAAACACTACCCCAGCACGACCCCTACACTACCCAAACACCACTGCACTACCCTAAACCCTAAAACACTACCCCAGCACGACCCCTATACTACACAAACACCACTGCACTACCCTAAATCCTAAAACACTACCCCCAGCATGACCCCTTACACTGCCCAAACACCACTGCACTACCCTAAAACACGCCCCCCTACACTACACAAACACTACTGCACTACCCTAATCCCTAAATCTACCCCCAGCATGATCCCCTACACTACACAAACACCACCGCACTACCCTAAACCCTAAAACACTACCCCCAGCACTACGCCCTACACTACCCAAACACCACTGCACTACCCTAAACCCTAAAACACTACCCCAGCACGACCCCCTACACTACCCAAACACCACTGCACTACCTAAACCCTAAAACACTACCCCCAGCATGACCCCCTACACTACCCAAACACCACTGCACTACCCTAAACCCTAAAACATTACCCCAGCACGACCCCCTACACTACCCAAACACCACTGCACTACCCTAAACCCTAAAACACTACCCCCAGCACGACCCCCTACACTACCCAAACACCACTGCACTACCCTAAACCCTAAAACACTACCCCCAGCACGACCCCCTATACTACACAAACACCACTGCACTACCCTAAATCCTAAAACACTACCCCCAGCATGACCCCCTACACTGCCCAAACACCACTGCACTACCCTAAAACACGCCCCCCTACACTACACAAACACTACTGCACTACCCTAAACCCTAAATCTACCCCCAGCACGATCCCCTACACTACACAAACACCACTGCACTACCCTAAACCCTAAAACACTACCCCCAGCATGACCCCCTACACTACCCAAACATCACTGCACTACCCTAAACCCTAAAACACTACCCCAGCACGACCCCCTATATTACACAAACACCACTGTGCTACCCTAAACCATAAAACACGACCCCCAGCACGACCCCCTACACTACACAAACTCCACTGCACTACCCTGAACCCTAAAACACTATACCCAGCATGACCCCTACACTACCCAAACACCACTGTACTACCCTAAACCCTAAAACACTACACCCAGTATGACCCCTACAATACCCAAACACCACTGCACTATCCTAAACCCTAAAACACTACCCCCAGCACGACCCCCTACACTACCCAAACACCACTACACTACCCTAAACCCTAAAACACTACCCCCAGCACGACCCCCTACACATCCCAAACACCACTGCACTACCCTAAAACATGACTCCCTACACTACACAAACACCACTGCACTACCCTAAACCCTAAAACACTACTCCCAGCACGACCCCCTACACTACACAAACACCACTGCACTGCCCTAAACCCTAAAACACTACCCCCAGCACGACCACCTACACTACACAAACACCACTGCACTACCGTAAACCCTAAAACACTACCCCAAGCACGACCCCCTACACTACCCAAACACCACTGCAATACCCTAAACCCTAAAACACTACCCCCAGCACGACCCCTACACAACCCAAACACCACTGCACTACCCTAAACCCTAAATCTACCCACAGCACAACCCCCTACACTACACAAACACCACTGCACTACCCTAAACCCTAAAACATGACCCCCTACACTACACAAACACTACTGCACTACCCTAAACCCTAAAACACTAACCCCAGCATGACCCCCTACACTACACAAACACCACTGCACTACCCTAAACCCTAAAGCACTACCCCCTACACTACACAAACACCACTGCACTACCCTAAACCCTAAAACACTACCCTCAGCATGACGCCCTACTCTACACAAACACCACAGCACTACCCTAAACCCTAAAACACTACCCCCAGCACAACCCCCTTTACTACCCAAACACCACTGCACTACCCTAAACCCTGAAACACCACCCCCAGCACGACCCCCTACACTGCCCGAACACCACTGCACTGCCCTAAACCCTGAAACACCACCCCTGCATGACCCCCTACACTGCCCGAACACTACTGCACTGCCCTAAATCCTGAAACACCACCCCCAGCACGACCCCCTACACTGCCCAAACACCACTGCACTGCCCTAAACCCTGAAACACCACCCCCTGCATGACTCCCTACACTGCCCGAACACTACTGCACTGCCCTAAACCCTCAAACACCAGCCCCAGCATGACCCCCTACACTGCCCGAACACCACTGCACTGCCCTAAACCCTGAAACACCAGCCCCAGCACGACCCCCTACACTGCCCAAACAGCACTGCACTGCCCTAAACCCTGAAACACCACCCCCTGCACCACCCCCTACACTGCCCGAACACCACTGCACTGCCCTAAACCCTGAAACACCACCCCAGCATGACCCCCTACACTACCCAAACACCACTGCACTACCCTAAACCCTAAAACACTACCCCCAGCATGACCCCCTACACTACCCAAACACCACTGTGGTATTCTAAACCCTAAAACACTAACCCCAGCACGACCCCCTCCACTACCCAAACACTACTGCGCTACCCTAAACCCTAAAACACTTCCCCCAGCATGACCCCCTACACTTCACAAACACCTCTGCGCTACCCTAAACCCTAAAACACTACCCCCAGCACGACCCCCTACAATACCCAAACACCACTACACTACCCTAAACCCTAAAACAGTACCCCCAGCACAACCCCCTACACTACCCAAACACCACTGCGCTACCCTAAAACACTACCCCAGCATGACCCCCTACACTACCCAAACACCACTGCACTACCTAAACCCTAAAACACTACCCCCAGCATGACCCCCTACACTACCCAAACACCACTGCACTACCCTAAACCCTAAAACATTACCCCAGCACGACCCCTATCTAACACAAACACCACTGCACCACCATAAACCCTAAAACACTACCCCCAGCACTACCTCCTACACTACCCAAACACCACTGCACTACCCTAAACCCTAAAACACTACCCCCAGCACGACCCCCTATACTACACAAACCCCACTGCACTACCCTAAATCCTAAAACACTAACCCCAGCATGACCCCTTACACTGCCCAAACACCACTGCAGTACCCTAAAACACGCCCCCCTACACTACACAAACACTACTGCACTACCCTAAACCCTAAATCTACCCCCAGCACGATCCCCTACACTACACAAACACCACTGCACTACCCTAAACCCTAAAACACTACCCCCAGCATGACCCCCTACACTACCCAAACATCACTGCACTACCCTAAACCCTAAAACACTACCCCAGCACGACCCCTATATTACACAAACACCACTGCGCTACCCTAAACCATAAAACACGACCCCCATCACGACCCCCTACACTACACAAACTCCACTGCACTACCCTGAACCCTAAAACACTACACCCAGCATCACCCCCTACACTACCCAAACACCACTGTACTACCCTAAACCCTAAAACACTACCCCCAGCATGACCCCCTACAATACCCAAACACCACTGCACTACCCTAAACCCTAAAACAATACCCCCAGCACGACCCCTACACTACCCAAACACCACTACACTACCCTAAACCCTAAAACACTACCCCCAGCACGACCCCCTACACTTCCCAAACACCACTGCACTACCCTAAAACATGACTCCCTACACTACACAAACACCACTGCACTACCCTAAACCCTAAAACATGACCCCCAGCACAACCCCCTATACTACACAAATACCACTGCACTGCCCTAAACCCTAAAACACTACCCCCAGCACGACCCCCTACACTACACAAACACCACTGCACTACCGTAAACCCTAAAACACTACCCCAAGCACGACCCCCTACACTACCCAAACACCACTGCAATACCCTAAACCCTAAAACACTACCCCCAGCACGACCCCCTACACAACCCAAACACCACTGCACTACCCTAAACCCTAAATCTACCCCCAGCACAACCCCCTACACTACACAAACACCACTGCACTACCCTAAACCCTAAAACATGACCCCCTACACTACACAAACACTACTGCACTACCCTAAACCCTAAAACACTAACCCCAGCATGACCCCCTACACTACACAAACACCACTGCACTACCCTAAACCCTAAAGCACTACCCCCTACACTACACAAACACCACTGCACTACCCTAAACCCTAAAACACTACCCTCAGCATGACGCCCTACACTACACAAACACCACTGCACTACCCTAAACCCTAAAACACTACCCCCAGCACAACCCCCTTTACTACCCAAACACCACTGCACTACCCTAAACCCTGAAACACCACCCCCAGCACGACCCCCTACACTGCCCGAACACCACTGCACTGCCCTAAACCCTAAAACACCAGCCCCAGCATGATCACCTACGCTGCCCGAACACCACTGCACTACCCTAAACCCTGAAACACCAGCCCCAGAACGAACCCCTACACTGCCCGAACACTACTGCACTGCCCTAAACCCTCAAACACCAGCCCCAGCATGACCCCCTACACTGCCCGAACACCACTGCACTGCCCTAAACCCTGAAACACCAGCCCCAGCACGACCCCCTACAATGCCCAAACACCACTGCACTGCCCTAAACCCTGAAACACCACCCCCTGCACCACCCCTACACTGCCCGAACACCACTGCACTGCCCTAAACCCTGAAACACCACCCCCAGCACGATCCCCTACACTGCCCGAACACCACTGCACTGCCCTAAACCCTGAAACACCACAACCCTGCACGACCCCTTCACTGCCCGAACACCACTGCACTGCCCTAAACCCTGAAATACCACCCCGCACGACCCCCTACACTGCCCGAACACCACTGCACTGCCCAGAACCCTGAAACACCACCCCCAGCATGACCCAGTTTACTGCCCGAACACCACCGCACTGCCCCAAACCCAGAAACACCAACCCCAGCACGACCCCCTACACTGCCCGAACACCACTGCCCTAAACCCTGAAACACCACCCACTGCATGACCCCCTACACTGCCCGAACACCACTGCACTGCCCTAAACTCTGAAACACCACCCCTGCACGACCCCCTATACTGCCCGAACACCACTGCACTGCCCTAAAACCTGAAACACCACCCCCAGCACGACCCCCTACACTGCCCGAACACCACTGCACTGCCCTAAACCCTAAAACACCACACCCAGCATGACCCCCTACACTGCCCGAACACCACTGCACTGCCCTAAACCCTAAAACACTACCCCCAGCACGACCCCCTACACTACCCGAACACCACTGCACATACCCTAAACCCTAAAACACTCCCCCAGCACGACCCCCTACACTACCGAACATGACTGCACTGCCCTAAACCCT
The DNA here is from genome assembly GCA_963921515.1 of Calotriton arnoldi. Classification (NCBI taxonomy): domain Eukaryota; kingdom Metazoa; phylum Chordata; class Amphibia; order Caudata; family Salamandridae; genus Calotriton; species Calotriton arnoldi. The sequence goes on from CAWUFW010014151.1 coordinate 417,811, forward strand.
CAAACACTCCCCCAGCACGACCCCCTACACTACCCGAACACCACTGCACTGCCCTAAACCCTAAAACACTCCCCCAGCCCGACCCCCTACACTACCCGAACACGACTGCACTGCCCTAAACCCTCAAACACTCCCCCAGCACGACCCCCTACATTACCCGAACACCACTGCACTGCCCTAAACCTTGAAACACCACAACCCTGCACGACCCCCTTCACTGCCCGAACACCACTGCACTGCCCTAAACCCTGAAACACCACCCCGCACGACCCCCTACACTGCCCGAACACCACTGCACTGCCCAAAACCCTGAAACACCACCCCCAGCATGACCCACTTTACTGCCCGAACACCACCGCACTGCCCCAAACCCAGAAACACCAACCCCAGCATGACCCCCTACACTGCCCGAGCACCACTGCCCTAAACCCTGAAACACCACCCACTGCATGACCCCCTACACTGCCCGAACACCACTGCACTGCCCTAAACCCTGAAACACCACCCCCTGCACGACCCCCTATACTGCCCGAACACCACTGCACTGCCCTAAACCCTGAAACACCACCCCCAGCACGACCCCCTACACTGCCCAAACACCACTGCACTGCCCTAAACCCTAAAACACCACCCCCAGCACGACCCCCTACACTTCCCGAACACCACTGCACTGCCCTAAACCCTAAAACACTACCCCCAGCACGACCCCCTACACTTCCCGAACACCACTGCACATACCCTAAACCCTAAAACACTCCCCCCAGCACGACCCCCTACACTACCCGAACACACCTGCACTGCCCTAAACCCTAAAACACTCCCCCAGCATGACCCCCTACACTACCCGAACACCACTGCACTGCCTTAAACCCTAAAACACTACCCCCAGCATGACCACCTACACTACCCAAACACCAATGCACTACCCTAAACCCTAAAACACTACCCCCGCACGTCCCCCTACTCTACCCAAAGACCACTGCACTACCCTAAACCCTAAAACACTACCCCCGCATGACTCCCTACACTACCCAAAGACCACTGCACTACCCTAAACCCTAAAACACGACCTCCTACACTACACAAACACCACTGCACTACCCTAAACCCTAAAACACTACCCCCAGCATGACCCCCTACACTACACAAACACCACTGCAATACTCTAAACCCTAAAACACTACCCCCTACACTACACAAATACCACTGCACTACCCTAAACCCTAAAAATCTACCCCCAGCACGAACCCCTACACTACCCAAACACCACTGCACTACCCTAAACCCTAAAACACTACCCCCAGCAGTACCCCTACACTACCCAAACACCACTGCACTACCCTAAAACACTACCCCCAGCAGTACCCCTACACTACCCAAACACCATTGCACTACCCTAAACCCTAAAACACTACCCCCAGCAGTACCCCCTACACTACCCAAACACCACTGCACTACCCTAAACCCTAAACCACTATCCCCAGCATGACCCCCTACACTACCCAAACACCACTGCACTACCCTAAACCCTAAAACACTACCCCCAGAACGACCCCCTACACTACCCAAACACCACTGCGCTACCCTAAACCCTAAAACACTCCCCCAGCACGACTCCCTACACTACCCAAACACCACTGCACTACCCTAAACCCTAAATCTACCCCCAGCATGACCCCCTACACTACACAAACACCACTGCACTACCATAAACCCTAAAACACTACCCCCAGCACGACCCCCTTCACTACCTAAACACAACTGCACAATTTGTTACAGGCGTTGCAATGCAGGCCTGTGGTGCTTACTGGAAGTACCTGGTGGGCTAGTTGGGCCCCAGTTACCCTCAGGATTCAAGGTGACCTAATCCCCCAACTTAAAACGCGCCACGGGGCGCGTTTGCACAGTGGTGAAGGGAGGGGCGGGGCCTCAGGTGACATGTGCGCAAACACGCCCTGTGGTGCGTTTTAAGTTGGGGAATTAATTCCCTTGAATCCTGAGGGACCCTGGGGGCCAACTAGCCCACCAGGTACCTTCAGTAAGCACAACAGAGTTGCGTTGCAGAGAGGTGAAAAAAGGTGCGTGGCCTCGGAACGCCTCTCTGCAACTCAGCTGTGTGGTCCTAACTGTAGGTACCTGGGGGGCTAGTTGGGCCCCAGGGACCCTCAGGATTCAAGGGGACTTAATCCTGCAACTTAAAACGCGCCGCGGGGCGCGTTTGCACACGTGTCACCTCAGGCCCCCCCTCCCTTCACCACTGTGCAAACGCGCCCTGTAGCGCGTTTTAAGAGGTCGTTTTAATCCCCCTGCCCTATTATGTACTAGGGACTTACAGAGGAGGTCATGCTAATCACAGGGGTACCCCAACGCATAGTGTTCCCTAGTGTATGTAGGTGTTTTCACTGTATTCTAAGTGTCTTTTAGCATAGCACTGGCTCTGGTTAGTCAGAGTCAGTTACCACCAGTACCCATCTGAAAAAGTTGTGGGCACAGGATGATTTTGCAACAAGGCCTCTTTCTGCTCCTCTGTTGGTTCTTTCTGCACATCTTTTGCTTCTTCCTGCACTTTTCTTCATCTTTGTGAACTTCTGTTGCTTCTTTCTGCATATCTTTTGCTTCTCTCTGTGCGTTTTTTTCTTCTTTCTTCACATGTCCTACCTCTGTAGGCATAGTTAGAAACTAGCATTTAAAAAAACCTTTGAAATTCACTTAAAAAATCATAGGTTTCAGGCACGTTATAGTTAGAAATTAACATTTAAAAAACCTTTGAAATTCACTGAAAAAACCATAGGTTTCAGACACGTTATAGTTCGAAATTAGCATTTAAAAAACCTTTGAAATTCACAGAAAAAACCATAGGTTTTAGGGACAGTTATAGTTAGTTGGACATTTCACTCGTACAAAACCATAGAAATTCCCCCGTTATAGTTATTTCAGCTAACTATAACTCGCGCCCCGCAATGCACTGCTGATGACGTCACATATTACATCACTCATGACATGGTCAGTGACATCACTGATGACATCACTGATGACATCTCAAATGACATCACTGATGACATCATCCATGTGATAATTTCATGCATCTTCTCACACCCTAATATAACTTTTGATACACCCACTCTAAATTACCGACTGCCATTCTCAAAACCATAGACACTCCAACACCAAAAACTACATACCCACTCACTGATTCGTAGGTCTACACACACATCCACTCACTCACCCGTACAGTCACTCATACTTAGTCACTCAGTACAGGACTATCATATGCACTCATACACCTATATAAACACTCACACACCGCCACTCATCCATAGAGGTACTCACACACCTAGTCAGTCATGCAAAAAATTAATCACACACCCATTTACTCACCCATACAGTTATACACACACCAGCTCACTTACTCATACAAATACTAGCACATTCTTACGCTCTTATACAATAACTGATACAAGCACACACGCATCCATACAGCCACTCTCACAATCACACACTCTCACTTATAGCCATTTAAATACTCTAACACACATATATACTGCCTTTTAAATATGTAGTTACTCGCACATGTACCACTGAGATATACATTCACTCACTAACACACCCATACACACACTCTCCCACCCAAGCAGTCCATCACAGATGCACTCTTGAAATCATGCACCCAGTGAATCACCCACTCACACATCTATGTACAGAGTCACACACACCCCACCCACACAAACACTCAGGCACCCATACAGATACTCAGACAATCAATGAATAACCCATGTAGACACTCATGTAGCTATTCAGAAAGCCCATGCAGCCGCTTACAAACCAACAGACAGACGGATACAGACATTCACACAGTTTAGTCACTAACCCATGCATTCAGTAAGATACGTTTAATCACTCACTTGTAGAGTCAGTCACTCACGTACTAAATCATCCATTCAGACACTTATACACCCACTCATTCTTCAATACGCCTTTCCCTATATATATTAAACATATTTAAACTTTACAGAAACACACAGTCACTGGATGATGTCATCAGTGATGTCATCAGTGATGTCATTTGAGATGTCATCAGTGATGTCATCAGTGATGTCACTGACCATGTCATGAGTGATGTAATATGTGACGTCATCAGCAGTGCATTGCGGGGGCGCGAGTTATAGTTAGCTGAACTAACTATAACAGGGGAATTTCTATGGTTTTGTACGAGTGAAATGTCCAACTAACTATAACTGTCCCTAAAACCTATGGTTTTTTCAGTGAATATATTCTGTGTGTGACTCTGTACATAGATGTGTGAGTGGGTGATTCACTGGGTGCATGATTTCAAGAGTGCATCTGTGATGGACTGCTTGGGTGGGAGAGTGTGTGTATGGGTGTGTTAGTGAGTGAATGTATATCTCAGTGGTACATGTGCGAGTAACTACATATGTAAAAGGCAGTATATATGTGTGTTAGAGTATTTAAATGGCTATAAGTGAGAGTGTGTGATTGTGAGAGTGGCTGTATGGATGCGTGTGTGCTTGTATCAGTTATTGTATAAGAGCGTAAGAATGTGCTAGTATTTGTATGAGTAAGTGAGCTGGTGTGTGTATAACTGTATGGGTGAGTAAATGGGTGTGTGATTAATTTTTTGCATGACTGACTAGGTGTGTGAGTACCTCTATGGATGAGTGGCGGTGTGTGAGTGTTTATATAGGTGTATGAGTGCATATGATAGTCCTGTACTGAGTGACTAAGTATGAGTGACTGTAAGTATGAGTGACTGTACGGGTGAGTGAGTGGATGTGTGTGTAGACCTACGAATCAGTGAGTGGGTATGTAGTTTTTGGTGTTGGAGTGTCTATGGTTTTGAGAATGGCAGTCTGTAATTTAGAGTGGGTGTATCAAAAGTTATATTAGGGTGTGAGAAGATGCATGAAATTATCACATGGATGATGTCATCAGTGATGTCATTTGAGATGTCATCAGTGATGTCATCAGTGATGTCACTGACCATGTCATGAGTGATGTAATATGTGACGTCATCAGCAGTGCATTATGGGCGCAAGTTATAGTTAGCTGAACTAACTATAACGGGGGAATTTCTATGGTTTTGTACGAGTGAAATGTCCAACTAACTATAACTGTCCCTAAAACCTATGGTTTTTTCAGTGAATTTCAAAGGTTTTTTAAATGCTAATTTCTAACTATAACGTGTCTGAAACCTATGGTTTTTTCAGTGAATTTCAAAGGTTTTTTAAATGTTAATTTCTAACTATAACGTGCCTGAAACCTATGATTTTTTAAGTGAATTTCAAAGGTTTTTTTAAATGCTAGTTTCTAACTATGCCTACAGAGGTAGGACATGTGAAGAAAGAAGAAAAACGCACAGAGAGAAGCAAAAGATGTGCAGAAAGAACCAACAGAGGAGCAGAAAGAGGCTTTGTTGCAAAATCATCCTGTGCCCACAACTTTTTCAGACGGGTACTGGTGGTAACTGACTCTGACTAACCAGAGCCAGTGCTATGCTAAAAGACACTTAGAATACAGTGAAAACACCTACATACACTAGGGAACACTATGCGTTGGGGTACCCCTGTGATTAGCATGACCTCCTCTGCAAGTCCCTAGTACATAATAGGGCAGGGGATTAAAACTACCTCTTAAAACGCGCTACAGGGCGCGTTTGCACAGTGGTGAAGGGAGGGGGCTGAGGTGACATGTGTGCAAACGCACCCCGTGGCACGTTTTAAGTTGCAGGATTAAGTCCCTTGAATTCTGAGGGTCCCTGGGCCCAACTAGCCCCCCAGGTACCTACAGTTAGGACCACAGAGCTGAGTTGCAGAGAGGCGTTCCGAGGCCACGCACCTTTTTCACCTCTCTGCAATGCAACTCTGTTGTGCTTACTGAAGGTACCCGGTGGGCTAGTTGGCCCCAGGGTCCCTCAGGATTCAAAGGGAATTAATTCCCCAACTTAAAACGCACCACAGGGCGTGTTTGCGCACATGTCACCTGAGGCCCGCCCCTCCCTTCACCACTGTGCAAACGCGCCCCGTGGTGCGTTTTAAGTTGGGGGATTAGGTCACCTTGAATCCTGAGGGTCCCTGGGGCCCAACTAGCCCACTAGGTACTTCCAGTAAGCACCACAGGCCTGCGTTGCAACGCCTGTAACAAATTGTGCAGTTGTGTTTAGGTAGTGAAGAGGGTCGTGCTGGGGGTAGTGTTTTAGGGTTTAGGGTAGTGCAGTGGTGTTTGTGTAGTGTAGGGGTCATGCTGGGGGTAGATTTAGGGTTTAGGGTAGTGCAGTGGTGTTTGGGTAGTGTAGGGAGTCGTGCTGGGGGAGTGTTTTAGGGTTTAGGGTAGTGCAGTGGTGTTTGGGTAGTGTAGGGGGTCGTGCTGGGGGTAGTGTTTTAGGGTTTAGGGTAGTGCAGTGGTGTTTGGGTAGTGTAGGGGGTCGTGCTGGGGGTAGTGATTTAGGGTAGTGCAGTGGTGTTTGGGTAGTGTAGGGGTACTGCTGGGGGTAGTTTTTTAGGGTTTAGGGTAGTGCAGTGGTGTTTGGGTAGTGTAGTGGTTCATGCTGGGGTAGTTTTTTAGGGTTTAGGGTAGTGCAGTGGTGTTTGTGTAGTGTAGGGGGTAGTGTTTTAGGGTTTAGGGCAGTGCAGTGGTGTTTGTGTAGTGTAGGAGGTCGTGTTTTAGGGTTTAGGGTAGTGCAGTGGTCTTTGGGTAGTGTAGGGAGTCGTGCGGGGGTAGTGTTTTAGGGATTAGGGTAGTGCATTGGTGTTTGGGTAGTGTAGGGGGTCATGCGGGGGTAGTGTTTTAGGGTTTAGGGCAGTGCAGTGGTGTTTGGGTAGTGTAGGGGTTGTGCTGGGGGAGTGTTTTAGGGTTTAGGGCAGTGCAGCGGTGTTCAGGTAGTGTAGGGGGTCGTGCTGGGGGAGTGTTTTAGGGTTTAGGGCAGTGCAGTGGTGTTCGGGTAGTGTAGGGGGTCGTGCTGGGGGAGTGTTTGAGTTTTAGGGCAGTGCAGTGGTGTTTGGGTAGTGTAGGGGGTTGTGCTGGGGGTAGTATTTTAGGGTTTAGGGTAGTGCAGTGGTGTTCGGGTAGTGTAGGGGTCGTGCTGGGGGTAGTGTTCTAGGGTTTAGGGCAGTGCAGTGGTGTTTGGGCAGTGTAGGGGGTAATGCTGGGGGTGGTGTTTTAGGGTTTAGGGCAGTGCAGTGGTGTTCGGGCAGTGTGGGGGGTCGTGCTGGGGGTGGTGTTTCAGGGTTTAGGGCAGTGCAGTGGTGTTCGGGCAGTGTAGGGGGTGGTGTTTCAGGGTTTAGGGCAGTGCAGTGGTGTTCGGGCAGTGTAGGGGGTCGTGCAGGGGGTGGTGTTTCAGGGTTTAGGGCAGTGGTGTTCGGGCAGTGTAGGGGGTCGTGCTGGGGGTGGTGTTTCAGGGTTTGGGGCAGTGCAGTGGTGTTCGAGCAGTAAAGGGGGTCGTGCTGGGGGTGGTGTTTCAGGGTTTAGGGCAGTGCAGTGGTGTTCGGGCAGTGTAGGGGGCGGTGCAGGGGGTGGTGTTTCAGGGTTTAGGGCAGTGCAGTGTTGTTCGGGCAGTGTAGGGGGTGCTGCAGGGGGTGGTGTTTCAGGGTTTAGGGCAGTGCAGTGGTCTTCGGGCAGTGTAGGGGGTCATGCAGGGGGTGGTGTTTCAGGGTTTAGGGCAGTGCAGTGGTGTTCGGGCAGTGTAGGGGGTCGTGCTGGGGCTGGTGTTTCAGGGTTTAGGGCAGTACAGTGGTGTTCGGGCAGTGTAGGGGGTCGTGCTGGGGCTGGTGTTTCAGGGTTTAGGGCAGTGCAGTGGTGTTCGGGCAGTGTAGGGGGTCGTGCTGGGGCTGGTGTTTCAGGGTTTAGGACAGTGCAGTGGTGTTCGGGCAGTGTAGGGGGTCGTGCTGGGGCTGGTGTTTCAGGGTTTAGGGCAGTGCAGTGGTGTTCGGGCAGTGTAGGTGGTCGTGCTGGGGCTGGTGTTTCAGGGTTTAGGGCAGTGCAGTGGTGTTCGGGCAGTGTAGGGGTCCTGCTGGGGCTGGTGTTTCAGGGTTTAGGGCAGTGCAGTGGTGTTCGTGCAGTGTAGGGGGTCTTGCTGGGGCTGGTGTTTGAGGGTTTAGGGCAGTGCAGTGGTGTTCGGGCAGTGTAGGGGTCGTGCTGGGGCTGGTGTTTCAGGGTTTAGGGCAGTGCAGTGGTGTTCGGGCAGTGTAGGGGGTCGTGCTGGGGGTGGTGTTTCAGGGTTTAGGGCAGTGCAGTGGTGTTCGGGCAGTGTAGGGGGTCGTGCTGGGGCTGGTGTTTCATGGTTTAGGGCAGTGCAGTGGTGTTCGGGCAGTGTAGGGGGTCGTGCTGGGGGTGGTGTTTCAGGGTTTAGGGCAGTGCAGTGGTGTTCGGGCAGTGTAGGGGGTCGTGCTGGGGGTGGTGTTTCAGGGTTTAGGGCAGTGCAGTGGTGTACGGGCAGTGTAGGGGGTCTTGCTGGGGGTGGTGTTTCAGGGTTTAGGGCAGTGGTGTTCGGGCAGTGTAGGGGGTCTTGCTGGGGGTGATGTTGCAGGGTTTAGGGCAGTGCAGTGGTGTTCGGGCAGTGTAGGGGGTCTTGCTGGGGGTAGTGTTTCAGGGTTTAGGGCAGTGCAGTGGTATTCGTGCAGTGTAGGGGGTCATGCTGGGGGTGGTGTTTCAGGGTTTAGGGCAGTGCAGTAGTGTTCGGGCAGTGTAGGGGATCATGCAGGGGGTGGTGTTTCAGGGTTTAGGGCAGTGCAGTGCTGTTCGGGCAGTGTAGTGGGGTCGTGCTGGGGGTGGTGTTTCAGGGTTTAGGGCAGTGCAGTGTTGTTCGGGCAGTGTAGGGGTCGTGCAGGGGTGGTGTTTCAGGGTTTAGGGCAGTGCAGTGGTGTTCGGGCAGTGTAGGGGTCGTGCTGGGGCTGGTGTTTCAGGGTTTAGGGCAGTGCAGTGGTGTTTGGGCAGTGAAGGGGGTCTTGCTGGGGGTGGTGTTTCAGGGTTTAGGGCAGTGGTGTTCGGGCAGTGTAGGGGGTGTGCTGGGGGTGGCGTTTCAGGGTTTAGGGCAGTGCAGTGGTGTTCGGGCAGTGTAGGGGGTCGTGCTGGGGGTAGTGTTTTAGGATTTAGGGTAGTGCAGTGGTGCTTGTGTAGTGTAGGGGTCGTGCTGGGGTAGTGTTTTAGGGTTTAGGGTAGTGCAGTGGTGTTTGTGTAGTGTAGGGGGTCATGTTTTAGGGTAGTGCAGTGGTGTTTGGGTAGTGTAGGGGTCGTGCTGGGGGTAGTGTTTTAGGATTTAGGTTAGTGCAGTGGTGTTTGGGTAGTGTAGGGGGTCGTGCTGGGGGTAGTGTTTTAGGGTTTAAGGTAGTGCAGTGGTGTTTGTGTAGTGTAGGGGTCGTGCTGGGGGTAGTGTTTTAGGGTTTAGGGTAGTGCAGTGGTGCTTGTGTAGTGTAGGGGGTCGTGCTGGGGGTAGTGTTTTAGGGTTTAGGGTAGTGCAGTGGTGTTTGTGTAGTGTAGGGGGTCATGTTTTAGGGTAGTGCAGTGGTGTTTGGGTAGTGTAGGGGTCGTGCTGGGGGTAGTGTTTTAGGATTTAGGTTAGTGCAGTGGTGTTGGGGTAGTGTTTTAGGGTTTAGGGTAGTGCAGTGGTGTTTGTGTAGTGTAGGGGTCATGCTGGGGGTAGTGTTTTAGGGTTTAGGATAGTGCAGTGGTGCTTGTGTAGTGTAGGGGTCGTGCTGGGGTAGTGTTTTAGGGTTTAGGGTAGTGCAGTGGTGTTTTTGTAGTGTAGGGGGTCATGTTTTAAGATGCAACGCTCCAATACCTGACCAATCTGCACTACATAAAACTGCAAAAACTAAAAATAAAAAGTGTTTTGCACACTTTTGTCATTGGGCTATATGTGGGCTACATCTTGGTAATATTTGTGCTACATTTGGGCTCCTTTTTCACTGGTGGCCATCTTGGAAGACTTCTTTGTTATGAAGTTTCCTAATTTCCTCATTTACTGCAGTCTCCTCAGTAGGAAATGCTTTCAGTTTTTTACTTTGATTCCATCAAGAAGGCATTCAGATGTGTCACACATTTGCCATAAATTCAGAATGTTATTACTCTAGTTGTTCATTAGATCACTGTAGTAAAGCTACTGCTCACCAAGGAGTTAACTGGAAGTCTACTGCTGGTATTGAAAGTGATTGTTTCAGTCTGCATGTCAGAATTTTCTAATGAAATAGAAGAGGATTTGAGATCTCACTTAAAACATGCACTACATTTTCTTTTTGCAGCACTAACCATAATTTCTATGGCAAAATGAACCCCCTCATTTTGTTCCTTTTTAAATTAACCCCTTGACCGCGATCGGAATTCCGCCCAGGTGCTGGACATTCCGATCGCGGGTGTGGTCGTGACGAGCTCAGCTCGTCATGCGCACACGCCCACCGCGCAGCATGACGAGCTGAGCTCGTCATGAGCATAGATGGGGTTAAATGTTTTAAGTGTTACCAGTTTATTCCAATCAAGATGGCTTCAGGTGTGCCATACTTTTGTCATAAGTAAGGCTGTTAGCACTCAAGTTGTTCTTTAGAACACTCTGGGAAGCTGCAGTAGAACACAAAGGCATCAACTGACAGGCTGCTCCTGTTGAAATATAACAGGAAGATATTTGAGATCTCACTTAAAACATGTCCTAATTTTTCTTTCTACAGCACTAACCATAATTTCTATGGCAAAATGAACCCCCTCATTTTGTTCCTTTTTAAATTAAATGTTTTAAGTGTTACCAGTTTATTCCAATCAAGATGGCTTCAGGTGTGCCATACTTTTGTCATAAGTAAGACTGTTATCGCTCTAGTTGTTCTTTAGAACACTCTGGGAAGCTGCAGTAGAACACAAAGGAATCAACTGACAGGCTGCTCCTGTTGAAATATAACAGGAAGATATTTGAGATCACACTTGAAACATGTCCTAATTTTTCTTTCTACAGCACTAACCATAATTTCTATGACAAAATGAACCCCATCATTTTGTTCCTTTTTAAATTAAATGTTTTAAGTGTTACCAGTTTATTCCAATCAAGATGGCTTCAGGTGTGCCATACTTTTGTCATAAGTAAGGCTGTTAGCACTCTAGTTGTTCTTTAGAACACTCTGGGAAGCTGCAGTAGAACACAAAGGAATAAACTGACAGTCTCTGCCCTTGTTGGATGTACATGTTTTACTGAGAATGTCAGACTTCATTCTCACATGACTGAGAAAGATAATGTGAATTTACAGAAAATATGCTCTCATTGGAGCACCTTCCAAAACTGTATGGGACAAGCATGTGAAAATAGTTTTCTCTCAAACATGATTCATGATATCCCAGCAGAAGGTTTTTCACAGGGTAAAATCACCTTAGAACACACCACAATTCCTGAAATTAGTATGGTACCATCAACAAATGAATTCTAATGTAACTAAAGTCTGTTATCATCACCCTTTATAGTTCTCCTTTTGGTAACCCTCAAAATCTTCGATTCACTACAATGCATTTCAATGGTACTATCATTTATATTGGTCCCAAGATGGCTGCCAGCAAGCAATACGTAACTTGAACGAAGTACA